>NC_051166.1:140109670-140479017 GCF_013339725.1 Rhipicephalus microplus
GAGGACCCGGTTGAGCAGACAATAGCTACCGACTGGGCTGCCAGCGTCTTAGAGCACCACCAAATAAACGCTTGAGCGCAGCGGGATTGAGCGGAGACCCAGGAGCCTGCGAGCTCCAAACATCTCTGTTGAAATAAAGTTTTTCTCTTCCTCCTCCACATGACAAAGCTCCGTTGTCTTTTTTTTGGTGGATACTTTAGTGCCCTGAAGCTAATCTGCCTTCTGAAAGCCAGCAGATTGGGGAACCTGTGCCAATCTCAACTGCAGTGGTCTAAGGAGGACCAATCTTCAACGAACTTCAAGATGACAGTTTACAGGCGCACTACACAAGTTATCGTGCAAAAAATTCATTTACTAGCAAAGAAATGCCACACGAGAGTGTGGAGCACATTGCCGAGGCCTATTTCATATACATAACGCATGAAAACGGCGTGCGTTTTTTTCAAGTCGTCGGTCATAGACACCCGAAATCTTGACTGCAAAGCCTATATATGGCACATATCAGCCAGTCGGTGGTTGAAATTCAATGCAACCATAGTACTCAAAACACAGGCACCTTGGAAGAGGATGAGACGTGCACGCACAGGAGCACAAGTCATATCCTGTTCCTTGGTCACTGTTTTCGGCTTTATTGCTTAATTGTATGTATGCAATAGCTAGCCCAAAACTCTGTACTCTCGGTGGTTTAATACAGTTCAGCCATCACGAAGGACTCAGTCAGAATACATGATCCTAGTTAACCTTAGCATCAACAGCAGCAACGTAAGTGTATTAGGCATTGCCATACAGACGAACAGTGCGTATATTTCGGTATTTTGCAGAAAGAGAAATTGTAGCGTTATGGGTACGTAGCCAGTGTACTTCCAGTACAGACGCACTAAGAGTGTTTCCTATAGGCTCTTGAAGGTTCGAAGTGCTCCACTAACCAATGGTTACGAGTCTCGTCAGAAAAACTGACAATGCCATCAGACTAATAAGAAGGGTTGCCTACAGGCAACAGAGACATGAAGAATATAATCTCGTAAGGTTGCTGCACGCCTTTGTTATGTGCCATTTCACCTACGTTGCAGCAATGCACAACTGGCAGATGTCGGAGCGTAATAAGCTTAACACGTTAATCAGAAAGACCATCAAGAGAGCTTTCGGGTTTCTCATGTATACAATCTCGAACAGACTGCTCCATCTTGACATGCAGAACAAGCTGGAATAAATTTCAGAAACACAGGAGAGGGCGCATTTTGCCAGGCTGTTCACCACGCGTTCTGGTGGAAACATCCTGCCGAAGCTGGGATTCCACAGATGGGAATCAAGTCTCGCTTCTGCAGCATTCCTCGTGAACAGTGAGAATAATTTACTGTTGTCCTCTTTGTGCGAAGCGTCCACCCCGAGCATAACGAAAATAGAAGACGAGCTAGGGCAAAGGCTCTACTATTAAGGGCTCAGGAACATGCCGGAGACTGCTCCTTCGTCAATGCAGACAAATATTTTTTTTTTGGGGGGGGGGGAGGAAGGCGTATGCGGCGGGGAGTATCAACCCCGAGGGCAGTATCACCAACTCGACGATGCTCCTGACGACAGTGGCTGAAATAGCAGAGCAAGTGGCGATTGCGTTGTCCTTGCTGGATAACAGGAGGTCCACATTTTACAGCGACTCGAGATAGGCGGTCCGAGCATTTGCCAAGAGAACAATATAGAAACCACTTTTGCGAATTCTTCAGGACAAAGACATCGAGCCACGCACACTCGTTTGGTTTCTAGCTCATGTGGGACGCATTTAGGGAGCCCCGCCCAATCTGAACTAGTCAGCTCACTTAGCTGCGCGAGTACTAGTAAACCACGTAGCTATAGGGGTGCGCGACGCTGATCTTTTGGAGAATCGTGACCCTCCCATCTCGTATAACGAACTGATAAAATGTTTTCACCTTGCGCCAAGACAATACCCTCCACCACGCAGAACACTAAGCAGACCTCAGGTTCTGACACGCAGGCTTCTTCAGGTCGAGCAATACCCTAACCCCGCACTATTGAACAAAATTTATCTTGAAATAGACAAATACATATGCCTTGCCCGATGATATAGCTAACTTGGAACAATGCTTTTGCGGTGCCCCACGTATTGCGGAGGAGAAGTCAACACGCCGTCCAAATCATCATCATCATCACCACCATCATCATAATCATCAGTCTGACTACTTCCGCTGCAGGTCAAAGGCCTCTCCAATGTTCCACCAGCCAACTCGGTCATTTGCTTGCTGCTCCCAATTTATACCCGCAAACTTCTTAATCTCATCAATTAGGAGGCCTGGGGTGTGGCCTTACCGGTGAAAACCGTAAGTAACGCATTCCCTCACTAGAGAAGGATTGGCCACCCTGGTGCAGCATCTGGCCACAACCTCCCACATGCATACCTCAATTAACTCACGGCCCTCGGTCCCCAGCGGCTGCGAAGCAACTGACCATGGCAGCGGTGAGATCTCCAACGCAGCAGAGGGTACTAAGAATCTCTAGATCCGACCAGGCCGCCATTGGAAAATGAACTGGGCAATGTTTAATGCTCTAACCTTATCTAGTGAGGAAAGTCTAGCTTTACTATTCGAAGAGCTAGAGGGCTTTCAATGGGATGTAATAGGGATCAGTTAGGTTAGGAGAACAGGTGAGGCCTATATGATGCTAACAAATGGACACGTGCTTTGCTATCGGGGCTTGCCTGACAGAAGCGAACTGGGGGTGGGGTTCCTTATCCCCAGAAACATAGTTGGCAGCATAAAAGAATACTATAGCTATAATGAAATGGTGGTAGGTATCGTAATTAAACCTAATTAGAGATACAAGATGAAGGGGGTACAGGCTTATGCGTCTACGTCCAGCCATGATCACGCGTCAGTTAAAAGCTTCTATGAAGACGCGGAATGGGCAATAAGTAAGGTAAAAACACAGTATACTATACTGATGGGAGACTTCAATGCGAAAGTAGGGAAGAAACAGGCTGGAGACCACACAGTGGTTGAATATGGCATCGGCACTAGAAATGCCAGAGAAGAGCTACTAGTAGAATTCGCCGAACGCAATGATTTACAGATTTTCAATATCTTCTATCGAGAGAGAGAGAGAGAGAACCGTAAGTGGACATGAAGAAACCCTAGTGGCGAAACTAAGACCGAAATAGACTTTACACTGAGTTCACAACCATGCAGGCATCATGCAGAATGTGTAAGTGCTTGGCAAGGTACGATGCAGAAACCATAGAATGGTACGGTCCCGAATTCGCCTAGACTTGAAGAAGGGATGATAGAAACTGATACGCAAGAAGCCAATCAATGAGGTAACACTGAGAGGGAAAGTACATGAATTGAGAGTCTAACTTCAGAACAGGTACTCGGCTCTTATTGAGGAAAACAGCCTTAGTGTTGACTCAATTAATGATAATCGGACGAGTATTGTTACGGAGTGCGCAGTGGAAGTTGGAGGTACTGTGTTTAGACAGGACACTGGCAAGCTGCCCCACGAAAAACAAATCTCATTAAGAAGCGTCAAATCATGAAAGCATCGAGTACAACAGACGAAATAGAGTTGGTAGAGCTCTCGAAGTTGATTAATAAGCGTAAGGTATTCGATGTAAAAAGGTGTAACATGAAGAGAATTGAACACGCTCTGAAGAACGGATGAAGTTTAAAAGCAGTGAAGAAAAGCCTTGGGATATTAAAGAACCAGATGTATGCACTAAGAGAGAAGGAAGGCAAAGTAACTACCAATAAGGATAGGATAGTAAAATTAGCGGAGTTTTACAGAGATATGTACAGAAGCCAGCAGAACCATGACCTTAATATAAGAACTAGCAGTAACCCAGATCACACCCCACCAGTAATGATAAAAGAATTCAGAAAAGCCTTTGAGAGCATCCAAAGAAGAAAAGCTGCTGGTGAGGATCAAGTGACATCACATCTGCTGAAAGATGGAGGACAGTTTGTGTTAGAAAAACAAGCGACCTTGTTTAGGAGGTGTCTCCTGATGGTAAGAGTACCAGAATCTTGGAAGAATGCTAATATCATCCTAATATATAAGAAAGGAGATGACCAGAACTCGAAGAATTACAGGCCGATCAGCTTACTTTCCGTAGTCTACAAGCTATTTACAAATATAATTGCTAACAAAATTAAGACAACATTCGAATACAATCAACGAAAGGAACAAGCAGGATTTCGAACAGGCTACTCCTTTATCGACCACATACATACTATCAATCAGGTAATAGAGAAATTCTCAGAGTATAGCCAACCACTATACATAGCCTTCATAGATTACGAGAAGGGGTTTGATTCAGTAGAAATATCAGCAGTCATGAAGACACTGCGGAATCAGGGCGCCGACGAAGCATATATAAACATACTGGAAGAAATATACAGGGGATCAACTGCTGCCGTAGTGCTTCATAAAGAAAGCAACAGAGTACCAATCAAGAAGGATGTAAGGCAGGGGGATACAATCTCACCAATACTATTTACCGCGTGATTACAGGAGGTTTTCAGAGGCCTAGAATGGAAACAGTCAGGCGTAAGAGTTGATGGAGAGTACCTTAGTAACCTTCCCTTCGCCGATGACACTGCGTTGCTGAGTAACTCAGGGGACGAATTGCAACTCATAATTACTGAGTTAGACAAGGAGAGCAGAAAAGTGGGTCTTGAAATAATCTGCAGAAAACGAAAGTGGTGTACAACAACCTCGGAAGAGAACAGTGCTTCAATATAGGTAATAGTGCACTTGAAGTTGTAACAGAGTATGTATACTTAGGACAGGTAATAACCGCAGAGCCGTACCACGAGACTGAAGCAACTAGAAGAATAAAAATGGGGTGAAACACATTTGGCAAGCACTCTCAAACCATGACAGGTAGATTGCCGTCCAAATTAGAGGGCGCTATTACAAGCTACAGGCACGAACAACAGTTATGGGCATTCCACAGGCCCGCGACGCAGCACAGAGACTTGGTCTTTCTGTCACGACGTGGGAGCGACCAGCAACGTGCCAAAGCGCGTTCTGAATTACCAAATACAAAATTCATCCATCCATCCATCCATCTATCCATCCATCCATCCATCCGTCCATCCATCCATCCATCCATCCATCCATCCATCCATCCATCCATCCATCCATCCATCCATCCATCCATCCATCCATCCATCCATCCATCCATCCATCCATCCATCTGATAAGGTCGCTCTGAGAGCATACGCGGCAACCGTGCTGCGTAATCCACGCTAGATGCTTGGAGTTCCTACATTCTGCAACTGTGTTTGTTTTTGTTTTGAATGCAACAAAACTGTAGGGTATATCTACTCATCGGTTCAATAAAATATTCTACAGATCCCACGTACCTTGGGAATCAGTTTTATGCGAAGCATGCAGATGGACAGTGGCCGTGTTTTAATTTATTGAGCAAAAAGTTATGACGTGGATCTAAACATATGTACAAATACACGCACATACATATACGTTAAACAGCAGCATATGTTTTATATAACCCGTTGGTTACAATTGCTTCCCGATGACAACAGCAATATGAATAAACCCAACACCCGAAGCGGCAAGCAGGTATGAAGCGCTGATGGTCAGAAGGATAGCTAGGGACACTGCTGCATAAATAGAATGAGTGCATGGCACAAAACTACAATTAACCTTAACCTGATGTGGCGGATATATCATAGGAGTACATACGTTAGGTTAATAAAATTAGATAGCTAGCATTACAACCAAAATTGGCATTTCACGAACATTATAGTCTATTTGAAAGGTAGTTCCAAGACGTTGCGTGGCTCTGCGGTTGAACACTTGATTGCCTCGCAGAATGCTGGTGCTCGATACCTGCTGGCACCCTGTCTTTCAATACTGTGATAGCAATTATGTGGACACTCTCCCCTTAATTTTGCTGCTGGTGTCGGCGTCGACGTCACTCACCTTATATAAATAGTATCTACATATATAAACCCAAAAATGAAAAACATTATGGAGAAAGATATTATGGTGCACGGAATCGAACATTGCACTTCTGAATCATGAATGCAGGGCGTTAACCACTGAGCCATGGAGGAGCACCTCCGTGAACATTGAAACGGCAAGCTATTTATATCTATCACTTACGGCTGGTCACGGGCATCTTGGAAAGAGGGGAGACTATCGTGTTTTTCAACATTACGCAAGTTGGCGCAATGAGGGCGCGTCGCCACATCGTCATGACGCGGCGGCACGCGTTCTGATATCACACGCGTACTTTGCCCCACGGAGAGGAGGGGGGGGGGGCGGACGCTCACTCACGCGCCCTTATTCCGCGGTGAGGAATGTCACATGTCTTGGCTGGCCTTGGGCTTTCACTGGAACAATTCTCTTGTAGTTATTAAGCGCGCGAAGGTCACTGCAGTAGTTGCACAGTCACCATTTGCGAAAATGGCGCGATTTTCAGACACAGTGAAGTAACAACTGAGACGCTTGTTTATGTTAATCTGTACCTGTGAGTACGTTTCATGCGTCGTTTAAGCGTGAGAAACGCGGGGCACGTTTCGATTTTCTCGCAATTCTGCTTTGTTGTTATCGCGTTCGTTGCTTCGCCTTTGCGGCAAAGCTGGGACTTTTTTTGCATCTTTAGTGTCAACGCTGCCGATCTAAGCTTTTTCCTAACGTTCAGGCGTGAAAATTGCCCATGTATGTACTCGCCCTTCCTGGATAGATTTAAACTGTCAATAACATGTGGCACATACCCGCATACCTGTCGCACATACCCGCCGCTAGGTATGTGTCACTCGTTTGACGCAAAGATTTGACGATATAGGTGACAAGATTGTGGCATTATTCACGTCAAGACCAGTGAGAAATATTCGTGAGACCATCTTACTCTCCATTACTCATTTTGGTTTACATTAAGTCTACGGGGTGATAGCGAGAGCACCCAAACGTAGGTGGCTACACACACACACACACACACACACACACACACACACACACACACACACACACACACACACACATATATATATATATATATATATATATATATATATATATATATATGTGTGTGTGTGTGTGTGTGTGTGTGTGTAGCCACCTACGTTTGGATATATATATATATATATATATATATATATATATATATATATATATATATAAAGAGAGAGAGAGACAGAGATAGATAGCTAGATAGATAGATGCTCAAAGTGCTTGCAGCACTCAAAAAATGCTTCTGTTTTACGAACTCTTGTTTTGGTGAGCGCTGAAGTCGTCTTGGTGCTCTCCCTATATGATGTTAACGCTATCGTTTTGCAAATGTGATACAACAGCAAGCTGAACTTTTAGGTCAGATATGTCTGATGGCCTATATGTTAGGTTTCACGTCCCTAATAAACCTTAAGATAATGTGTGTGGTGCTTGAATGGTGGGCTCTTGATTTATTTCCATCATTATTTTGTCCATCGATGCGTGTACTCAGAAAGATCTAAAGATAGCAACTATGGGAAACACGGATGTATGAACTGAAACTTGAAAAAAACTATGTTATCACAAACCTAACCATTCTGCATTTATTTACCAGCATCAGATGAAAGTTCTCAGTACGGAAGATTCACGAGCTTCAAACTAAAATGATTAGGAGTGATTTGAATGGCAGCTGTGTGTGAGAGTCAGCTTGCATTGACCTACATTCAGCGAGCGCGAGCCGCTCGTCCTGAGGATCATATTTCGAACTCTAGTCAGACACAACAAGTATACATTGGAAGCGATGACAGCTTGTTTGTGAGAGTGAGTGATAAAGCATCTCGGTTCGACATATTAACTTGGGTACCAAGAGGCGTGTCTCCCACCAGGTCGTGTTACTAAAGCGCACCAGAAATAATTGTCACCGAGGGAAATGCCTTTCGGCTCACTTGCTTTATAAACGCCCGAACGAAAAAAAAAGTATTGTGTTCTGCCATCACATAGCAGAAGTCCACAAACGCGATGAATTTACACGAAAAAAAAACGATACTTAGAAACAAAATATTCACACAGAGCACGGAAAGATTTGTTGAAGCACCCATAGTCAGGGCCCTGCCATCAGTATATACAAAATATTTGACTTTGAGGAAAGCTTGGCCATCGAGATAAAGAATGTAACATCATAAGGAACTTATAAGAGGCTCTATGCAGAGGCAGATAAGTTTTGAAGTCCTATGTGGGACGTTACAGCTTTCTGAAACTTTGGTCTGCTACTCCGTAATTTGGGGTACTACTCCGTAATTGACTACAATAGACGCAGAATCATTGACGGTGCAGGCGGCTAACAATGATATGCGTGCCTGAGAGCCTGTGGCAAAGACCAAAAGTGTATGAATTGTAGCGGTGTTTATCACACTTTAAGCGCATAAAATTTTGATGGAAGTTAGAAACTAGAATGTATGTGCTTGTTCTAGTTGTTCCCATTCAATCGACAGTCAAAGATGTTTGAAGAAAAAAACGCAGTGCTTGTTAAGAACTATTAGATATCTTCGTTTATGCTAAGTCAACCGCTCTTGTTATCTTTTTTCTAGCTTTTATTAAAGTTAGAGAAATTAAAAAAATGAACTTCCGCCGAATAATACGCGCAAATAATGCCCCCAAAGAAAATTTTAACTGATTTGAAAAAAGCTACATCACGCACAAAAATCGATTCAACGGATTGTCGGCGACGGTGAAAGACGTTGTGGCATGTAAGAGGTGTACGTACTGTTAGAAAACAAAATCGATGAAAAAGTGGTCACCATATGCAACTGCGATGCGGGAACTGAAACAGCACTTGGTGAAGAAAGTTGAAGGGGATAAGGGTGATGAGTGAGGAAAGCCCAAGGTAAAAGAATCTTTGTTGGTTCGAAAAACAAATACTTGTGCTGTGTCAAACGTGACAAAACACAATGTGATTGTTAGGCATTGGTAGAAATGAACTTCAGATCAAGTTTGCTCACATGAAATTCTTAAAGGGCCACTAACCAGGCTCCAAAAATAGGGAAAACGACAGCAGCCTCCTTCTCTGATATTTATAGTACTTTTTACGCACTTTTGTGACACAGACAGTGATTCCCGTGACGTCAATACTGCTCTTGCTTGATCCATATGCGCGAAGTGTAAAATGTGATTTGTCTCCTGCACTACTTTGCCATGCAGCTGATTGATTGATTGATATGTGGGGTTTAACGTCCCAAAACCACTATATGATTATGAGAGACGCCGTAGTGGAGGGCTCCGGAAATTTCGACTACCTGAGGTTCTTTAACGTGCACCCAAATCTGAGCACACAGGCCTACAACAATTCCGCCTCCATCGGAAATGCAGCCGACGCAGCCGGGATTTGAACCCGCGACCTGCGGGTCAGCAGCCGAGTACCTTAGCCACTAGATCACCATGGCGGGGCTTGCCATGCAGCTGCCCATCCATTTTTACCTTGTATTGCATGAATATCATGCGCTATCAACGGATCACACTAGCGCTAGTGGCGATAACAACGTGCAGCCAAGTAGCGTCAAATTTTGATAGGCTCATGGGATTATTCATGACGTGGTTCACGTGCTTTATAAACGAAAGGGCGAGGGGGGTGGATTGCGCGTGCGAAGGGTAGCGAAGTATAGAAGAAAACCACCGCCTGCTTTTTGAGCGTGATGTGGTGAGTGCACCTCAACCTAAAGCACACTTGTTAGTGTTTTTTTGTAGGTGTATGCAATTCATCAGTTTTGAAGCTGAATCGAAAAAGAATAGGATAGCGATGACTCCAAATGAAATACGTATAAAATGCAATGATTTTTCGAATAGGTTTTGAGCTGTAAGACAACAATTTTCAAAACAGTCCAAAATAACGAGAACATTTTATTTGAATCGAATCTTCGCTAACGATCAAGGAACATAGCGGTTAGTTTTAATCGACTGAACATACCCCAATTTCGAAAATGAAGCTAAGCTTATAGCTCATATACTGAAGTAACTAGAGCCTTCGTATTATTTTGTAACTGAAGGTTCCAATGCAGCATTCACTGACGTAATCAATGTGAGGCTTTGCAGCGTGATTTTCAATAAAATTGGGAATCATACGCTAAACGATTTTCAACCATACACCACTGATACACCTAAAGACAACATGAAGCAGATAAATATGACATCACAACGTGGCCTGGGCATCATAAGCATAGACATATCGTTGTTGAAATCTACATCTGCAAGAATGGTTTACGTCAATGCAATACTTGCATTTATTTTACTTCTTGAAGGCACATGCAGCTGTAGTCCCCACCTTCAGTTATTACAAGATGAAGACAAGAGCTGTATAATGCAATACAGCTTCAACATAGTCAAGAGTGAGCAAGAAGGGTAGTTTTGAAAAAAAAAACACGTTTATCCAGCAATCAGTGTAGTCGAGTAAATGCTTGGCTGGCGTGCAGAACACCTTAGGGATAAAAATAAACAAAATAATCTTTAGTTGTTCTGATACTTTGTTTGGGTTTTTTTCTGTAGGTTCTTATAATTTAAAACTATTACAAAAGATAAACATTTCGAATATTTTTGAATTTGTACTATTCGATTTGAATACCTAATCAAAGAAAACGCTATTTTTGTTATTGAAAATTTATTTGCGCGCCCCTAGCTCTTTGAATATTGCACCAGTCTGAACGCCACTTTGTGGCGGGCTTTGAAATCACGCTGTCTTCTTAATACCCCAACAAATTACGTGGCGAGCTACCACGGCGGGTATTTCTTATGCCTTAAACACTCTTCATCATTGGTAGTGTAGAAAATTTCACATGCATCTGGTTTACATCTATGTATTTCAAATAATGGCGATGATTATGAGAATACGAATTGCAGGGATGATAAAACTAGTGATGTTGATGCAGATGACATGAACCTCCCGAATGGCCTGGAGAAATGGTACATCTTACCAAGTGCGCCGTTTAGCACTTCCGGCGCATATAAATGCTGAAATACTTGTTGCCATCGATAAATATATGGAGCTGAGCCCGCTGGTTTTAGTCGAAATCCATGCTCGCCAACGCAAGCGTGCACACTATAATATGCATGCATTTAGACCAAAATTTGTCGGTTCGTTTGTTTAGGAATGGCATTCAAAATATATAAACTAAATATCTGGCGAAACAGTATAATTTTGTTTGTAATGGACGTTTTTTTGTCAATAGCTGTATTTTATTGAAAGTTTTCAAAGTGGAAAGTGTTTTTTACTTTATGTTATTTCTCCAACTGCGACAACAATATTCCCGCTGCATTTTTAGTATTGCTAGAGGCAGGTTTATCGGCGTTAGTGGTGTGCACTGCTTGCAACAAAAACAAAAATACAGAGTAAGGAGTGAAAGTGGGTCATAATGCGGGATAATCAAACGGGGCATATGATTGTTTCTCCGCTTCCTCCCAGAGTGCCTCACGGAAACTGCTAGTGAAATTGAGAAAGCTCTCTCTGGCTGTTGTCACCCTCCATAGTAAAGTCTGATTTGGGTACCCGTGATGTAAGGGCCTCTCTTCGCTCAAACCTATTGCTTTGCTACATTCAGTGTTCACGGCCCGCTTATTCGAATGATAGAGGGGTCGGAGCGCAGGTCGTAGCAGTGCAGAAACATAGAAGGAAATAGTGTTGGACTAGAACTGTTACGTTATTCCGACCTTGGTGCCTAGTCTCCAGAGACAGTCCAAGCATTAACGAGGGCTTTAGAGTTGTTGCAGGGCCCTTGAGAATTCAGTTTACTCTGGGGATGCTGCGACGTGAAGGTCCTCGTGAATTCGAGGACTGTGCACTCGTGCATGATAGCTCGGTTCTTCCTAATGGCCCAAAGGCAACACATAGTAGTGATGACATATTGCGAACGTATTCTGTATGACAGTATAACCACAGTGGTCTCTAGCCTGTAACGCCAACGATGGCAACGTTTTTGATTTTCATAGGGGTAGTTATAGAGGTCTTAGTGGTAGGAGTTCGTGATGACGGCTTCAAAAACTAGAATAAGTACGTGCTGGGGGGAATTAGTGGATGGGCAATTGATGCTAGATAGTGCGAAAAATTTAAGCTTGAAGCAAAATTTGAGTTTGAGATGCTAATAAAAATAAAAAAAAACAGTAAAAGCGACAGTGGTAAGAGTAGCATTACCATAGATAGTCTAAAAATGATGTGATACGAAGGAAATTCAAAGCCAGGGAAAAATACAACTGGAAAAAGTATAGCTAGAAAAAGGTAACATTACGCAGACACATTGCGAGATTCGACGCATGAGTCTTCATTAAAGGGGCCATGCAACACTTTTTGAGCATGTTCAGAAAACGCTGCTGATTGGTAGTAGAGGCTCCCCACAACAGGCGAGCCAAATATTATAGCACAGCACGTGGCCTGTAATTCACAATAAATTATTAAAGTCAACTAAAAGTTGCTTTCTCTTTTCCCGACTAATCACAATATATGTCTAAAAATCACACGTCAACTACCCATCTATGAGCCATTGGATGATTTGAATATGGCGTGCTCGCTCATTACAGAAATCGCCGCAGAAGGCCAGTACTTATTCACACGTGCGTGCGCGAGCACACTAGAAAAGCCGTGCATTCGAAGAAAAAAAAAAAAGAAAAACGTGCTCATGGCTTTCAGGCGCACGTGACGTTTTTCTATGGCATTCCTGCCTGCTTAGCTTCCAGCGCTTTTGTCGGGACGAGAGAAAAGAGCGTGCAATTGCAGCTTGTGACAAACCTTTGTAACTCTTCTCGCACTGGACGAAATCTTAAAATTTTTGCGGCGTTGAATTCGCGAAGCAGTAAGCTTTTCTAGTGAATTCATACCATGGCTACTTGAAGAAGTGTGTTAGGGCCCTTTTAATGCGTAAGCATTACTGTCACAGCTACTAAAGGGAAGCGCCGAAATATAATAAAAAGTTATTTTATTTTCACATCCATCACAACAACGTCGAAGATGTTCCATCTTTAAACGAAAAATCTGTGAGCTGAATAAGTCCGTCGTGGTGGTGTAGCAGTTACGGTGTTTGGATGCTCATTCAAAGTTCGCGGGTTCTATCTTTGCCGCGACGATCACATTTTGATGCAAGAGACATTCTGCAAGCTTGGGTACTGTGCGATGTCAAAGCCCGGTAAATATGGTCTGAATTTCCGAAGCCCTCCGCTACGACACCCCCCATCGTGGTTTTGGCATGTTAAACCGTATATTATTATTAATATTATTATTATTATTATTATTATTATATTAACATCAGTGCAGAAGCAAAAGAAAATAAAAATGTGATAAACTTTTTCACGCTTCTAACTGGTAAAAAATCAAGGCAATATTGTCAGAGAAGGTCGGCGTAAAAAATCACATTGAGCACGTGAATATGGTACACTCTCAATCAGGTGCCGGATGAGGAATGGCATGTAGGCGGCACGCTCCTGCATACTCAATAAAATCCTGTCTGTACAACCCTAGCAATTAAAAAAAAATATCCATGACAGCCTCGTGGCACAGAAGTAACCTATACAGCCGGTAAGATCAGGCGCAAGAAGGAAAAAAAAGGGGGAGAGCCACCGTCTCTGTCGTGCCAGCCTGGCGTCAGGAGCCGGCATGAACTTACGCAGAACCATTCAGCGACAACAATGAATAGCGAGCGCGGAAAGAAAAAGAAAAAAACGTCCCCCCTCCCTCTGCTGCTGCCTCACCAGCTCGGCACCCCCCGGCGCGGGCATCACGTTCACCGTCGCCTGCATGCGTCGCCGTTTCTTCCCGCTGCCTTTTGATGATCGTTTTTCTACAATAGGGTCTGGGACGGAAAAATTTTCTAGTGCCTTACAGCACACTTTATTCAAGATACCATACATCTCGCAAACACTGGGATGTGCAGTCCCAGTGTTACTCTTTTGATTTCAATAAAAGCGTACAAACAACTTTCCGTTTATCAGTTTTCGAGGTACGCCATTGTGTCATGCACTAAATAAAAGAGTACTATTACATGCGCGACAGCTTACTGAAACACGGGCCTATGTATGTTGATGCTCGCGTTCTACGAAACAAGTTGAACTTATGATTTTAGGAAATCATGGCAAACAAGAAACAAACTGAAGGCAGCGAGACAGAGAAAGATCAAAATTGAAAATCGATTGGTTGATGTTTGATTAGTGGTTGCGTAATTTGATTATGAACATCAAGTACAGAAATCAGAAGTCAGGTACAGAAGTCAGCAGGAGAGCGTATGCCACCGACATTTGCTCACTCTTTTGAATATTAAGTACAGTTATCATATTCCAGCATGTATTTGAAACAGTGAACCACGACCAAGACAACCGGTGTATTGTAGTGGACATAATGCATCAGCTATAAAAATCCCCATTTTCTAAAGAGCAACTGCATGCAGTAAGAATAGGGATTATGAGGTTCGTTCTGCACCATTTCTTGACCCCAACTACCCGCGGACGTTCGCGAAAGAGATGTGCAGAAGTATTATTTATTTGAAGGGAGACCAACGCGTTCCTCGCTAATTTGTGTACCTCGTACTTGACCTTGGCACACGTTTCGGCATTCACTTGAACAGCGGTGTGATGCTGAATAAAGGTAAGAGTAGCCACTCCCCATAAATAAAATTTGTTAAAGACTGAAAATGAGTAAAAAGCACTCTATATCGCGAAATAATGCGCATTAATTCTAATTGCAGAAATAAGTAATCGCCGAAATGCTAGAAAGGCGCTGCAGCCCCAGCGTGCAGCTCGCGGCAGTTCGCGCGTACGAAACGCAAATGTTCAAGTAGGCACGCTAAAATACCCATCCAACGTTTACGTTTAAACCGCATTGCCTTCAAACAGCTGAGAATAGGCTGCTGTCACTGATACCCGTGTACCTCCTGACACAAATCAGCGAAATTTCTCACAGCACATGCACATGCGAGAAACATATACGCAGGTTACTCGACAGCCGAACACAGCCTCGTCCGCAAATTTCCATGAGCGTAACACCCGCGGTTCACGGGGAAGCACTAAAATAATGCACAAACATACGTTAATCGTTCTTGCGGAACGGCGCACCACGAACCGAAGTCGGAGCCGAAAGCGCTCACCGTGGTTGTCTCGAGTTCATAAAGCCCTACAAACTATTCACTGATAAAATGCATGCATATGGCACAAAAACAGTTTGAGGTTCCGCCGACGGTTTGCAAAAAGCCACTTGGTAGACAAATAGCCCCGCCGCGGTGTTCTAGTGGCTAAGGTACTCGGCTGCTGACCCGCACATCGCGGGATCGAATCCCGGCTGCGGTGGCTGCATTTCCTATGGCGGCAGAAATGTTGTAGGCCTCTGTGCTCAGATTCGGGTGCACGTTGAAGAACCCCAGGTGGTCGAAATTTGCGGAGCCCTCCACTACGGCGTTTCTCATAATCATATGGTTGTTTTGGGACGTTAAACCCCACATATCAACCATCAATTTGAATTTGATTTGTTTTTCACTGATGTGTGTAGGTTAAAACTATATCAGAATGGACGAACGTGAGAATATTTTCAGCATTGGCACCTCTGAAGATGCTGAATCGCATGCAAATTGGTTCAGTACCGCGCACGTGTGAACAGGCTAACGATTACGTTGAACGAAATGTACCCAGTGTTACAAGACTGAGGAGTGCTCTCAATAATCCCTTAATACAATACCAATATGAAGAATGTTACCTCCCAAATTACATAGTGACATAATTTTGAGAGGCGCCTTAGTGACTGGCACCGAAAATTTCGACTGTATGGTTTTTTTCGTTAACGTCCACTGACACCACAGCCCACGGACCTTCTTAATTGCGACTCCATCGAAATACGACCGCCGTGGCTGGGATTGAACCCGTGCACTGCGGGTCAGCAGCCGAGCACCATAGCCGCTACGCCACCAAGAAGGGCAATGATAATCACTTGCAACAATTTGCCAGTGCCCTAGTAATTACAAAGAGACTCATTGCGCCTAATATAAAAAAACGCCAGTGACAATACTACGCACTGTGTGTGTAGGTCGGCTAAAACTGCGGAGCTCCTTCGGGCTCATTCAAAAAATTTAGTATGCGTTTTAGGATAAATTGAACTCCGACTCACCAAAACGTTTCGGAGCCAGAATCACTGGGACACACACTCACGAAAAGTTTCTCGAACTGAACTCACTCGGGCTCAAACTCACCAAAATAATAATAACCCGGACTAACTCAGAATCAGACTCACGGCTTGATCTAAGTCTGAGTGAGTCGACTCATGAGTCCGTTAGCCTCAAATTATCTTTTTAGACCATGGTGTGTCTGCTCACTAACACCAATGTCTTAAGCAGTCGGTATACTCGTCTTGACGCCTTTTGACATAGCACCTTAAAATACGAGTTATGAGTGGTTGCAAACCAGTAACGGCATTTTCTTTTAAAGAGAGGTCAACTTAAGATATATCTTTCAGGAACTATCCTGGAACAGTTAGTGGGGGGGGGGGGGGGAGTTCAAGACATTCTCTTACGTAATTTACGCCTCTCATCAATATATATTCAAATGGTGTATGGACGATACCGCTTTTACAATACGTGTGAATAGACGTGAGTATATACGTGAATTTGTGGGTCTAGGTAAGGCTAATAGTAATGGTAAAGATGAGTGATAGCA
The DNA here is from genome assembly GCF_013339725.1 of Rhipicephalus microplus. Classification (NCBI taxonomy): domain Eukaryota; kingdom Metazoa; phylum Arthropoda; class Arachnida; order Ixodida; family Ixodidae; genus Rhipicephalus; species Rhipicephalus microplus. The sequence continues at coordinate 140,126,297 of NC_051166.1, forward strand.
GTGTGTGTACAGAAGGGCTTCGACATGTGCCTCGATGGTTACGCAAGAGAATGTGGAAACAAAATTTTCGCCACTGAATTGCGAAATCGCAGCACTTAATACGGAAATGTCCGGTAGTATTGCAATGTTCATGATTGTATTTGACACTAAAGTAAACAGGTAATTTATAAACTGGCTATATATGGTCAACCTTACATAGCGTAGTCAGTGGGATTTCGGTAGCTTTCATTTCATTGTCTGGATGGTATAACGCGGATCTAGCAGCTCGTTTTTGCAAACTTTAGTCTAATCACATTGCATTTCTGAGCGGCTGTTTTGGAGTCGTATTAACACTAAAAGCACAACCTTGTTCTTACTGTGTACCTTTTTATTGCTCCCTAGTTTATTTTTTAAGAAAAGCTATAAATAAGTGCACTTCAGAAAACGCTTTCTTTTTGTGTAAGCTTGGTAAGTTGTGTTAAGCCTGGCGATAACAAACGTTGTGAGAGCGTGAAGACGCGTGTTAAGAGGGCCATTTTATAGAGCTTCACACTAATTATTAAATATATTATAAATAAATAATTATACATTTTATAAGACAAAACATTGCTCAGGTTAAAAATACCAAACTCAGATTAGCTCTGCCTGACTACTGTCCCTCCACCCATACTTTTTTGGAGATAGAAGAAGATGAAAACATAGAAATTGTTTTTTCATGAACACAAAAGCCAAATACAAAAATTAGAAAAAGTAGGTGGAACATGCACTTCAAAATATCTAACTCCAATCATTACCAGTTTGCCAAAAAGGAGACGTAAGTCAACCACACACACACCCACACACACACACACACACACACACACACACACACACACCACACACACACACACACACACACACACACACACACACCACACACACACACACACACACACACACCACACACACACACACACACACACACACACACACACACACACACAAAACACACACACACACACACACACACACGCACACACACACACACACACACACACAAGCGCACATGCAGGCGCAAGCGTGTGCGCGATTCCAGGAAATTGATCACGCGATTGCAACTCTGAGTTGTATGAACATTCGCTTAACGAATATTTCAGAATAAATAATTGAAAAAACCCTAGGTGCTTTTTTCAACCCTTCTTTGGAAGCATTTGCTGGTTAAACGAACTTCTGAACACTGAATATTCCAGTTGAAAGAACTTCACCTGCGTACCTGGGCTTTTTCGGTATCAATTCAATAAACTTTTTCGCTGTTCAGCACCGACGTAGCCGACGTGTGTCACACCAACTCACCCATTAATCGGTGCTGGTGCAACATCACTGATACATGCAGCGATCAGGCAAAGATGCCGTGCAGGAGACGAAAAGTAATCACGTGATTTTTTTACCTGTGCGCAGCTATCAGTTTAGACAATTGCTTCCATTGAGTGCACGTTAAAGAACCCTAGGTGGTCGAAATTTCCAGAGTCCTCTACTACGGCGTCTCTCGAGATCATATGGTGGTTTGGGGACGTTAAGCCCCACCTATCTATCGAATCAACGAGGCAGTTATTTCCAGTGTTCGTCCGCATACAAAAGAAGAAGAGTGGGACAAAGAAGTTGTGATGGCTGAGACATGTTCAAATCCCATTCCATTTCTAGCGGAGGCTGCAGGATTTATGAGAAATTTAGAAAACTTCGTGTTACAGCAACAAGTATTGCCAGAGGCAGTGCACAGGAATGTAGACTATCTTGACTAAACTTTGTCTCTTCTTGCGCTTTGAGAGTGCTAGTCAAAGAGAAACTTATAAAATTTATTTTGAAATGAGTTGCCTTTTTTACGTTTGGCTTGATTTCTGTTGTACCGAAAGCTGTTCCGTATTCCAGTGAATATTCAGCTTAGTGAACTCTTTGTTAAGTGAACTTTCAAACTTTCAAATAAATTCATTGATTTCTATGTGTCTTCGTGCTACAAGCGGGACCTCATGCAATTCTCCTTCTTAAAATTATACCACCTTAGAAGATTCTACAAAACTGATATGCATGGTACATGGCCTTCGAGATAGCGGGCGCGTGGGAGTGCGCTCAGCATTTTGGAGACATTGCATAGTAGAAGAACACCTGTTTACATGAGGAACCTTTGGTAATACGCAAGGACGTTAATTAATTAGAGAACTAGCTTTTGAGAACCAAGCAAATCGAGCTTACTTTCACAAAGAACGCAGCTGCGACCACTTTTGAAGAGGTATGTCTGCACAAAACGAGAAGGTTTGAATTGTTGCTTTCGGTTCGGTTTTGTTTTATGCACATTCTTTGAAGACAGTATTGGCTTTCATGCTTCTTGTATGCTCATCTCTTTACTTAGGACGAGACGGTGGGCCACAGAAAAACCTCGTACGTTTTCTTTTCATGCAGTCAAGGACCCGTGGCTAGCACCTCGTTTGCTTTGATCCTTGAGCTAGGCGGACTTGCGTTTTTCTTCACTTACTGAAATTGGTGTCGGTGCTAGCACTGCAGAAGCTGCCAGAAAAAAATGACGCTTTTAGTACGTTTCAACAAGTGTGTATTGAAATTCGCAAGTTTTCTGCAAGAGCAGCAACCAAGTTCACAGTCAAAATGCATTGAAGGGCCATTTTTTTTAGAATAATCACATTATTTGTTTCGGTGCGTGACATTGCTTAATCTCAGCTCACTGTTTGTATGAAGGTATCAGAATGGAGCTTGAATAGTAGCCTGAAATTTTTTGCTTTTGGTCTCATAGCACTTTTGAATTTTTCCTGCCTTAGTTGGGAAACTTCAGTCTACATCACCTACTTTCACAAGAGCACACGACGCGCAAGAGTTCAAGACTACGAAAGGAAACGGGCACTAGCTCGGCTTTAGTTAATTCGAAAAGTATTCTTTCTTTAAAATACAAGTATTTATCGGGTGACAAACTTTGCTTTCTCGAAGCAAGTTCTTGTACAGAAAACGAAAAAATGAATGAATAATATTATAATATTTGGGGTTCCATGTTTTAAAATCATGATATCATTGCGAGGAATGCCGTAGTGAATGGCTACAAAAATTTCGGCCACCTGGGGTTCTTAACGTGCCCTGAGATCGCACAGTACAGGGGCCCTGATGATTTTGCCTCTATCGAAATGCGCTTGCCACTGCTGGGATCAAACTCGTTATTTGAGGTTAGCGGCCGAGTACTGCACACACGAGGCAGACAATAAACGAAAGGAAGATGTACACTTTATTCGTGCTAGACACACTTCTTGTGTTGTGAACTTCCTTGTGTTTTTGTGTTCCTTTTTTGCGCTGATCTTGATGAGCACGTTTTAACTAGCCCATCTTGCTACTTAACTTTGTTTTACGTGTTATGGTGATACAAGTTTTTCATGTGCCGCCAATAAAGGAAACAGAAACACATTCCCAGCCCCGCCGCGGTGGTCTAGTGGCTAAGGTACTCGGCTGCTGACCCGCAGGTCACGGGTTAAAATCTCGGCTGCGGCGGCTGCATTTCCGATGGAGGCGGAAGTGTTGTAGGCGCGTGTGCTCAGATTTGGGTGCACAATAAAGAACCTCAGGTGGTCGAAATTTCCGGAGCCTTTAACTACGGCGTCTCTCATAATCATATGGTGGTTTTGGGACGTTAAACCCCACATATCAATCAATCAAACACATTCTCTGACCAACCGACAAAACATGATAATTCTTAAAAGTATGGTATCATTTAGTTAAAGATAATCGGCGAAAAGTTTGCCGCGCATGTGTAGAATATTTGATCCCACAGTAGCGCAGGAGGCGTATAAAATGCAAAACCTGCGTGGAACGCCCACCAGAGTCACAGCGAAAGCTAGAAGAGCAGCCTTTCAGACCCTTTTCTAACTAAACAATCTTTGGGTACCACTACAAACACACTGCTGGGTACCCACTAAGCCACAAATAATCAAAATTCTTGTGTAGGATCCCATCACTCCCTTTAGAATCCTTCGTCATTCTTTGGATAAGCGTTGTATCCGCTACACATTGTCTACAAAATTTGTGCAAATTTTATATGCAGTGGCTGACGACGACGAAGAATTATTCATAAAGTGGGTATGCATCACAGTTATGAGGTGATGAAAAACAAGTTTTGTAATGGGTTGGAGCATTGGACGACCCAGTTGTTACGCAAATCACATTGGTTGACGCCTGGCTGTTTTTTTGATGTTCTAAAACGCTTTTTTACTCATATTAACGCCTTTCTTTTCACGACATCAGGCGTGCGTAAGGCCAGTACAGACAACTTGCTGATCCCTGTGCTGCCGACTAAGAGGCTAACGACTGTGCTGTAGCGGAGACATCCGAACAAGCATCGAAATAAAACGGCACGAAATACAGCGGCCAAAAGCAGGCAGTCCGTGCATCTGGGCCGGCAGACACTCGTAATCAAAGCCTTGAAAGTTGTCTTGATAATGAAGCAGTAGTTACGGAGATGACTACTAATGATGTGCGAGGATGCATCGCTGCCTTCATAAGTAACTGCCGAGCATCGCCAAACTCTGCGACAAGCGAAGAAAGCGACTCGGCTGCCTGTCTTTCTCAGTGACGTCATCAGAAATCATCACAGCCTCCACAAAAGTGCAGACACTCAAAATTAAGGAGGCTGGGTACTGGTGATGGGGTGCATTCACACGCCCCTTCTTCACCAGACCGGCTAATGCAACTCTGAAAAGGATTCAGACATCATGGCAGTGCCTCAGACAGTCACTTTTGCAACGGTCAATATATTTGGACTAACATCCAAGCAGAAACAGGTACAGCTCCGCTCGTTGCTCTTCAGCCTACAACTCGATTTCGTCGCCTTTCAAGAAACGAGTAGGGTAGCCAACCGGATGTCTTTCTGGTTAACCTCCCTGCCTTCTCCCTTTTTGTTGCTTCCTTTCAAGGAACGAAGATCGAGAGTGAAGTGGACTCAGAGAGGGCCGTGTGGCCTTATTTTTCTGTATTTGATGTATTTGTGTCGCATGCTGTTGGCCTTTCGGCAGGCTGCCTTCTGTTTTTCAGGCAATGTTTACCGTATTCGTCTATAGCGTACAGTGTTGACCAAGAAGATGGCTGATAGAATGTGATTTTGTATTGCGTGGTTTGCCGTGGAGCCTAATTAACGTTTATGACTTTAGCGATACACCATGGTGCCCTAGCTTCTTTGAAAGTTTGGCTACCTTTTTAGATCTTGACCGTAACATTGTGCTGATGGGCGATTTCAACTGCGTCTGTAATTCATATGATCATACCGGGCTTAATCGCAGTGACAGGAGTGCTGAAGTGTTCTCGCTTAAGGTTGAAAATACGGGACTAGTTGACATAGGATCACTCAATAACCTACCCTCATATACGTATGCACAAGACAGTACACATACGCGCCTTAATCGCATTTACGTTTCAGCACCACTTATTTCCCTCGACGTGTCATGCAAAACAGAGCCTATTTCCTTTGCAGATCACTGCACTTTTGTGGGGCAGATATGTAGCAACATTCGATCTAACTTCAGACCAGAGTGGGCACTTTGGAAACTCAACTTCTCAATTGTGAACGACCAGGCGTCTACTGCACGCGTCCGCGTAGCACTGAGGAACTGTTTGGCAGCTGACATGCTCTTGCTCGCCTTTTGGGAATTATTCAAACAAAAAGTTCGGGCAATGGCCATAGAAATTCAATCTGTGAGGCTTTTACAGAAAATGAGAACAAAATATGCTAAAGCAAAATCTTCAAATTTATACCAATTTGAGCGTGAGGCTCCTGGTCTATACAGCCGAAATCGCTACTGCCAAAAACGCACTACAGAGGTACGATGCTTTACGTTACAGAGGTGCCCATGTTCGATTCCGTGAAACCTGTATTTGGATTTACAGGAGCCCACACTTAAAGCCTTACTTTTTGAATATCGCAATTCTAAAATCAATTTGTACCAGACATTTACTCGGAGGAATATTGGTGAATAATTTCAGTGCAATTAAGGGAGAATTTGAAACTTATTACAAATATTTCTTTAGCGCCTCTTCGGAAAACGAAAATGAAGATCTGGTGACACAGTTTTTGTCATTTGTGACTCCTCTAACTGACGAGGAATGTGAATCTATTAGTAGGCCATTCACTAAAAAAGAAATAGAACTTGCTATTGAACAGTTATGATTGTCAAACATGCCAGGACCTGATGGAATATCTGGCGAATTCCCCAAAGCACTTAAAACATTACTGTGCCCTGTACTGCACGACATTTTCACGCCGAGTTTTAATCTGCAGACGCTTCCTCTATTTTTCACTGAAATCCACACTGCTCTAATTCCAAATACTGAGATAAAGAAAACTTTCGTCACGTTGATGGCTACAGATCTATTACATTGTGCAACGTTAAATACAAATTTTTGCAAAGGTACTTTCAAACAGATTTCAATTTGCAATGTCGATATTTATTGGTGCCCATCAGACCTGCGGTCTAAAAGTTCGATCAATAGAGGCTAATATACTCATTGCTCGCACAGAATTGGAACATTGTTCACACTCATATGAACAACTGGCAATACTACAAGTAGACTTAGCGCTTAGCGAAAGCCTTTGATCGGCTTCACCATTCTTTTCTGTTTTCTCTTTTCGAACATGCCAACGTTGGCTCCACTATATTTAAAGGTGTCAAACTATGCTACAATGAATGTCAACCAGTTTAAGTGTTAATGGCTATCTTTCAAAGTATCTGTTTCTTAACTCATCTGTAAAACAGGGCTGTCCGTTGTAGCCAATGCTTTTTGCTGTTTACTTGGAGCCACTGTGCCTAAGTGTAATGCGATCTAGTAACAACCGTGGTTCAAGTGCTTATGGGATCGAGGTAAAGGTATTGGTGTATGCGGATGACCTAGCGTTCTTTTGTACAGATCTTCCTAGTATAAAAGTGGTGGTGGCAACAATCGAAGAGTTTGAAAAAGTTTCAGAGGCACGGATGGAATTTTCTAAAAGCTTGGTACGGTGGTTTGGCCCATGGATAAATAAACCAACCCATTTTCAGAGTATAGAATGGTCATGTGTACCGCCAAAATACCAAGGTGTTCTATAAGATGCACATTTATCAAGTGCACATTATTAAAAAGAACGTGTACCCCCCTTAAAGCGCCACGCCCAGATGTTTATTCCTCATAACCTCTATATCTTTGGCAGAGCTAAAGCATGCAACCTGTATCTGGCAACAAAAATATTTTGCGTACTGCAAATAATTACTTATTCGAGGGTATATATACAGAAATTTCACCGTATATTTCCTGCCTTTATTTGGTCATCAACCTAAGAATCGATGAGGAGAGACAATGTTTTTAGACGTGTCTGTGCAGGTGGTCTTGGGTTGGTACGACTTTTTATGAAGTACTGGTGTGGCGCGCTTTTTATTTGCGTGACTGTGCCCATCACCTGCTCCGAACATTCTTGCAAGATAATTCCGCAGATGTTTTACCGAATTTATTGGTATCTATTTATTTTGCATCACCTCCCTATCTGCAAGGTTTCATTCCTGAAGTATACAAATCAGTGCATTTTCTGACAGCCAGATTTACTAATGAATACTTGTTCTCCAGCTCACAAAAGACCTATATTATGCTGTATTGGATGAGGTACCTCCAGGCCCACTTTACCGCTCACTATATTTTGGATTTTCTGGTCATGACGTGCTATAGCATGTAAAGAAAATGCCCATCTCACCAATAACCAAGACACTTTTTTACAAAGTGCATGCAGAAACAATACCTGTAAAAACTTGGTTAGACACTAAGCGCATATTTGTATCCTCAATAACTTCTGCCTTTGTGAAGTTCTAGAAACAATAGAACATTGCTTTATTAGTTGCAAGGACGCCTTTCTTTTTGGGACGTACTGCAGAGGGCTTTAAAAAACATCTGCATCTAAGTTCTCACAGCATCCGTTATTTGGTACCACCCAAATGCAATGACATGCCAGTTAACATACCGTTGCTAGTGAGCATGCATAGTTTACGCAAAACTTGCATGTTGTACAGGCATGCGCAACCAATCGGGTCTTCACGACGCCACTTTGTGCAAATGACTGCGCTGCTAAAGAAATTCTATGACCAACTGCAATTTAATCCGGACTGGTATGCTCAGTTCATGAAGTGTGCTACTCAAATACCCCTTTTGACATTGTGTTGTATGAGATTTACTTTGCAACGTCCATTGTACATTTGTCGACTTTACCTCATGTTTGTTATACGCTATGTATATACGTAAGCGGCATTCGTATTAAATAACGTGTAAGAAAAATGCATTGGCATGGCAGAGTGAATAGAATACTGGGCTGGGCCTGAGTGGACCCGGACTAATATCCCTATGTGTCATTATCGTCTTTTATTTGCCGAGTTTTTTTTCTTGGATACTTGTTACGGACACTGGCGGCAGTGGTGGCGGACAACCACCACGCTATGCGACACGCGTGTTCTGATCTCATTATAGCTTCCGCTGTAAAATAACCAATGCGTTCCGACAAATATTTCAGAAAATGTGCTGTGAGGTCAGGAAGGCCGTGGTGGCCGCATTTTCATGGAGGCGAAAATACTTGAGGCCCGTGTGGTTAGATTTAGGCGCACGTTAAAGAAACCGAGGTGCATGGTTGAAATTTCCGAAGGCCTTTACTACAGCGCCTCTCATAAGCATATGCTCGTTTTGGAACGTTAAATCTAAGAAGCCTTCATGTGCGCGCGCCTCCGTTCAATAGGGCGGTGGCACGTACAATCACGGTTGCATAAAACAGGCGAAAACGGCCGGAATACTTCACGGGCCGCCATGTTGCTTCTTGGCCGTCGCTCATTTACATTGAAGGTAGCGTGGGTTTCAACGAGAAGGGGGCGTTTTTTTATGTAACAAGTTCTGAAAGCGGGAGGGTTGTTTTCTGGAGTTACCCGCCGTTTTGAAAAACAGAAAAAAAATCACAGCATATTCACGGAGTGAATCTTGAAAGATGAGTGCGGCGAAGCATCCATCAGTCCATCCATGCTTCCGTCCTTCTGCTCTTTTTTTGCTTCCATCCGTCCGTCCTTGCGTTCGTCTGTGTGTCCGTGCGTGCATGCGTCCGTTCATCCGTATGTCCGTGCACCTGTCTGTCTGTCCATCCGTCCGTCTTTTCGCCCGTCTGTGCGTCCTTGCGTGCGTCCATGCGTCCGTTCATCTGTCCTTGCGTGAATCCGTGCTTTCGTCCATGCGTCCATCTGTCTACACATGCGTCCATCCGTCCATCCGTACGTCTGTCTGTCTGTCTGTCTGTCTGTCTGTCTGTCTGTCTGTCTGTCTGTCTGTCCGGACAACGTTTCCGTTAGCTAGAGCAAGTCGGGAAGTGGAACTGCCTCCAGATGGTTTTGCATTGCGGCATGTAACACAATGACATTAAAACTCCAAAGTTCTTGCAGGTGTGCTTAGCGTGAGTATGGTGTGATAGCGGATGCGAGGTGTAAGGTGTAGCCAAACGCAGTTCATCCCGCAGCTTGCACACCCGTTCCAACATGCAGCTGGTGCAGGGCGGTGGACCAGGAACGATTGGCCGTGAGAATCAACATGGCACTTGTTGCCATGGAAAACGGGGACTGGCAACATTATGTTGTAGCGGGCGGTGGCAAGTCGTGGGTAAAAGGCTAACACCAGCTTAAAAAACAGAGACGTGCGCACATTAAGGCTCCCTAGTTAAACTCCAACAATAACAGCGTGAGTACGCTCAACTATCAAGTGATTTTAATATGTTCTGATTTGATTGATTGATATGTGGGGTTTAACATCCCAAAACCACCATAAGATTATGAGAGACGCCGTAGTAGAGGGCTCCGGAAATATCGACCACCTGGGGTTCTTTAACGTGCACCAAAATCTGAGCACACGAGCCTACAACATTTCCGCTTCCATCGGAATTGCAGCCACCACAGCTGAGATTCGAACCAGTGCCCTGCGGGTCCGCAGCCGAGAACCTTAGGCACTAGACCACCGCGGCGGGCCTTTAATATGTTCTGCATTTAAGAAGATAGCGTCTTGACATACCCCAGATTTACTAATAATACAAAGTATTTAATCTGTGATTAATTTACGTATTAGGTCCGAAGTACTTGAACGTATTTTAGGACTTCATTGCAAGCGAGGCTGCCATAGTAGCATGAATTTCGAGGTGTTGCGCTGTTGTAAGTTCAAGGACAGGAGCGGTGACATACAAAATCACACGTATACTAAGACTTACTTGAGTGTCAGAAACACTTTTAGTCAAGGGTAATTCAGTTTTCCCTGGCATGGTCAGCCCTTCCGAAAATCATGTTTTTACGCATAAAACAGCATAATTATCAAAAAATCAGTAATTGAAAGTATCAGCTTAGCTGTATATATTCACGGATGTTTCACATATTAAACGCGTTCGGTGTGCGATCGCTACCACCTGTAACCATTCTAAAATTTGAATTCCTAGGCTTTCTCTTTCTTATATTTAGCGTGACATTAAGAAAAAAAGAAAGCTGATGATTACAAAACAACGCTTGAGAAGAAGGAGAGATGTCAAGTTGACGAGAGCAATCATTTTTTACGGTTGGGCCTCATTGCCACTAACATTTCTAGATAACCCTAAGTATTGTTTCCAGCATAAAAGGTTCGAATTGGTGATCAAAATGCGGCATCATTAGTTCAATAGGTTTCTTTAAGTGCAGTGTGGTGTTAAGGCAGTTTTAACGGGATAACAACGAAACGCTCGTTTCAAAATAAGCCCGGTGCTGTTGGGTTTGTCGAAGAAAACCCAACGTGTTAAAGCAAACCCGGCGCCGTCATGAAGTCTGTCCGTGACCAAAAAATCGAAAAAGATGCGAATAAAATAAATATTAAAAATATTGATTTGAGTGAGAATATAAACCAGGCGTCTGCGTGTTAAGCAGGTGTTCTTCTATAAAGTTAAAATATTTCTTGAAACTGCTTCCAAAAAAAAAGAAAACACTATTAGATTATTATATAAAATGGAAGGAGTCTCCTCAATGCATCATGTATTCCGTGGCAGAAGCGTAGAATGTGAATTGCGCAACATGTGAATTGCGCAACAAGTGGGAAAGACATTAGAAATCACTCAGACATAATGAATTATTATCATCTGCAAAAGTGTTAACAAAGGGAACAAGTTCACGTGTGGCTTTACGGACGCGTGCTGGACTCTTCGCCGATTTGCAAAATAAATAAATGCGGCGTAGTGGGAACTGTATTTTACGTAGGCGTTCTAGGCCAATGCTATACACCCATGCCATGTTTGTAAACACAGGTAGGCCTATGTCGACATTATGGTTAAAATTAGAGCGACGTCCGCACGTAACTTCCGCCATAAGCGCTGAAGGTGGCGATGTGCGCCAACAAAATAATGTTGTGAGGCGCCATAAGCTTTCTGAAAGCCATAAGCACTGAGGGCTGTGATGTGCGTCAACAAACAAAAATGAGCTGTGAGACGCGACTCACATCCAACGACGACGCAGTTCGTCGTCATAGGTTTTTCTTTTCCTCGTTGCTTGACTGAGAACACCACATGCACCATTGAAAACCCAGCAGAAACTGCGGAAGGCAGAGCGTCTTTTGCCTACCAAGACAGCGCCACCGCATGTTTGTGACGTAAGTCTGGTGCAATTTGTTTACACTCACAGTCGATCGTTACCTTACGGCATCGTTGAGGCATACACTGAGAACCCAAAGTAGGTTAGCAGTTGAGAAAGCGATGTTCGCGGGGCACGATTTAGCTATGGCATTCTACGGAGGGCGACGTTCCAGTTTTGTCCAACACGTCCGTAGCCAGAAGTATTGGTCAAGGAGCTGTCGTCTAAGCTATGTTGCCACTTTTGGGGCACAGCCAAGGTGTTGCCGAAGGACCACCGAGTACGCCATTACTACGGCGGTCACAGGCGAAACGCTAGTGTCCTGTATACTGTGCGATGTTAGCGCATGAGCGCCAAAGAACACAAGATGGTCGAAATTTCCGAAGCCATCCACTACGGCTTCACTCAGACATATCGTCGTTTATGGACCTAAAACTCCAGGTATCATCATCTTCCTCAACCTTGAATGCTTCTGAATTATTGACATCTTCCTCGTTTGAATTGGACAAGATGAAGAAAATGAAGCCGTCAGCGCACAGCGCTGACTCTAATTTTCTTCGCATAGTAATCGTTAAAACATGCAAATATATTTCAGTAGCAATGGGCGCTATCGAAAAACCCCGTAGAACCCATTCACTGTGGGAATCGATGTAATTCGAAGTGACCAGCAAAGAGCAGCATACATATTTGCTTTGTTTGTCTTTGAGACAAATGATGCCATTCATGGTATGACATCTAGTTCACTATACATCACATGTTTGTCATGCATACAAGTATGTACGGTTGGAATATATAAAATGTTACGGAATGTGGCCTATGGTATGTAAAATGCATGATTTGTCATGCATGTTTTGACGGACTGATGTGACGTTGCGAAATTTTTGGTATGTATCCAGTTAACAAAACGGCCGGAAGTGCAACAATATGGTATCATATTAGTATTTCTGTACATGACATGAATTTATTGATTTTCTCGTTCCCACCAGCCATGTTCGTTATCCTGTCACGTTGCGCACTATACTTACGTATATATCAAGCTAGCAAACTGGCCCCATCGTACAATGAGCCTAGAATGTTATTGATGCAGTACGTGACAAGGCTCTGACTATTTTCATGTTACCAGCTCTCATTCATGTTCGTAGATCAATCCCATCGCCCCACATTAATTTTGGTGTACATCAAGCCAGCGAAACTGCTGCTCATGTGCAACGAAACTGCATATGAGTGTCGCATGCGCACTGTGCCCTATAGGGCATGCACGTCATGATTCTCGTGTAAACATTTATGATTTGATTTCAATATACAGGCTCGTCGCGCAATACCAATTTTAGTGTATATTGAGCTCATGAACCAGCCGCGAGCACACCATAAGCGTGGCATGCAAGTCATGATTTACGTGACATACATGTCGCAATGCATTATAGCACGTCTCAGTTAGGTTGATCATATAATCACGTCATACAATACCGATTTGATGCATATAGAGCCGGTGAAGTAGGTGCAAGCGCGTCAAGAGCAAGGCATATTATTCATGTCGTATATCAGACGCACGTAACCATTTTTTGGTGATGCCCCCTTTCACCTTTCAAGTATGTTCGTTGTACATTCGCATCCCACATTACCAAATTTGGTACATCTCAAGCTTGTAAAATGGCGGGCAGCACCGTAAAATGTCGCGCAGGTACTCTTACCTGTGTACGCGCGATGTCTGCAACACGTGATGAAACGTGCGTAAGAAGAGCGCACTACGCCATTTGCGGTCACCGTGAACAAGGCTCCCGTGTGGGGAGCCGAAACGTCTTTTTAAGTTTTGCGTATTTCACCTTGGTCGGCGTTTTTGTTATTTTGCACTATGTAAGTGATGTCGCACATGACAATCTTGTCGTGATTTTGGTGTTACCAGCTGTAATTTACGTTTATATACAGTCACCTGATGTCTTATCGAATTTGGCGTATGTCAATCTAGCGAAATGACCACGAGTGCACCTTGAACTTGGTATATGAGTCATATTGTACCTAACATGCATATCATGATTCTTATGCTACCACCTGTCATTTGTGTTCGTTATACAATTCAGCATCGCAAGATCAGTTTTGCTGTATATCAAGCTAGTGAAATTGTCATGAATGCACTATAGGAGTGATATATAAATGAATTCGTAAATTACCATATCCTAATTTTATTGTTACCACCTGCAATTTACGCTCGTCAGGTACTCAGGTCATGCAATATAAAGTTCGGTACTTGTCAAGGTAGTCAAACGGCCACAAGCGCACCTTAAGTGTGGCATGTAATTGATGTTGTAGATGACGTGCTAGTCGTGATTTTCATGTTTGCATCTGTCATTCATGTTCGCTCTACCGTCACGTCCTCCAGTACCAAGCTCTGTAGAATCGACGTCAAATAATACACGAACGGTGAAGCAGTGCGCGCCACAAGCATTACAGAAGTTGTAGTGTGTGCCCTCCAGTCATCTCCATAAACAAGTTCACACCACACATCCAGTCTAGCACCACTGCATGTTTCCGCTACAGTACAATATTTACGCCTGTTGTAGTTCTGATATTTGAAACGAATGTAACAAAGTTCAAAGAAAAAAAGTGAAATTACCATGAGTGCTTGGCGTGCATGTGCCGACCCCTATCATCAAGACATCAGAAATAAAACGCAAGCTAAACTATTGCATTTTAAAGGAATCACGGAGTTGTGCCAAACCAGATGTGTGCACCTGTCAGTGGGGATGACAGGACGTAGTGCACTATATTGTTACCAATGCTTGGGCCATTCGCTCTGTTCGAGTTTCATCTGATGCTGATAGTTCATGTAAAGCAAGCAAAATGGCCGTGAGCGCGCCATGAGGGCGAAATGTAAGTCATTTGATACTTGACATGCATGTCATAATTTTCACGTTAGCACTGGTAACCTATATTCGTCATGCAGAAATGTCTCGTCACACCAATTTTGGTATAGATTACTTCAACAAATGGCTGCGAGCGCCCCACGACCATGCCATGGAAATCATACTGTACATGACATGAGTTGTATTATTTGCACGTTAGGACCTTTTACATGTGTTCGTCATGCAGTCTAGTCAAGCCACACCAAATTTTTATATATCAAGTTAAGGAAACGGCCGCAAGATCACGAAGGCAATGCCATGTAAATCACGCCTTTAATTGTAAGCATGCCATAACATCTTCATGTTTTGACCTATCATTCATGGTCATCGTAGACTGTTATTGCATATAAAGTTTGGTACACATTCTATAAACGAAACGGATAGGAGGGCACAAAATTGTAGGTGGCTAGATAGATAGATAGACAGATCGATCGATCGATCGATCGATCGATCGATAGATAGATAGATAGATAGATAGATAGATAGATAGATAGATAGATAGATAGACGCTAAAACTTCTTGCAGTGCTCAAAGAAATGCTTCTCGTTTAGGAACTCCTGTTTTGGTCAGCGCTGCATTCGTCTGTCCGCTATCCCTACATGATGTTTCCGCTATAGTTTTGCAAATAGGAGACAACAGCAAGCTCAACGTTTGGGTCAGAAATATTTCATGACCTATATTTTAGGTTTCACGCCCCTAATGCGAGAAATAGACGGTTAATTCGAAACAGTGTTCCGAGCGATGCCCGGTATCAACTTAAGGTGGGAGGGTTCCCTAGACCAGGAACCCTCTGGCTTCGACTACCCTCTTGGCCCTGGTGACGAGTTGTCGCTGGACTTCCAGGACTTCGAGGACGCGCTTGGCTTCCCACGTTTAGATTAGGTACTCGTTGTTCGTTCTTGGTGCTTGGTCCCGCTCAGGTTGCATCTCGTGGTTTGCATGGCACTGACACTTTAGGAGTAAATTTGCCAGGCTGCCCGGTATGCTGCAGAGTGGGCACATGTAACTATGTGTCATTGGGTAGAGGCGGCGCATTAATATTCTGTGTATTTACGTGTTGCTTTGTATGCGTCTAAAGATCACGCTTTTTATTTGGTTAGTTTGAATGGGGTGGAGGGTACACCCATCGCTCCAGTTTGCATTGTTGAAGTAGCGCCGACTTGGTGTTCTCTACAACTTTCATCTCTACAGCATCGAATCAGGGATTCTTTGATCCGAGGGCAGCCTGTCTGACGTGCTCGCGGGAAGCGGTGTGGGTCACTTCGTTTCCTTGTAGGCCCTCGGGTTGAGAAACCCAGACTACGCAGGTATATGGAAGGGGAGAGCTTCCCCATTTCAGGGTGTTAACTACGTCGGCTGAGACGTGGCCCTTCGCATAATACCGGGAAGCGGCTTGCCAGCCAGTGAAGATCACCACGGCATCATTACATGTGGTGGTGGCGAGATCGATTGCCGCTTCTTTCGCCGCGTCTGAGTTGCGTTCCTTGACTATGGCCGACGCTAACTCTTGGTCTTGAGAGTCTACGACGCTGATAACGTACACGTTTCTACGTGGATACTTGGCCGCGTTGTTATAGCGGGCGTCCGGGTCTTGCCTGAACTTTCGTTGAACAGCTTCTGCCCTAGCCTTTTGTCTACTTTTCTGGAATGTAGCGTGCGTGTCGTGCATATTCGTGAAACCATTTTACCCTCCAATACAAATTTTGGTTTACCCGAAGTCTAGGTGGTGATCACGAGAGAACCCAAACGTAGATAGATAGATAGATAGATAGATAGATAGATAGATAGATAGATAGATAGATAGATAGATAGATAGATAGATGCACTCTATTGTAGCCTTGACATGTTTCGGAGTGCACAATAGCCTGCGGCACACCAAAGGCGCAAGAGCCACCCTTCGAGATTCATTTCTGGTATTGAGCAAGAAAATTCTGGTGCGTTCCTTTGACCATAACCTATTTATATACACCATAGCGACATAAGGGCCCTCCACCCTCCAATACCAAGTAAGACCTATGTGACACTTGGTTGCACGCTGTGAAACACCTGTCCAATTATTGGCTTTTTGGCTGAGCATTTGTGTCTTACAAAGAAGCACGCTTTACAGGACAACAAAACGCAGCTTTCGTGGTTCTATATGAGGTGGATACCGGCGGCGTTGCTTTTGGAGGAGCAGAAAAAAAAAGAACAAGAAAAACAGCCTTATCATGAGTAAATTTGTTTGAGTAACTGGTAGAACTAGAACAGTGGAGCTCTGTATGCGACTTTGCTTCATCTTGTGAATTGCTAAGCTTGTGTATGCTCGTATTTGTTCATGTTTATTTATCCCGGACACCACCCGCGCGTTCTCACTGACGACGTGGTAATGACGGCCGTTCGAAAACTCCGGTGAAGGCAGTGTTTTTTACAACACTATCACGTTTTGTTGCATCAGCTACACGAACTTCTTACTGATGTGACTATGGTGGTCGTATTGGAACAGGTTGCAATAGCCTAGCCTCCTCAAGCGACATTTTTTCACTAAGGCATCATGTGCATTGAGATAAAAGGAAGCGTAACCACAGACTGGCGAAATAGGCGTCTCAATTATTAAGGAAAGACAAGCCACGGTCGTATAACTACATTTTTTCATTGTTAAGAGGCATAGAGGCACACTGGAGTTTCGAATCCAACGCGATAGAAGCTTTATTTAGTAGGGTATTAAACAGATTCTCTTTATTCCGCAACATGCAGAGTGTATATGACTAGATTAACTATTCCGCGTCATAGCCTTTACTTTAAATGCACAAAGAGAGTAAACTAATTACCCAGTCTTCACTAGAGAGATTTGGACCTAAGTAGAGTTTGTCTTAGCGCGATGCAGTAGGACAGCGTTTCCGAAAATAAATAGTTGAACTCGAGATGCTTGTCGTGGAGATCGGAATATTTACTCCTGACTTAGTTGGCAAAGCGCGGCCAGTGAAGTGGTAGTTACGCATTACATGCTAGAAAACACACACGGAAGTTGTGGTATATGGCAGTGTGGTAGTATTGGCTAGTCCCTTTTATTTTATATAATTTTAGTGAATGTTCGCCCTCATGCCACATGCCAGCATAATGGCAAACGCGTTTGTCACCATTCTAACAGCCAGATTATTGTCGGCGTCAAGCTGTTAAGTCGCCACGCAATTAATAAAATTGGTATACTGGTGAAGCGATTGCCCAGATATGCTTTCTATTTGAAACAGATATGCTCAAATGAACACATTTTTACATTTTATTATTCAGTTTCTAAACAAACACTGGCCACCTCAACTCGTTTTGGCTTTATTACTTAAGTAATTGACCACATTGTCAAACGGGGGCTTTTATTGCTGTATGAAAGCTGTTGCGCAACATGCAAATATTTGCAGAGTAACTATGTACACCCAGGAACAGTGCATCTCTGATAACCATGTGTGAAATGATTCTGGTGATGCAGTCATAAAATGGTTCTTTTTCGACGTCATTAATTTATCCCATTTTTTTGGAGTACGCCCAACAATTGTATATAACGGGACTTCAAATATACTGACTACGTGATCAATTGAGGACATTATGTGAAATAACAATAAAATTTCCAGGTCGCATATCATTACGATATTATTAAGACAGATTTTTCATCTGTGCTCCGATGTTTACGGACATTTTCAGTAGAACTTCTGATTGAGAAAGCAGACTTCAATTTTCTGTTTTTCGTGAAGAAACTTTTGGAGGCAAGGTTGAACATGTTACTTATAAAAATTTTATTGTACTGGCTTTCAATAAGAAAGAAAAAAAGCGCCCTAAAGACTATGAAAGAGCACCTAAATTGTCTGAGCGTTGATTAAGCTGTCTGCCGTTCAATAATATTTTTTTCTTGAACGTCTTATATTCTACTCTGTACGTCTTTAGATGATCACATGTTATGTCCGTTCTTCCTTGTACGATGCGCTTACTTTTGCACTCACTTATTGATCTGTCATTATTTTCATCAGTCTTATCTCATTCTCAGTTATTCTTCATTTGTTCGTAACAGCAACAGACACTGGCTTTTGTTTTAATAATACGTAGCAAAAAGCTGCAACCAGCGAGGCGCAGCCGTATACAAAAATAGGGAAAAGGGTGTGAGGAGGTGGGAGGGAAATCAACTCACTAGAATTTGTGAAATTTAGAAAAGTAATGAAGAGTGGCGCGCGCTTCCGCATGCAAGATAGTAGTGCGTCTTTTGCTTGACAGAACCATCAAAAAAGTTACCTTTACTTCACATTTATCATGATTTCCACTCCGAATAGACAGTAAGTAGAAGTTTAAAATTTTATTATTGAACACAGTTCCCGAGAAGTCCCCTATTCTTTAAAAGCAAACTCATAAGGACATTTCTTCAGAAGATGTTTCATTCGGAAGCAGAACTGTAGTTTGCTTAACTGCAGAAAAGATTGTGAAGACTGCAAAAAACCATGCATCGTGAACACAACAGCGGTAGAAGAATAAGCAGAGCTCCAGCTATGCTCCAAAATTTTGTGCATGAGAAAAAGGTAGTATTTTTGAAGCAGTGGCCTAGCTCTCTCCCTTTTTGCGGTTGCGGTTGTAGACAATGCTCGCAAATGCATAACCAATGTTTCGATCAACACAAGGCACGTGTGAACAGTGGAAGAAGCTGTTATTGCACTGGCGATACCGTACCGCTTCCCGGTGTATTATCTGTGACGATATTTTGCAAATGGTGGCATCTCATCAGGGGCATTACAGGTCCTTAATAAAATTGAAATCCATTCTGACGAACAAAATGTATGTATCATCTGGTCTCCCGCCCATACGTCCATCGGCCACATCGAGGTCGATCTTAACGAGGTAGCGCAGGATGTTGCTCCAGGCTAGTGACAGAAGCTCAACTAAATTGAGTTATTATCACTGGTCCCAATAATCAGGAAGACAATCGCCGGGTTGATTCTAAGGGATGACGCGTAAGCCCCCCGAAATGCACCACGAAAGCACGGACAATTTAGTGTCAGTCATTTTGATACCAAGAAAACGCCGGCTGTGGTCCAAAGAACGAGGCAGAGCCAGGGTTGATAAAAAACAAAAAAATATATCTTCATATACGGTATAACATGCAGCACACAAATATGCACACATGACAATAATCAAACACAATACGATACCACTCACAATGAACTCCAATACACTCAAAACAACGGACAGAAACAGCAACACATGCGGTACAATGCCGTGTTATGCATTAACTACCCAAGTATCCTTATGGACAAGAGTGTCCTTCGAACAAAATCAGTCCAAAGTTCTTGGCACAAAGCTTGAACGCTAGTCTTCAAGGAAACACTCACTCAAAGTCCAGTGCCGGTTGTCATCCCGCAGCGTTCGAGTTTTCTCTCCCAGAAAACTCTGGCTTCGTCAGGTAACCACACTTCAATAACAAGACTTTTTCGCCGGAAACACACGGCCACTCACGCGCTGCAACTGCAGGTCACGCCTTCATCCACTGGCGGCAAACCACACTCAAACCCTCTCTTTGTCACTGAGGAGAAGGCTTCACCTGCTTATGGAAAACACACTTCTTCATCTCCTGCTCGTCATACAAGCCTTCACAAGCTGGGCAGAAAACACCATCTCCTCGTTTGCCTTCCTCCACCAGCTGCTTATATACGCTGGCTCTGAGTTCTTGGTTTTGCCGGCACGCCACGTAGCCGAAGCTGGGGAAGGGGCGGGACCTTTCTCGAAATCTCCGCGACCTGTGACGCAACTAGTGAGTGATTCACACTTTCCTTCTCCACACTTTCCTTTTAAAAACTACTCGGCGATACATGCGAGAAGGTTAGTCGGCGTGGCAGCAGAGTTTTTGAGCGGGAGAAGAGGCGCGCGCGTGGCGTCTTTTGACGCTTTTTTTCTTCGTTACGCCGGCTCCTGTCACGTCTGCTTGGCGCCTGTTTTTCACGTAGCCATTAGAAATAGAAGGTGTGCGCATTCTTGAGCGCTTGTCTGTGACAATGATATTACACAGCTGTATCAAATTGAGCGAAGGCAATACGCTCCACCCTCGTCCTGGTCCACACCATTCAATGGTGGCAACTACAAACAGGCACCAGCAGTAATCCGCATTTTTGAAGCACACTTATCGTGATTTACACTTAGGTATCGTGCTAGTATTGCGCTCCTAAAAGTGTTGCGTTAATAGGACCACACTAACGCACATTGTTTGGGGGTTACGGCACTATTTAGAAATACTAGGGACCCGGCTTCCGATGAAGACCTCCGGGCGCGTTGGCAGGCCACGCTGCGCAGCTGAGGACTGGAACATCAACTCTGGGTGACCCAGTAAGCCAACAGAAGCTGCGGAAGAACGCGGTTTCTCGGCCGGCTACTATAGGCAGGAGCGCAGCCCAGAAACCTGCTGGAACTGAATAAACATATTCAGTTACTCACTCACACTTTGTTTGGACAACATTAAGTTCGCGATAATGTGCAACAGATGACAAAGTTTGTTTTACCTTGTTTATAAAAACCACCAAATTAAGCTGAACAACAAAAACAACAACAACAGCAGCAACAACAATGACGACGACGACGACAATAGCGAAGAAAGTAAAAAAAAAGTGATTTTGATGAAGCTAGACCACCGACAGTGTAGATTGTGTCCACACGAACAGATCCCTTCAAGGTTTTATAGCAAAATTGATCAGGTGAATTTCAGTTACTCATTAATATGAATATATCAATTATTCACAATAGCTAGCCCTCTGGTCGTTCTAGCTAATCCTCCCACGCTAATTGATTAGCGATACTGGTTAGCGGCCTCTGTGAACACCACTGCAGCTCTGAAGACGAGAAAATAGAGTAGCCGGCATCGCTTGTAGACAAGTTTTAAAGCGCGGAAACGAGACACACGGAAGGTAAACCGTAAAATAATTGGTGCTCAGTCGCTTGGAATATATTGCGAGATTTAGTATATATTTCAGCTCATACAAAACGTACCAAGCTATACTTGTGAAAAACAGTACTTTTTGCAACAAATAATTAGACCAAGCTCAAGTACACATACTCCAATTCACTTGATATGCCTTTAACTGGTTAGTGGCACCTAAGCACATTCAATTGAATAAATGTGCGGGTATGCTTAGCGCTTGTTAACTGTTGTCCGATTTATGATGGTTCACACTTCAGGCGTTGGATTTTAATACTGTTGCAAATATGAAAGCGGAACCTTTCCCTCTGGATGGACTTTTTCTGGTTGGTGCCGTAATTTTTATCCCACATATTTTAAGCACTCTAAGCACAGTAGTTGGCGCTTAATTTTAACGTAACTTCAAGGGTATTTGTCTTCTCCAAACAACAAAAGATAACCTGTGAGTGCAGTCGGGTGAGAGAATGGAAATTAATTTCGTTGACCAGACTACTTATGCCGGGAGATGGGCGGCTATCCCATTCCAGGTACCTGTAGACATGAGCTTATAGCCTAGTCCCGTTCACGACCCGAGCGTCCTCGGGTCTTGAGTCTCGTGACTCCTGCTGGTCGTCTGTTGGAGATTAGATTCAAATACTTCTTTTGTTATCTTATGATAATGATGCAGAACTAAACATTTCAGCTTTTCACGTGGACAATAGACGAGGAGACGGCCGCTCACCTAAAGATAGGAAACGTTTGAAGTACTATTATACGGCTGCGGCGGCTGCAGGCGGAAGTGTTGCCGGCCCGTGTGCTCAGATTTGGGTGCAGTTAAAGAACCCCAGGTGGTCGAAATTTCTCGAGCTCTCCACTATGGCGTCTCTCATAATCATACGGTGGTTTTGGGACGTTAAACTCCACATAATAATCAATCAAGTACTATTACACTGTAATAATCGTGTTTTATTAGTTAGCCAACAGTTTGTGAAATTATTACGCATATCCCACTCTTTTTTCTCAAATATGCTAGATTGAGTGCTGATTACCCTCACGCTATAAATTAAAATGAAGTGTCTACAGTTTTATGCCTGTTATTTGTTTTATGTAAAAAAATAAAGAACAAAGGAAAGCATTGATAACAGGCAACGTTTAAAAGTGTGTAACATCTTGTTGATAGTTCGCGCTAGCGTTTGCCTCCTTTTCTTTCATCTGCGTTAGGAATCGCACTGTTCGCTTTTCGATCATGTATTCGTGCCACATCGCCCAAATGTGAGCCTTCGTGAATCCTATGGTAACATGTTTAGAACTTTTTCTCGAACAGGGAAGACGAACAGAATAAGTACGACTAACCTCTCTGCGTCTCGCTGTTCATCGTGTTTTCGCTCACTATAGTTGACCGCACTTAAGTATTAGGTGGTGTATCTGCAAATGTGTCCCTGGCAACCGCTGCTATCGATGGCACCGAGAGCAGCATTGAGACAAGCAAGAAGAGGAGTGCGTGTGCGGTGGCGCGTGCCATGTCTTGGGCGTGGCCGTTTGTTTCCGAGCGCGGCTGCCCGCGACTGAGACTTCTGTTTACTATAACTGCGAAGATACGTCAACGCTTCACGGCATTTACGATGTAGGGATGTAGAAGCGAGTCATATGTGTTACGTCAGTCCCATTTGCCTGTGCGAAAAATAAAAATAAAATAAAAACTACCCCAATGAAACCCACCCGCCCACCCGCCCGCTTTCTCTCTCCTCTCTCTCTCTCTCTCTCTCTCTCTCTCTCACACACACACACACACACACACACACACACGCACGCACACACACACACACACACGCGCAGGCGCAAAGTTTTGTTTGTGTTCTGTTATATTTGTGTCCTTCGTGTCCGTGTTCTCCACACCCTAACCTCAACATCTTGATGTTTAGTTGGTTCTGTAAATACAGGAAAAAGCGCAAAGCGCCTGTTTTCTTTGTCACTCGTGCACTTTTTACTTTTACTGCAGCAATCATCAAGAGTGGTATGCTTTAATCCCGCTAAACTACAAGAAAAAAGCACATTCATGGTTAATTGATCCCATTGCGTCCTTGGCGGTTCCGTATTCTCGTGTAGCAGTACGTGAGGGACGCAGAAATAAAAGAACACTCTGGTATGTACCATGTTTTCAGGAGGAAGACCACGTAAACAAACGTAACGAGCTGTATGTGTGACGCTGCGAAGCACAAGCAAATTTGAGGTCACAAGATGGGTCGGTGACCAGTTAAACCATGCTATATAATTTTATACGAGGTAAACAACAAATTTGTTACATAACGTCTTAGTTTATGTGTTCGACTGCATAATTAATTTTGAGCCCTAGAAAATGCCTGAAGATATTGTCTAGCAGCTTAAACTACCTTAGCCGAGGTGCTAGCAAATTATGTCTTCTGCGAATTTGTGCGTGCAGGTGCGTGGTACGTGTAAACTTTCTTCGCCCACCTGTCTCGTCTTTCTTGTCCCCTTCCTTAATCCCCCAGTGTAGGGTAGCCAACCGGATGTCTTTCTGGTTAACCTCCCTGCCTTCTCCCTTTTTGTTGCTTCCTCCCCTCCTGTTTTTTTTTGTTGCTAATATTCTATAGCTAGTTTCCCGTTGTCTACTGTGCGAACTTCCTAGTGACCAACTGTGTAAACGTTTGGCGAAAGTTTTAACGTTCGAAAAGCGTTACGCGTTTGAAATCAGACAAATAAGGTCATCTAATAAGGTCTCCGTATTATTTTGGTCTTCGGGCAACTTGCACAGATAAAAACTCATGTATAAATAATGCAAGCCTCAAGTAATAAAGCACACAAAAAGAGTTGTTAAAAATGAGGCCGAAATAATATTACTGGCGCAAGTATTCTTCGAAACAAAACCGTTATCTTGTACTTTTAAAACTTGTTTTTACTATGTGAGAAATATGGGAACGACTTGATACGGCAATGAAAGCATTTCTCGTTGAAAATGCAAGAAGGATCGCGCCTATCCTACCGACTACTTGAGCGATATCATAGAATTTCTTGAAGTGCAGCCGAGCAATATTTATTGCAAATTGTAAAACATTCAGTTAGATCTACATAACACTCAAATATTTATTCTTGTTATGTTTATTGCTCGTAAAAAATATGCCTGGCGGTAAACTTCGATGTTACCTTATTGAAAGAGCCTCACAATAATTCAGTTCAATCTCAAAGATGAGAGAAAATTGTGAATTAAAAGTTTAAACTTGTTTTAGTGCAATAGCGTTAGAGCCTGGGTCACGGGAATTTCAGCGTCGGATATAGTCTGTGGCGGCACTGTGGGTTGCAAGCCAAAAATAGTAATGGCAATAAATCAGGAGTTATCGCCACAATTGAATCCAGGCCTTCTATGCGGCAAACATGCCTGCACGCCAGTACCTTAGAGGGTTTCAAACAAAAAAAGACAAAAACAAAAAATTATACGTGTATCGAGGAGTGCGTGGAACCACGTTGAGAGGAGTAATATTGCGTGGCTTTAGAGTAAAATTGTAGTTGTAATTAAACCACGTGACTTGCGTAAAAAGTGGTTGGTGGAAAGCGTTAAACTCTATACAAAGTTCTTGGACCTAATTAATGATTCCCTTCAACCCCAGCATCAACAAATTGTACAGCTACATATGTGTGTATATTGCCTCGCGCACACGTTGTGGGCACTTCGCAAAAACGGCCAAATTACGAATTGTGGTGTAGCGGCCACTTCACGATTGTACTTGCAGTAAGCATCCTATAGGGGTTCTTTATATGGTAAGTGGATTACGCTCACAGACACTTGCTTCATCGCGGCACACTTGAAGTATTCATAAAGAAGCGAAGCCTGGCTTTCGAGGGAGAAGGCGTTGTGAACGGGGTCCGACTATGCTATTGCGCGGTACTCATGAGGGTGAAGTTGAGGTATCTTCCAACACTTCGTGCAAGTTTCAGAAGGTAGACCTGTTAGTCAACCGTAGCCTGGAAAGCTACGGTGGATACAAGAGAAAATCGTGCCAGAATCGTATCAAGTCACCGTGGCTAAAAGCGCAGTACTGGTATTTTAATGCAGACATGGATAAATGGGCCGGAAAAGGTTTAGGCTCGGTAATTTCTTGAAAACTTAAAGCGAGTGGTTTCTTCTGCTATTCACAAAGTGCTAAATAATTCAGGAAATTTTGGGGTGACGTTCATGAATTGTTCAATATGGTTGACCTCGTGCATGCTTTTTGTATTCCGTTAAAAGTGTCTGAAACCTTAATGAAAAAAAGCTACCATGTACACAAGTGTAGTACATCTGTGAAAACCTTGCTTGAGCAATTCTTACCATTGTCTGTAGTAAATTATTATATGTCAGTTAGTTTCAGTTTTTTGGGTTGCGTATTACAACAAGTTCTTTTTTTATGGTGACATAGACTTACCATTAGGTATATTTTTTCTGTCCCTTCTTATGCGGTGTGTTTGCAAACGAGGCTCATTGCGTATTGGAAGATTAGTCTTAACGACCTGTACTGGCCAGTATAGTTTGGTGGGTTTTGTTTACGGGTTTTAACGTCCCAAAGTACTTCAATCTATTAGACACGCGGTAGTGAAGTGCGCCGGATTAGTTCTACTGACTGGGCAGTTAAACTTCATTGAAATGCTATCACCGCGGCTGTGGTTTAAGCCACGTTGTTCAGGTGAGCAGCAGCAAACCATTAGATTTAAGGCACCGCGGTGGCCTATGCCACATGGTATTTTGATTACTTTATATTTCTCGATTGCTTCAATTGGCAAATAGATTATCATCACTATTCAAAAGTATTTTAGAGAAAGAAATTACGGATTTATCTTTAAAAAGTCCGCATAATAATACACACACACACACACACACACACACACACACACACACACGCACACACACACACACACACACACACACACACACACACACATATATATATATATATATATATATATATATATATATATATATATATATATATATATAGTTTATTAGCCCAAATAAAGTTCTTTATCCAGTCCCATACCTTGGATATGCACCACTGCGCAGAAATCTTAAATCTCTTTGAAGTTTAACCTCGTATAATACATCCCTGTGAAGTAGTAGCCTCTGTCTAGTTGCTGTTGTTGGAAGCTGCTAGAGTAAAGATTTAATTCTGTAGAAAGACATAAGTTATTGCAATAGGAATTATAGAGATGCTTCAGGAAAAATTTTGCCACAAGTCATGGCGGTCTAGTGAATAAGTCACTCTGCTGCTGAGCAGCAGGTCGCAGGATTGAGTCCTGTCCGCGGCAGCCGCATTATCAATGGAGGCGGAAATTATTGAGGCTCATTTCTTTAGATTCATGTCTACGTTGAGCACCAGGTGGACAAAATATCCAGAATCCTCCACTACAGCGTCTCTCATAATCATATGGTGGTTTGGGGATGTTACACCCTAGCAATTACTTTTATTAAAATTAATTTTGCCGTTGATTTAGTGTGCAGTGAGCAAATTTGTAGGACCATTGTTCTGTTCTGTTGTATTGGCCCAGGGGTGTGGATGTTGAGGTGCATACTACCTCGGCTCGCCCGCTATTCGCAGTATACGGTGTGGGCGGCAGGGGAAAGCCGACAAGGTTGGTGCTTTGATGAGCACCATATTTTCACGCGCGTGCTGTGTGCGGGAGAGGGGATGAACTCACGTGTACCTCCACCTCTGGTCAGCTCAGCCAACACACGCGACTTAGAGCATCGGCGTCATGTGCGCCCTACCTTGGTGATAGTTAATTTGAAGCGTGTGGCGAGGTGAGATGGCCGGTGGCTTCGTGGGTGCTGCCTTCTTTCCCGCCTCGGTGGCGATTCGCGCTCTCTCGAACTTTCTGTGACACGCCAAAGCGAGGGCTAATGAAATGTGTTTTATCACCACTGTCTGGGCTGTTTTCATCATGCCAGCGTTTGTGAATGCGAGTGTCTGCGGTGATCAACTATGATGCGCTTACGTTTAAGTTTGCTATTGGGAAGCCGTACTCTATAATTTAGTTAGTGAAATAAAATTTGCATGTGCGTTTTGATACGACCAATTACTTCACCGAGGAACAGGCTTCCAAAAACGTTTACTGCAGTTCAACCGCCAATAACAGCAAGAACCTGTTTTCAGGAAGTTTGGTAATCGATTGCCATCTCAACGAATGTTTAGCCTTTCGGTTGAAAGTGCGACTTCATTTATTTGTTTGCTTGCGTATTTTTTCGACAAGTTAATTTTCTAGTCATTGAAATAAAATGCAAAATCAGCTGTTTTCTCCGCCCCGCACCACTCCCTCCTCATGCTCCAGACAACGTGCTGGCGAGGTATTTATATTTGTCATAACTGATGTGAATGGTCAGATTTCTACGCAAATGTGATAACACCACATCGTGTTGGTGAATATTTGATAATGTGCGTGACGCTATAACAGCCTATCATTCATAACTGAGTCATTCAAAAGTATTATAATCAAGCAGATAGGCCAAGACCAACTATCATATCTTGACAAAACTACCACAGTTACGCGGACAGGCGGCGCCCTCCCCAAAGGAACTTGATTATTTCAAGCTAGAAACGAGCAGGGTAAGCGTTATTATTGCAATTAAATAGCACAAAACTACTCTTTGACTATTGTTTCCTTTCAAAAAACAATGTTTTGATTGTTTTCCCACACTTTTTTTCCGCCTGAAAACTCGGCCGTGCTATCCTTGGTGCCTTTGAACTCAAGTCGGGTGTATTACGGTATCTCAGATTCTTCATACACCCAGCGGGCTTGTGTAGACGTTTGTTCAGATAGTCAGTACATTCTGCGCTTATAGTTGTGGTTAAATTTGGCAAGTAGCCACCTACGACAGTACAGCGATAGCCCTGACAAATCATTAGTCGCCGGTTCAAGCTACGGGCTAACTGATTTCTCTTCAACTACGAAACTTTCTTTCTGTGAAGCCTTTATAGATTTCTTGAATATTTTCATTATAGGTTTTACTAGCGCCTTTTGGGTATATTTTTTTTCTACTGTTCGTCGGTCTTTCAGTCGTCCATGAAACTGATTCGCCATTGCCAGTATTCCGTTATGTCGAACTTGATAGTAGTTGGCTGGTTGCGAAAACATTGTCCTGTATATACCATGGGAATATATATTAGATTGTGTATTTTGGAAGTAGCTGGCTATATTCGACATTTTCCTTGTTTATACGCAGCGTTACCAGTAGCCCGAACTCACGGCGGCTCACTTTGGGAACTATTGTATATATTCGCGCTCTATGGGAACGGAGATGGTCGTGTAAGGCGATGAATTTCGAGACCCGTAAACGTGCGTTGCGAGAGCTGGAAGGCGACCACAGCAGCAGCAGGACGACTCTTATCCCGGCCGTTGGGCAACGGTTGGAGAAACTCTGCACGGGGCGTAAGCTAGGCTGAAAGATCAAGTATAGCAATTGTCTGTAAAAGTAAAAGCTGGGTTGATAATAATTGGGGTTGCCGATGTACCTAACACGTCAAGATGAGTATTGGTGACTTCATTTCGAATAGTATATGCCGTGATTCGAGGCCTACTAACAATTACAAATACCATAAAGACACACCCGCGAAGCAGTTTCTGACATAAAAAAGTTGCAGTATTAAACTCGACGGGCGTGCGAGATAAACGCCCCATTTCATGACCAAACACTGACAGTTTATCTTGCCCCCCTTTAGATGGCAGCCGCAGCCGCTTTTTTTTGGGAAGCATGGCTTCACTCTTGAGCAATAATTTCCCCAGCACCAATTTTTTGACCTCCTTGTGTTAACGTGATACCTCGGCAACTAATACAAGTACACTTGCGAGGTATAGCCACAACGCCATACATTTTCATATATATTCGTCCACTACGCCATTCTTTGTCATTCATCGCAGAAACGGGGTACCCGCTACACACCCGGGAGGCGTTGCGTGAACTTTCTTGGGGCCCTCGCTGAAGACGATGAAAAGTTATGGCTCAAACTTTCCTAATGGGTTGGAAGTATTCAGCGATCCACCCGTTACGTAATTTGCAGTATGCCGACTAGTTGTTATGCTACTATTCTAAAACGCATTATCACAGATGTTAACGTGATCCTGATACCGACATGAAGCTCGCATAGTGCCTCTTTGTAAAAGTGTTACAAGCGGTGGCGTGGATCTGTGGCTAATATTGCGCTGCTATGTAGAGGGCCCGGGTTCAAGTTCCCTTATGCCCTCGATATTATTGTTCTTTGTTTTGTTATGTCACGCGGTATTGATTATGGACACCGGGTGTGGCTGCAGACAACTACGGTGCCAAAAAAAGCTTTTTTTTTACACTGAATGCATTTATGAGATCAAAGTGAGGACGATTTTGGTGTCGTAGTTGTCACCCGTTGCGGCCGGTGTCCGTAACGACTATTACGCGAAAGAAGAAATGAAATGAAAACACCACGCCTGCGCAGAATGCGCAGCACATGTAACAGTGAAAGCTAAGAGAGTGGCCTTTCATAGCCTTTTCTAAACACTCTTTGGGATACTACAAGCACACTGCTGGGTACCCACTGCACAACAAATAATCATAAATTTTGTGTAGTAGACCAGCATTCGCTATGCTATCCTTCGTCATTCTTTGGAGAAGCGTGGTATCCGCTACACGCTTGTTGGAGATTTTGAGCTGTTTTTATGCAGTGACATACGACGATGAAGAATTATGCTGGAAGTGAATATGCGCTACAGTTAACAGGTCATCAAGAACAAGTTTTCTAATGGGTTGGAGCATTGGACGACCCAGTTATTACGCAATTCGCAATGTGTGACTGCTCGCTGTTCACTCTGTGGTAGACTACTGGGTGATCAACCTCTGCGTGATAACCCAGTAGTCTACCACAGAGATACGCCGGCGCTTTAAATATTGTTGCAATCAGGGCGTATGCACGCTTCATGTTGGGTAAGGTATGGAGTTAACACGTGAAGGAAAATTTTTAGAGGAGTAAAGTTACAAACAAGTGTCGTTTAAGAATAACTGCATAACGAGTGGGTCGTTGAATGCTTCTAGTTCATTACGAAAATCTCAGGCACAATTATTCATGGTTGCCAGCCACGGCATCAACAAAGTTCATGTGATTCCTTAGAGGTATGGATAGCGGGTACTCCGTTTCTCCGAATATTGACGAATAAGGTCCTAGTGGATGCTTCCTTTACACAAATATTATGATTACTTATGCATAGTGCGTACTATGCAAGTGTACCATGCAAGAGTGTTTAAAAAGGCTCCAGAAATACCAGCCTTTAAGCTGTTGCTCGGACTTCTCTGCACATTGCGCGCAAGACAGGATGTTTTTATTTCTCATGACAGCTTTCCCTATAAAAAGCATGTTGCGATATTCTGAGTATTGTCAAACGTCCCATAGGGCATCATAGCTTCTTTTTGCGCAATTAGTTCACCTACATAGAATATCTCCATACACTTGAACAATGATAGCATGGGGGCTTTTGGGGTTGTGTGAGGGGCGAAATTAAGGCTGCACAAATTCGCAGTGAAACACGGAGGCACTGCGGGTGACGCTGCTTGTGCCAGAAATATCTGCGATGGTGCCGACACCGCAGTATGTGTCTGGCTGCGAAACTTTATTTTCATCTTGTACAAATAGTTGCACGTCCTGTCAGAGCTGTTGCGGGAAACTGACGTAAGCAAAGGATGTCTTTGGAAGATACATGTTTTAATTTCTTATCGATGCTACCTAACAAAATCAAGAACTGCAATATGATTTTTTTACAGGTAACTGGCGAGCGCCCGTAATTTTTCTAGTTTCGCACTGTTAAACAATTTCCTAGCATATAACTTTGGCAGGTTTTATCGGTTTTAGGAGCAATAACTTATTTGAGGGAATGCACAATAAAGGGACATTTATATTGCTTTGCTTATCTCGCTCAATGAAACGCAAAGTGTGTTATTTAAGGTTCTTTTTTATTAGCAACTATACGCTGCACTCTAAAATATTTACTAATTTTTAAAACTGGGGTTTTCCCAAACTTGTACTGTACAGCAAGTGTAATCCTGAAGTTGCACGGTCTCAGTACAAATTTTGTGACGAGGTGCAAAATTTGGTTCACATGGTGGTAAATGTCCGAGTGAAAACGATAAACAACACACTGTGAATCCTGGGAGGCACTGTTCTGCAACCCATACCCTAACATACAGAAAACTTCATGAGTCAAAACTTGCTGCTGCCCTGTCTCATGGGATTTCGGCTGACGGCTAGGGGTGGTGGGCCATGCCTGACGTTATTAACCGACTTTTTTTAAAAATGAAGTTCTCTCTCACTCTCTCAGTTTTTTATTTTTTATTTATATTGCTCTCATTTTCCTCTCGACTTCTCTCGGAGATTTCGGTAGCGTCTTTTTCTTTAAAATTTTCGCTCAGTGGAAGATGTTCAAGACACTTGAATTTTTATTCCCTCTCTTTTTTAAAACTTCTTGTGAATTGAAACTGAATATGGTATGCTGAAGCCGGTGGGCTCTTGGGCCATATAAAAACTTATATATTATTTTAACTATTTTATTCTCTATTTTAGCATAATTGATTTCTATGGGCATCCACTTTAAATGCACACTCAAACAGAAAAAACTCAAAAAAAAGTTTTTTCATCAATTGCCTGACATCGCGTGTTGTTTTAGAACATTTTCGAAAGGCCAAATAACGTGCACTTTCTTAACTTCAAGTGGTATTGTCGCTTCCTTCGGGTAGTCCTGTAGCTGTTTAAGGGTATCACAAAAAAGTTCATTTGTGCCAGCATACAAAAGGTCACCTCGTCAAAGATAATCTCACCACGACGTCTGAAAGCTGAAAATAGCAAGAAAACGAGCGGAAGTTGTTGCACTCACTGTATTTGCATATATTAATTAAAATGGCCCTGCGATGCTTTCGCGTCTGTATTCAGAAGCGCTGGAAACTATGTAGTCCCAATTTCTGAGACGAATAAAAAATTATCCAAATTGGTACACGGTCATGGAAGTAATCGATTTTGAAACTTGAAAACACCAGCAGACAAAATTAATTCTTTTCACATATAATTCTCCCAGTTACTTCAAGAGCCGTTTCCAGTCACTGCATGTCCTTTACAGAGACGTTCCGGGTGACTAACTTCGTGGTGGCCGTTCTTCAGGCTCCAAGCATCGGTTTGCAATTGTTTCCACAATTTACAAAAAAATCCTTTCGCATTTGTGGAAGTATGAAGTGTGCTTTAATAGTTTTAGCGCACTATACGGTGGCCTATCTGGGACCGTATGAATATTACACGTGACTTTTAGAACCAATTAAAACACATGACTTGTGTCGTCACTCCCACGTGGCAAATCATCACTTGCGATCGCAAAAACAGCGGATGTGTGTCGCTCTATGCTGAAAACAGTTCAATTTCTCCATAGGATGCGAAACTTTCTTTCAAGTCCTGAGATGCACGACTCAACAAGCAGCGGACCGCTCTCACGTCGGGACAGACAGGGCAAGACCACCACATCGCGGTCCCTCTGGACGGCCCATAGTTGATCTCCGACGTCGGGTCTCTTAATAGCGAACTTCACCTCATTTGTCCGTGCCCTGAAACGAGGAGAAACGCCAGCGCATGCGGTCTAGGCTAGCGAATTCGTTGCAGTGTCTGCAAGATCTGTTAGAATAAATGTCAGTTTAAGTTTTATGCAACATAGCACCCCGCTGCGGTGTCTAATGGCTAAGGCATTAGGCTGCTGCACCACAGGTCACAGGATCGAATCCCGGCTGCGGCTGCTGCATTTTCGATGGAGGTGAAAATGATGTAGACCCACATGCTCAGATTTGGGCGCACGCTAAAGAACCACAGGTGGTCGAAATTTCTGGAGCCCTCAACTACGGCGTCTCTCATATTCACATGGTGGTTTTGGGATGTTAAACCCCACTTATCAACCAATCAAATAATCAATCAATCAATCAATCAACCAATCAATCAATCAATCACTTTATGCAATAAAGCCAGACTGGCAGAGGAATCCTTCTGCAGTAGCCTGAGAGTGAAAGCCTGCGCTTGATTTAACTTCTCGTTAGGGAGTTAAATTGATCGCAGGCTATGGCTCTCAAGCAATGATGTTGCGAATAAAAAATAACAACGTATGCCTACGGGTGAGATAGACCTTTCATACAATGACATAATTAGGTTGTTGTAGCACATTGACGAAAATTGACGAAAGTAAAGCAACTGGCCCAGATGGCATGTCACCAAGAATTTTAAGACACTGCTCTGAGGCAGTAGCTGGCTACCTTTATTTTATATACAAAAAATCACTTGATGAAGGCAAGCTTCCTGATGATTGGAAGGTAGCTAATGCTGTGTTCATTTTGAAGAGTCGTTCTAAATAAGATGTGCCAAATCACAGGCCAATATGTCGGACTCCGATTTGTTGTAAACTACTTAAACAGTTTTTTCCGCTTTAATATATCACCTGACTTCAATTATTTTTTATTCTTTACCAACCTGGGTTTAGACAGGATTTCGCATGTACAATCCTATTAAGTGAATTCTATCATGATATAGCATCAGCTATAGATAATAGAGGACAAATTGAATGTTTAGTTTTGGACTTTAGAAAGGCCTTCGATAAGGTACACACTTGGTGCCGATACAAAAACTGCAGAACTTGAGCATTGATCAAAGCAGTTGCCAATGGATTACGGACTATTTAACTTCAAGAAAACAGAAGGTTGTTCTAGATAGATCTGCTTCACGTTTAGTTTTGGTGACATCAGCGGAAGCTTCCGCCAGGAAGTTCTGAGGCTCGCCGTAGCCTTCCTGGCCTTCCTTCTTTCCACATTGTGCGCTGGTGGTGCATATTGTGCGGGGCGGGGGTTATGATGAGATTGTCTGTTTCCTCTTTCGGAGGGCCGCGATAGGTGTCTTTAGCTTTGGCGGGCGGTATGACCACCTCTATGAGGAGTCAACGGCCCACACTGGTGCCAGAAAGTCTAATAATCTGCGCCCTTTAGTGTGCTCTTGATATCTTTTCTCGGGTATTGTGAATACACAATTGCTGGAGTTGGTCAGTGCGTGTGTAATTTGGTAGTCCGAGTGCGCTCTTGACCCCTATCCTTATCACGGCTATTCGCTTGTGCCGGGCGGCCCTCAACCAGATGTACATAAGCGCAAAATACGTGAAGTGGCATGACAACAAAGCATGTACGAGCGTTATCGCGTTCTGTTAGCTACTTACTTGAGGAGACCGATGACGCTATACGTCTGCTTTGACAATTTGTGAATAATTAAAGAATTTGTGCCCGCTGCTTCGATGGCCATTCCCAAGATTTGAATAGATGAGACTTTATGGATCGGATTTCCCCACTTGGTGTAGAGATTATTGTAAATTTCAGTGAGGGTTTTCAATTATGCGGCTTGGGTGCTTTTATGGTTGGAGTGTAGAGAAAGAGCTCTGATTTTTCGGGGAGAACACTGGAGTCCTGTGTCCTCCAAAAGGCGCCCTGTGGTATTGACAGCTTTCTAGAGAGTAATGAAATTATAATGGTTTTCATTTTGGCGTTGACGTCAGCGCAACAATATCTGTGCTTTTCAGAGTTCTAGTAGAAGCGGTGAAAACAACACCCTTAATTTGAACCAAACCATAGAGAGGCACAGAGAGGTTACTTTTTGAACTATATATAAGCAGGCCGTGGGAGAAAGACATTCAGGAGCGCTTTTTTTTTATCTGAACAATGGGTTTGCGCGCGTCTGACATTTCTTTCTTTCTTTCTTTCTTTCTTTCTTTTATTCTTTTGTTCTTCTTTTTTTCTTCTTTTCTTCATTTGTTTCTTTCTTTCTTTTTTCCTTTCTCATTGCGCAATACTTCGTCCAAACGTTTCCGCAAATCTTCTGGCCAGTGGCCGTATATTTTGCGGGACGAGAACAGTCGTGTAAGACTGGTAGCAACTTGATTTAAGAAAACAAAAGAACAATTCATTACTGGTAGTCGCCTAAAAGTTTAACTGATTTGCCCAGAATGTCATAGTTTCAAGAAAAGCTGTCCTTTATATTCCGAAATTACAAGAACATATAATTGATCAAAAGAAATCGATTACTTGCAGCACGCTACGTACAACTGTGGTGCACAGCAAAATGAAACTTCATTTGATAGTCAGCGCTCATGCTTGTACCCCATTTGAACGTGTTAAAGTAGTGCTGTTCAAAAATAACACATTCGTTCCAATCACAGCTTACGCCCACACAATTTTATTACATAGAGATCACGTCCAATGTTTACGAGACCACTAGCTTGGAAAAAC
The DNA here is from genome assembly GCF_013339725.1 of Rhipicephalus microplus. NCBI lineage: Eukaryota > Metazoa > Arthropoda > Arachnida > Ixodida > Ixodidae > Rhipicephalus > Rhipicephalus microplus. The sequence goes on from NC_051166.1 coordinate 140,162,000, forward strand.
ATTGAATTTTCGAAATTTGATAACTATTTCTGGTCGAGCTGCACAACACATAGTGTTGGCGTGTTTTAGAACAGAGGCTGGAAATCTAAAATCAGGGCGTCCCACCGAAGCTGTGGAAATACTCAGACTTTTCTTTTGTCATAAGGTCTAGCAATCTTGACGTTTGCTGTACATTAGTTTCTACATTTGCTGTACACGTTTGCTGTACATTTGCTGTACATTCGTACATTACTTCGTCACATTAGTTTCTAATTGAACAACTGCCACTTTTACTGAGCACGTTAAGGCCCTATTTATGTGCGAAAAATGGGGAACATATTTAGAGTAAAGCTGCACCTCCCTTCCCTAAGGTACCACCCTAGCTGATTCAGGACAAAATTCACAGCCTAAGTTCACTTTATCTGATGGGAGCGGAGAAACATCCGTCCTCTGATAATGTGAGACGGATTTTACGAGGCTAATTGCTAGAAGGAACAATGAGTCAGCAATCGCATAGACGGGGATCATTATTGTCCTCTGTCCAGCCGCTGACTAAACGCGAAACGCTTTAGTTTTTTGCAAAGTTAGCGAATTAGCCCCGTTCACTAGTTTATGCCTATTTTCCCTTCCTCCCACCCCCTTTTCCACGTAGAGTCTCACTTTAACTGATCGTGGTAAAGTAATCACGTCCACTTTCTATCATGTCTCATTTTTGGACTGTCTACTCCTGTTTTTCTTTTTCCGAACATGAGATTTCTCTCTCACGACCTTTTTCTACTTCGTTTTCTGCGCAAGTTACTGAAACCTGCAAGGGACGCAGATGCGTGAAAAAAGTCAACTAAAAAACGTGTATTTAGAGCGATTTTTCCACATGAAAGCTCGTACGCACGTGAACATTTTGGGCTTGTAAGAATACGGTATACATAGCGGCGTCAATATCGGGAACTTCCATAATGAAGTATCACAGCCACCCACAGCGAGCCACCAACGTGTTATGCGAAGCGAAACATTTAACGTAGGAGTCTCGTTGAACATAGACTCATCCGAAAAAATAAACGTGTGATCATTTTAGACAAGAAGTAACAATAATAACAATATCGGGTGCATGACGTCTCAAAACCACGATTATGAGATATGTGGTAGTAGAGGGCTCCAGAAATTTTGTACTAGGTTGTTATTTAACGTTCACTGACATCGCAGAGTACACGGGCTTCAACCAGTTCACCTCCATGGGAATCGAACCCGCAACCGTCGGGTCAGCAGCCGAGCACGTCAGTCACTGCTCCATCGAAGCGGACTATTTCAAAGGCACATCGAGTGGCTCGATTGGTCTAAATACAAACATGGCATGGTGTTAGATTTGTGAAATTCTACGCCGTTTAAGTAAACAAAATCTCCACCGACCTTAACAACAAAAGCAAAGGTATATTTAATCAGGAAAACAGAAATACCACGAAGAGAGCTACTAAAGATTGTACCATGCGCTGTCTGCGAACTCTGTTGCAGATTTAACGCTTAGGACCGCTGTGCAAAAACGTGAGATACTATAGTTTGTAAAGTCGTACAAAGCATTAGGTAATGTGGGCGTCCATAGTAAACGATCATAAAAATGGTGACATGCCAATGGAGCTATATAGTATAAAACTGAAACTTTTGTCGGACACAAATAATCAGAATGAGTGATATATAATTGCATTGACTCATTAAGATAGCCTTAAAGACTGCAGCTAAAACTCTTGGAAGGACAGTAGCTTAGTAACCTGGACTTGAATGATAGAGCGAGTGATGAAAAACATTCATTGCAGACAGGCTGATGAGTGGGCTCCTCAGTGAAGTTGGGAGTGCCTTTTATTGCAGGAACCCACTGGTATGAACTGCCCGCCATGCTCAATTTCTTTTATTGCATTTGAGGAGGGGAGTCGGCTTCATGGAATGGATTCAAATCCGTTCACGACAAAAACCCCTGAAGTGGTCTTAAGAAACACGGATTTCGGAGCTGGCACTGGAAAATCAAAAGGTGACCTTGGACCAGGCCCGATGATCCACTGCGACCAGTGGGACTCTAGGAGAGGGCTCTACTCGAAATCAACCGCGGACTCTCAATATGAAATGAAGTTTTTCTGCTCTCTTTGTATGCCCGGCTTCCGCTGCTCGCTTCTCTCCGCGTCATCAACAGATCAGACGTCGATGCTTTAACGAATCTGACTGTCAGTGGCAGTCCTCGGAGGAAGACAAGAGGTTTTAATCTTTGGAAAAACATCCAGCGTGAAACATTTGATGCTAGCACACAGAAAGACAAGGCGGGACGGGCGCTGCACTGCAACTTAGTTAATTGAAAATACATATGGCAGATACTGACAGCTCAAAAAACACCCTAGGCGGCACGCACACACAGCCCTGAACTCACAAATGATTTAGTATTTTGAGCCCAAGCCCTTTTTGTGGCATGCATCAAAGCAATGGAAAGATTATTAGATGAACTGAAATGATGAAAAACGTTCATGACAACAAGTCAATTAAAAAGACAACCAAGCAAAAGTGACTGTTCAGCAAAAATATGAACATGTCTAGCACGCCCTCCATATAGAAAACAAAAGCGAAAAATTTATAATAAAGCATACAACCTATTGATGAACAAGATAAACCCCATTAAACCCCATGTACTTCTACGTATGGAGGTTACTCGAGACAAGAGAAGAAAACATGGTAAGCTTTCATTGAAAGTACGTATGACAGGTTTTAACAGTGCAAACAAAAAACACCGTGGGGGTCACACAAACACAGAGCCCTGAACTCAGAACTCATTTATTACTTTGAACCCAAGGCCTTCTTTTGGCTCGCATCAAAACATCGGGAAGGTTAATATACGTCTTGAACTGATCACAAAAGTTCGTGACAAAAATTTAGGGAATGGGACAATTATGCAAATGTGTCAGTTGCGTAAAATAATAACATATCTAGCCAACCTTCGATATAGAAAACAAAAGTAAAATTAAAACAAGAAAGCCTAAAACGAATTGATTAACGTCATCTAATCCAACAAGCCATGGAAGTTACTAGAGACAAGACTAGAAGATCTGGTAAAAAGGTGCCACTGAAACGGCATGCGTTGTATATACGCAGTGCATTTCTTTCTTTGAGAGAATGTGAAATTTCAACAAATCTGTCACCAAGCTTTTGATTTTCGGCTGCCTCTTCCCGAAAGGCTGGTATATTTTATCGGACAAGCGGGGGTCCTAAGTCCATCTCAGCACCAACAGAACTTGTTAGCGGTCGCGTGCAGTCATATAGTGATTCACTGCCGTGTTCGTGCCTATTCTCCGTATTTTGAAGGATGTAATGTCACCGCCAGACTTAGTGAGCAAGTTTTTCGACAAATTTCAGAGGCAGCCGAATCGCAAAGGCTTGGCAATAGACGTGTCAGCAGGCAATCACTCTCTCTTTCAAAGATGGAATTACAGTACACCTACAGTGCATGCCTTTTTATTAGAATCTTTTAAACATATTTTTCAATTTAATTCTTGTAGTAACTTCCATGAAATTTTAGTGTCAATGTGCTCGTAAGTTGGTTTCAGGTTGAATTATACTTTTCCCTTTCGTTTATTGCGTCAGGGCGTACCATAAGTTTTAAACATTTTTTACTGCGCTGTCATCTTTGCTTGACTGTCCTTTTCGGTAACTTGCTGTCATGAACCTTTTTCCTCACTTAAGTTCACCTAATAGCCTTTCCGTTGCTTTGATGCATGCCAGAAAAGGGTAATTTGTTCAAAGCGATTGCGTTCGAAGCTCAGCGCTGTGTGCTTGTATCTCCCTAGATGTTCTGTCTTATTGTGCTCCCCAGGTGGTCGAAATTTCTGGAGCCCTCCACTACGGCGCCTCTCATAATCAAATATTGGTTTTGGGACGTTCAGCCACAGTTACAATTATTATGTCTTTTTGTGCTGTTGAAATATGTCGTAAGTATGAATCATCTTACCCAAGCAACTCTTTTAGAATCGAAAATAGGCGTAAACTGCGCCTGAAGTCAAAGATCCTGGGTGCGTGCGCATTCAAGGAAGAAAAGAAAAGGAAACGCAGACTTTTTATTACTGCTTTTTTAGTAATCTCTTTCACTTGTGCGCAAGGAGATAGAAATAGTGTTTACACACATATCACCTCATTTCTTGATAAAAAAACGCTTGTTAAAAGTTACGACGTAATTTGCCAATTGGCTAAAATTCTTATCTTCTAAAGCAGAAGCGTTGCCAGGGTGCGGCAAACAAGGCCCGTGCCTCCCCTCGATTTTTTCGTCATTGCATAGAGAGTACAAAATGACACATGATTCTGTATGCCTGCCCTGCCCTTACTTCAAATCGAGAAGATCCCACCTCCTCCACCTTCCACCCCCAAAAAAATTTGTCTACGCTCCTGCCTTAAGCGTGGATCACAGTTCCTACGTTATCTTTTCATGGGCGAAAATGGGAGGGTATATTTTCACGAACGTGGTTGAACCATCCTCTAACAATCTTGCATGTTCCCTGGCATATTCATTAACACAGAATCTAGTCTGACCAACGTAAACCTTGCCACTTGAAAGAGGTATGTTATATAAGTACATCCGTGGCACATTGTATAGAGTATCGTGTGCTTGGTCCCCCAGCCAGACTTTCGGACATTTTTGCCAGCTTTCCTGGGGCAGGAAACATCATCAAAACGCCGTACTTGTCGCCCACTGTCGATTTGATATGTGGGGTTTCACGTCCCAAAACCACCATGTGATTATGATAGATGCCGTAGTGGAGGGCTCCGAAAATTTTGACCTCCTGGGGTTCTTTAACGAGCACCCAAGTATGAGCACACGGGCCTACTGCATTTCCACCTCCATCGTAAATGCAGCCGCCGTGACCTGCGGGTCAGCAGCCGAAAACCTTAGCCACTAGACCACCGCGACGGGGCTTGTTGCCCACTCTCTTCGTATCAAATGGATGAGCCGAAGTGATGTGTGCCTGCTAGGAGCATTGTCCGTGCATGCTCACCGCTTGCGTGCCCTTTCTCCTACCGAGTGTAACACATGTGCGAATAAAAACTGGGGCGTTTTTTTTTAATTTGCTGAGAACTGGTAACTGTTGTTACTCAGTAGAAACTGCAAACGATATATCGTGTGATAACGTGAAGCCACGGTTACAGTGCTCGTGCATGGTAACGCAGAAGCATGTATCTGGGAAGCCAACGGAACCGCTGCATTTCACCACTGACATTAGTACGCTGGGAAACCTTTTCAAACAAAAGTTTGAACGTTTCATATTAGTATTATATAGAGTTTTACGTCCCTAAACCTTGATATGAATATGAGATGCCATAGTGGAGGGCTCCGGAAAATTTGGCCATCTGGTGCTTTGTAACGTGAAAGTTCGAACTTTTTTCTTGGCTGCCTCTGCGCCAAACAAAATCCCTAGACAGGATGCGAAGTTGTCATATATAAAACGCTGTCTTTGTTTTGTTTTATGCTCTCAGGGCCGATGACTTGAAACAATTCTTACAGTCTTCAGCGAAGCTCCAAGACAGTTAGTTGGTAGAGAAACATGTGCAGTACTGGCCCCCACAACGTAGTCTCGCACTGTTACAAAGAGACCAGGTTGTCAGGGTGCGAGGAGAATAGTGTACCCCGAAATCGAATGTTCTGAATGTGGCTGATACACCCAGGTCGTGATAGGTCACCACCGAAGAGTGCAGTGTTTTACGACGCAAGCGACAACACCTCAGAGCTACAGCTGAACCTTCCAGCATTTGACTTACAGTGTTGACGGCATCCGATGATTTCCACGAGGACGGGTACACTGACCAGGTCCAACTCAACGACAAAAGGACACCCAACTCTTCACCATCGACAAGAGAACCAAGAAGAACACAGCGCAAAAGAAGGCAACCACAGTGGCTGACATATGACAACTTTGTGCAAGTTCCATGAATTCAAGACTTTCGCAAGTGAATTGATACAGTGTCTTATGTTGAGTGAATAATTGATTGATTGATTTGTGGAATTTAACGTCCTAAAGCCACCATAAAATTATGAGAGACGCCGCAGTGGAGGGCTCCGGAAATTTCGACCACCTGGGGTTCTTCAACGTGCACCCAAATCTGAGTACACAGGCCTACAACATTTCCACATCCATCGGAAATGCAGCCGCCACAGACGGCATTTGATCTCGTGACCTGCGGGTCAGCAGCCGAGTACCATAGCCACTAGACCAGCGTGGCGGGGCTATTTTAAGTGAATATCAAACCACATTCTGCCTACGCACTACTTGCCCGGCCCATGTACATTTATTCTTGATTTCAACTATGATCTATCTTTAACCACGCTTTTTTATATTCCCTGACTCACTCTGCTCTCTTCTTGTCGATTAAGGTTACCTCTATCATTTTCCTTGCCATTGCTCGCTGCGCCGTCCTAAATTTAAGCTGACCCCTCTTTGTAAAGCCTCCAGGTTTCTGATCCGTAGGTAAGTACCGGCAAGATACACCTGTTATATACTTTCCTCTTGAGGGATAGTGGCAATTTAACAGTGATAATTTTAGAATGCTTGCTTAATGCGATCCCCCTCATTCTCATTCTTCTAGTTACTTGAATCTCGTGCTTCGGTTTCACCTTTACTACCTGTCCTTTATAGACGTACTCCTTAATAACCTCAAGTGCACTGCTACCTACCTCAAAGCGCTCTTCTCTTCCGAGGTTGTTATACATTACTTTAGTCTTCTGCAGCATAGTATTAGGACACCTTTCAGCTCTCCTTGTCTCATTCTATAAAGGTGACCTTGATAGAAAAATCTAAAGCTCGTGTAAAACTGTCGGGACTCAACCCAACAGATTTTGAAGAGCAATTTTACCATTTTCTTCTAATCATTGTCAAACAGTGCCAAAGAGGTCATCATAGCAAGCCGAATTTTAAAAATGTCCTATAAGCACGTATCCAGAAGAAAAATATTGGTTCGGCGCCTCTACTATCAGTGTTTTCACAACATCCAAAAAATTTGTTTCGAGTAAATGCGCCTATGGATTTAAGGCTTTTAAAATGCTTTAGCAGGAACTTGCTTATGTACGGCTGCAAAGAGCCTTGCTCGCTCAGTATTTTCCTGAAAGGAGCATTTGGTTTATGTATTTTAATGTGGAAGAATACCGACAAAGTATTCACTCGGGAGTTCACTATTGCTCTGACGAGGTTATGCAGTTTCACGGATATCTAGAGGGCCACCTCTGTACCCTGGCCCACAACTCCAGGATATAAATGTTCTAGCTAAAAGTAAAGACAGATTAGCTCGTGAGCTTCCAGAAGCCCTTTTTTCAAGCAATGGGGTAATGTGTGTGTCATTACCACTTCTCTCTCCTTGCAATGCAAGCGCATAAAGTTTGCTAGATTGACACCTAAAAGCAGTCCACGTTTTTTTTTATTTTTACCTTTTGACTTGAAACTGCATGCGCCTATAATTTTTAGCGTCGTGCGCAGCGTATGTCTATGTCACAAACGAGCACTCAAGAAAGCGCGTGCAACTAAAATTCTATCGACGGTGACAATACTTGGCGCCGTTCCGGCGCGATAGAGGCCGGCGGAAGAAAAAAAAAATTCCGGCATATCCACGAAGTGAATGATGATGAGTGGGCGAAGCTCCGGAGGTAAAGCTGGTAAAGCATGAATCCTCTGTACATTTTGCCCACTCGATTTTATTACATCGCTCCCCCTAGCGTACGTCGCCGCACTAAATCGAACGATTGCCTTCAACCAATGACACGCGCCATATGTGACATCATTCTTATTTTATAAGATCTCGCGTCTTTCATCAACTACAAGTACCGCTTTCTAGTTTATAACATCTTGCATCTTTTCATCATCAGCTACAAGTACCACCATCTAGTAAACACTACTAGAACTAAACGAGAGGTGGCTACATACAGGAGACGGTACCGCCATCTAGTGAACACTGCAAGAACTAAACTAGAGGTGGCTACATACAGGGGACGGTACCGCCATCTAGTGAACACTGCAAGAACTAAACTAGAGGTGGCTACATACAGGCTACAGGGGACGCACAGCCCACGCCCTAAGGAGCTTCGCCCCTGAAAACATTACACAACGACGCACGCACGCCTCCCCTCTCTCTCTCTGGAAGACGCTGCCGCTATGCCAACTACCTCCTCGTATCTGTCGCCGAGCGATCTCGCGCAAAATCTCGAAGAAAGAGGGCGTGGTGATGTAGAGTTGCGTCACGTTAGGAGAGAGGTCCCGCCCTTTCCACAGCCTTGACTGTGCGGTGCGCCGACGAAATGACTACAAACTTCTAGAACCCAAGCCGAGTGTATATAGGCCGCAGCGGAGAGAACCGCAGCAGGAGATGAGAGAGGTTTTCGACCGTAAGGCGAAGGCTTGGTACCTCCAGTAACAAAGGAGGAGACAGAACGGTTTTGCTCCTGCAGGTGAAGGCTTGGGCTACAAGCAGAAGAAAAGTGTGTGCTTACCGCCCGTGGGTGAAGACGTGTTCTACAGTCACAGTGCGTGAGTGGCCGACGCGCTACCGACGAAGAAGTTTTGTTTTTGAAGTGCGGACAATTGACGACATGAGAGTTCCTGGAAAAGAAACCTCGGACGCAGCGGATCGACAACCGGCGCTTTACTTACAGTGTTTCCTTGACGAGAAGTATTCAAGCTTTGTTCCCTAAATTGGACTGAATTTATTTGACGAACACTTTAGACTACAAGTGTCTTTCTTAGTTAATGAGTGATATTGCATTGTAGCGCGTGTTGTTGTTTGTGTCCGTTGTTCTGAGTGTATCTTGCTGTGTTATGTAGCACGTTGTTTTGAGTATTTTGAGATTGGTGGCATATTGAATTTGATAATTTCCGGAGTGTGCATGTTTGTGTATTGCTTGTTCTTCTATATTTGAGAATATATTTGTTTGTTATCCAATATCGGCGCTGCCTAGTTCTACGGACCACAGCCGGCGTTCGCTGGCGCGCCAAAGGGATCGATTTTAAATTGTCCGTGCTTTCGTTGTGCGATTGGGGGAATCCGCCCGTGAACTTAGCCCAGCTATTCCCTCCCTAATTAACGAGACCAGTGACAGTCTATATTTCATTAATTTAGTAGGAATACAGCGCCCGTCTGACATGTTGTTTTGTGTGCTTGTGTTTGAAATTCAACGCTAAATATCTTTAAAAAAGAAAACTATATATCCCTAAGTAACCCCACATGGTTTTTTGTTTTGTGAATATGAAGTATAATGAATTGAAATCTGAACTCTTAGGAGGAAAGGGAGAGTTTTCGCATATAATAAAGATTAACTGTTGTTTTGCTCAGTGGAATGATGGAGATTACAAGGTACAGTACCTTCAGATTGAGCCACATCACAAAGCGACAAAGCATTTTAGGCTATATAGGTTGACAGTACCATCAGTCAGTCAGTCAAGAACTTTAATATATGGTCCTGAGGAGTTTAAGCCACCAGGGTGCCCACGTGGGACATCCTAGCAGCCGCTACCGTAGGCGACGCCCGAGTCGGGGCGGGAACGTGGTGGCGTTCCGCCAGTTCTTGGGCCCTCTGGACTGCCTTAAGTTGGTTTCGGAGATTGGGGCTCCTGAGTGCCTCCTCCCAGTCGGACTCACTGGTGAGAGGTCCCTGAGGTAACGCGGGACATTGCCAGAGCATGTGCGCGAGTGAACAGTACACTTCTGTGCAATCTGGGCACTGTGAATTTATGTCTGAGTTATAATGGCTGAGTCGGCCCCGTGATGGGTACGATCTCGTTTGTAACATTCTAAAGGCTACTTCTTGCGCGCGTTCGAGTTTTGAATGGGGTAAAGGGTATCGGCTTCTGTTGTGTCGGTAGTGGGAGGTAATTTCATGGAAGGTGAGTAGTGGGTCATTAAACTGCACGTCTGGGCCCAGCTCTTCGGTGGCTGATTGATCGTCACGGCGGGTCAGTTCTCGTGCTCGATCATGAGCCATTTCGTTGAGGTTGGGTTGTTGTGGGTGAACGTCTTTGCCCATGTGGGCAGGGAACCAAGAGAGGTAGTGCGAGCCCGTATATTTCCGTGTTTGTAAAATGCGGGCTGCTTCTGGAGCGATGTTGCCGGTTTCGTAAGCCCGAATGGCGGCGCGAGAGTCTGTGAAGACATTAGTGAGTGAGGGGTCGGTCATCGCTAAAGCTATAGCAACTTGTTCGGCTATGGCGCTTGTTGATAGCCTAACCGAGGCGGCTGAGCGTAGGGCTCCGTCGCCATCTACTACCGCGAGTGCGAAAGAGGAGGAGTTACCGTATTGCGCTGCGTCGACGAATGCGGTAGAGTTGCGATTCGCGGCGGTACGGTTTAGGATCGCGCGAGCGCGGGCCAGCCGTCTGCCTTCGTTGTGTTGTGGGTGGACATTTCGCGGAAATGGGGTTACCATGTAAGTAGCTCGGACAACTCTGGGGAGGGTTACTGCGCGTTCAAGGCAGGGGTGTGGGGACATGCCGGCCTCGCTTAGAAGTCGGCGGCCTGCCTTGGAGGAGGAGAGGCGGATCACTTGGGCCGTGGTCTGGGCCTCGATCACTTCATCGATGCCGTTGTGCATGCCTAGTTGGTCGAGACGGGAAGTGCTCGTGTTTGAGGCAAACCAAGGACTTGTTTAATGCTTTTGCGCATGAGTGTGTTTAGTTTCGTCTTTTCTACCTTCGTCCAGTTGTGGGCAGAGGCGACGTAATTGATGTGACTCATTAGGAACGCGTGGTATATGCGCAGAAGGTTGGCCTCTCCAAGGCCTCGTCTACGACCCGAGACTCGCTGAATGAGTCGGAGCATGTTCTCGGTTTTAGCTGTGATATGTTTAATTGTTCTTGCATGACAGCCAGTGGCCTCGACGAGGAGGCCGAGAATGCGTATGGAGTCCACGCGGGGTATTCGCTGCCCATCTTTGGCGTGTAGCGCTATGGGTAGATCACCTAAGGGTGTTAAGTTACGAACGCCTTGGCGAGATTGCCGGTACAGTAGCAACTCTGATTTTGTGGGCGACAAACGAAGTCCAGTGTTTTTTAAGTAGGCTTCTGTGGTATTGAGAGCAGTTTGAAGGGCTTGCTCCAACTCCGCCAATGAGCCTCCCGGGCACCAGATGGTGATGTCATCTGCGTATATAGCATGGTTTATGTTTGGGATCTCGCGGAGTTTGTCAGATAGTCCCTTCATTACTATGTTAAAAGGAGTGGAGAAATGACTGCCCCTTGTGGTGTCCCGTTGGAACCTAATGTGTAAGTGTCGGATGTAAGTTGCGATAAATGCAGCTGAGCTTTTCGATTTTGCAGAAAAGAACGAATGTACGCCTGGAATCTTTTACCGAGACCAAGGCTGGCAATGGATTCCAGTATAAAGCGGTGTGAGACGCTGTCGAATGCTTTAGTGAGGTCTAGGGCGAGAATGCCACGAACATCTCTCGTTTTTGAGTCGAAGATCTGTTTCTTTAGTAATAGCATGACGTCTTGTGTTGAAAGGTGCGGACGGAACCCGACCATGTTGAACGGAAAGAGTTCGTGATCCTCTATGTAGCGCGATACACGATTTAGGATGACATGTTCAGCTGCTTTTCCTATGCATGAGGTTAGGGAAATCGGGCGTAGATTGTCGAAGTTGAGTGGTTTACCTGGCTTTGAGAGAAGGATTACCGTGGCCGTGCGCCATTGTTCAGGTACCTGGCCAGTTTCCCACATGTAATTAATGTCTTTTGTGAGTAGTGTGATGGCTTGGTCGTCTAAATTTCGCAACAGGCGGTTGGTTACCTTGTCAGGACCGGGGGCTGATCTGCTGTTGAGGTTGTGTAATGCCTCCCGAATTTCTGACTCCGTGAATGAGTACCATCATACATTTTTTTCTTCGAGCTTGATATGAAGGCCCCCAAAATGAAGGCTGAATGATAAACAAATTGGAAGAGCTGAATGATAGAGATTCACGGGGATGCATGCTCTTGGGGTTGTTAGACGTTGAAAGCTTCTTCTCGATTAATAGAATGGTGTAGCTTAAGCGCTGATTGATTGAAATGTGGGATTTAACGTCCCAAAAGCAGCATATGTTTATGAGAGGTTGCGTTGTGAATGGCTTAGGAAATTTCGACCACCTGGGGGTAGCTTGAGTGGATGTGTCTTGTTTTGCCTGTGTTGCGTTGATGTTTTAAAGTAGTTCAATGGTTCTGTTGCTGCGTCGTGTGGCTGACACAACTCTAACATTGACGTCCAGATATCAAACTCTGAAACTTCCATATCACCACATTTATCACTTTCTAGAGGTGTGTCCAGGTATCCAGGCAGTATACCCTCCGTATTGTGCCATGTGATGTAATACCGTGAGAAAGATGTGAGAGCAGGTAGTCATCAGCCCTTTTACCAATGTCGTGCAGGCGATATAAAAATCAGTGCCGGGTATTGGTATGATGCTAACGTGTACAATAAAGTCAGGGTGATAGCAGCTTTCTCCACGATACCGTTGCCTAGTTTTGGCACCGCCAGACCCCTTTTTCTTGTTTAACAATAAAGAGAATAGCTCAATGGAGCCGCTGGTGTAACGCACAGCCGTATGAAGATCACACAGAAAATGAAGTCACGCAAAGCACGAATGATGTTATCTTGAACCTTTCACAGAAATGAATCAATAGATTTCATTGAATGACATGAGTGGTTTACCGTCCCAAATCCACCGCATGATTATGAGAGATGCCGTAGTGGAAGGCTCCGAAACTTTTGATCACCTAGAGTATGTAACGTGCACCCAAATTTGAGCCCATGGACCTACAACATTTTCGGCTCCGTGGAAAAGGCAGCCGCTGCAGCCGGGATTCGAACCCGCGATCCGAGTACTTTAGCTCTTATACCACCAAGGAAAAGAGAAATACTTTTTAGTAATATTTATTTATTATAATTATATATGAATTACGGGAATCACAGCATAATCACACGTGTTCGTCTCACAGCCAGTAACTGTTCAGGCTCACAAGATAAAATGGAGTGAATTATCCTCCGGGTGTGTTGCTAAAGAAGTTTGAACATGACGCGAAAGCACGGCCAGATGAGACTCGAAACAAAGCGAATGATGAAACAATTATAACACTCCGCAAAAAAATGGAAAACAACACAAGTCTTTCGCTAATTACGTGTATTGACGGGTGCCCAACTAAGACGTTTTCTGAAAGTGCGCTTCGTGCTGGTACCGCAGGCAATGCGAGGCAGCTATTGTCATGTGGCGCCGCGTTCAATATAATCGTGGGAATAGCGCACTCAAGTGCCACAACATCATCACGGCCAATTACGCGGAGGATGGGCGTCTTCTTATCTCGGCGGACAATAGTAACGGTGCCGTCATAACGTGGCACAAGGAACAGTCGATTGTTTTAGGGATGAACGAAAACCTGGGTCGATGTTGCGAGGACCTTGCCCAAAGAAGCCTACAGCAGACGGCAACCACTAAGGTGTAGGCTGTAGTCCATCGAGAAAGCAGCCTAAGTTGTTCCATGTAGGCTAGTGGTTCGAGTGGTGCAAAGGACAGTGGGGCGAAAAATTCACCGTGCAGACACGGAGCCATTCCAAGAACTTTCTCAGTTTGCGTCGCCCTTGAGGACCTCCTTATAAACAGAGGGGATGCTAAGGCCAATAAAGGGAAGTTTGTCATCTTGTAGTTGGTACCGCCATCACGAGCTAGGAAGGCTACTGTTAACAATCTAGTAAAGTTGATATGTAATGTGTAAGAATGGCAGCTAAATGTGGTTTGATGGTGTGATGCTTATATGTACAAGCTTTGTAGACAGGAAGACATGGAATGCAGTTTACTTCTCCGAGTGCTCTTTTGTCTGGCATGTGTGGATGTGTAACAAAGACATATAAGTGAGAGCACCTGATTCCCTTTTATATTCTCTACAAGTTCACTTGAATGTTTAGAAAGGCGTTTCGTCACGTTTGTTAATTGTCTTGCTGCGATCAGATCGTAGCACCAAGATGATCAGGAAACGTGTGTTTGGCATAAATTGGACAATTTGTAGCCCAAGACCTCGTGAATTTATATAGAAGAAATTCTTTTGAAGGTGGTAGATGGCTATGATTAGATTGTTCATGCAATTCGTTGCGCTGCTTTATTGATTTGTCGAGGAGCGAGGCGGGATGGTGGCGATGAGGCCAAGACGAGGTCACAGCTTGATTTGGGATGCAGGCGTAAGCGCAGTCGCAGCTGCATCGTCCAGCCAGACCAGGAGCTAGGCCCGTTGTACTTTTTCAGCGCGGCCAGCTGGTCCAAACCGTAGAGAAACATATTATTTAAACAGTAGCCACACGAGCCATTTTGCGGCCTAGGAAGAAAAGGTCTCACCGTCTGCTAGATGGCGTACCCATGCTCGCTTTTACTTCTTTTTTAAGACATGTAATAGCCTCCTAAGGAGGACATTGAATACTCATGTTCAGCATCAATTTTTTGCAAAAAGGAAATTTAATTAGTTTGTGCTATTTTTGATATCCGTTCTTAATCATGTCTCGCTAGGAAAATTCCATGCCTTGCAATAGAAAACAGAAAAATATGGCTAGAAAGTGTTGTCTTCCTGCATTCGTTTTGCACAAGGAGGCATATTCATGTTGTTTAGATGCACTGTACATGTATTCCCTCTGAGGAAGCATGGGTGTGTATCCTAGTGGTAAAGACACTCGCTGTCAGTGTATGAGGGTGCGGGATCAAATCCCAGCGATGTAAAATTTTTTTTGTTATTTTATTTTTGCTGAAGACATTATCGCTTCTGACCAACCACTTGTGGCGCTGAAAGCAGTGCAGCAGCTGGGCTGCAGGGCCCTACGGGAGTGTCCGCTCTTTATGTAAACATGTTTCTCTATGATCCAAACTGGCGTGGCGCTAGGGGAGGAGCTCAAAGCTCCTCCCCTAGCGCTTTGAGCAATTTCAAACGAGGTTGATGATGAACGATGATGACTCTACAGATTGCTCCCCCCTGCAGAAATGAACCCGGAAAGTAAAGAAATGAGAGCGTATACAAAAGTGAGTCAGGTTCGCGAAATAAAATGGTCCGCGAGCAGTCCAGGTCGTCAACAGGAAGGGGCTATCGGCAATCAGCGAGTCTCTGGCGGGCGACACTGGGAATGGCGCAGCGGGTGAGGGTCATGATGAAAGAACGCTTTAGGCGATAGCGAGTAAAACCGATGTCGTGAAAAAGGCTTAAGGGCCGAGAACACACACGGGCCATTTCGGTGTGGTCGGTTGTTGCGTGCACCTGGGCACGGATGTATGAAAGATGGACTGTAGCGTGCGCGTAGTACGGCCAGTCCACTGTGTCGATATGTAGGTACGTTCATGTTCCCGCTAGTGGGAACGTCGACAGGGAGTGCGGTCCACGCAGGTAGTGTGTTCACGGTGCTGGTACCGTCGCTTGCGGTGGCACATTACCGACTGCGGTGGCCGCACGGTATGCAGAGTAGACAAGTAAGAAGTCGTAAGCTCTTTCACATGAAGTGCGATATGGCTTAGCGTGATTACGAACAGACTTATAGAGTGCCGACAGATGTCTTTTTCTGGCTTTCGACAACGTGTAATGCGTAGGTGTACACCGATCAGTCGACGCGGTGTTCGAGCGAACGCGGATATTTGGCGACGCTAGGTCGACTGGCAGGTCTGTGGCGTCACAGTTGTTGGGGGCCCTCTAGGGCGTTGAAATTCATGAGCACGCGTGTGGAGCGTCAGGTGGGTGGTCTGCCTGCGTGTCTGGTAGGGCATACAAGGTCTGCTCTACTTCTGGTAAGGCAGTTGGGTGGTCCTCGGGAGTTTCGTCATCGTCGCAGCATCAGGCGCGTTCGGCCGTAGATTGATAGGGATTTGAACTTCTCCTGCTGGGGGCTTCGAAGACGATGGCCGTCGCTGGTGGAAAGATGCACACAGGTTCGAGGTCGATAAGAAGTCACGTTTGTTGGAAAATGTCAATTGCGAAAGCTCCGCGATCGGGAGACCATTAATGGGTGAAAGGATGTACGCGTCAGACTCAGAGACGTGCGGAAGGGAGCCGTGGTGTAGTCTGGTGGGGCTGCAGAGTCGCATGCAGTCGATGTCGTGGGAGACGTGCAGGGGGCAGGTACGTTTGACAGACTTTCATACGTGGGCCCCGAGGAAACAGATCTCTCGGAGGGGAGTTCATTTGTACTAGGGGCGTCTTTTATCTCGTCGTCGTGGTCAGGTACAGGATTGTATGTTTCTGCGACCGGATCGGATGTAGTGGTAGCCGGGGTATTGAGGTCGCGCTCAATAGTGGGCTGCAGGCCACTTGGTACCACGCGCTGCGACGCAGTGGCAACTCCGATGTCACGGGACCACGGAAGCGGGCGGTATGCGAGGCCGTAGCACGCGAGCATCGCAGTACATTGGGCATCATATGGATGCGGGCTTGTGGTCTGTTGGGCAGCAAGAAGGCAAAACTTGAGTGGCAGCGTGTCGAGTAAGTTGGCGTGCATGAACGGATGGTCCGCGATGCTATTCACAGCGACAATGGCGTCGAGCTGCATGAGTCATGCCTTGGGTAACGTCGGGTGGAACGGCGGCACTGGCGCGCAGAGTGGCGGAAGCATGAAAGCCGGTGGCTCGTCAGGCAGCGGTGCAGCGCCGGTCGCTTGTCCGTTGGTCTGTGGTCACCAATTTGTTGAGGATTGAGGCCAGATGGCGGCAATGAGCCCGTGTCGAGGTCGCAGCTTTATTTGGGATGCAGGCGCAGGTGGAGGTGCCACTGCAGCGTGCAGCCAGGCCAGGAGCTAGGCTGTTCTCTTTCTTTTTCTGCGCGGCCAGCTGGCCTAAACTAACGTGGCGCTATGGAATAATACTATTGTATTTGTGCATTCTTGCATAATTTACTTGGCATTGGCCTTGACTTTATCTTAATTTTCTTGTCTGATTTTCTAACGCTTGGCACGTCTCATGCTTGGGGCCGTACTCTTGCGTGGGCTTATGTGAGGCGCAAAGTTCACTGTGCGTTTGTGGTGGAGAGGGAGTGAAAAATGCTATGAAATAACTAGTTTGGGTTACGTGTAATTTTTTTAACCGACTCTTGTCCATGGTTACTCTGTGATTACATAAGTCGATGCAGACCCTTAGTAGCCAGTGCTTCTGGTAATTGTTGAGGATACGGCCACGTATTTGATATGCAACTGTTCGGAGCGCCAAATGTAACGACGCCACCTTGCTTTCCAGTTGTAATATTTACTCCAACATTTTTTTCTTTGTTCTTCCTATACGTAGCCCTTCATAGAGAGTTTCATTCTATTAGGAGGCTATGGTGGGAGTTCTCGTTCAGAAGTAAAACATTTTGGCGGGAACATTGTGGGGCGACATAGCTCCACAACTCCCGATAGAACCCAAGAAAACACAACGTTTCTTGCAGTCGACCTTCAAGCTCAATAAAGGTCATGCCAGCATCTCTGAGATGCGTCAGTACCTCAGAAATTCGTTTACACCCTACCCGGTACATGGCGCAAAGTTCGCGCCGATGAGCTCGCATCGATATTTATTATAGCGATGAGCTCAGGTGGCTTGTTCACAAAAAATTAGCAGGGGCTCAATGTGATTGTTTTATGCCACCACCACCTGACCTAGATGAAGGCTTCAGCCATGCTCATAGCACATTCGAGCCGAGAGCACCGACGGTGTCCGAGCAGCGTCTGGGTGTCGTGGTGTGATGTGGTACAATTGTGTTCGGTAGTTCCGCTACAAATGTAGATGTCTACTCAAACCAAGATATGTAATGACGTTGCATCTGCACAGATTGGCAAGAACTGGAGCACTCAGCATGGTATGACTGATGGGGTCTTCGCAAAGCAATGGTATTGTTCTTTTTCAAAGGAAGCAACGTGAAGCTTTCCTTTGATAAACTTAATTTAGCCTCGTTTATTTTATTCATCACGTATAAGCTAGATGTACACCCCAAGTAACTGGAAACGACTTCTTTTAAAGCTCATCGCGTTTCAAGCTGCCTCAACACGCTATCCCCAGCTAATGTTTTGTCAAAATATTTAAGTCCGCGTATGACATCTTTCAGCGCAGTTTGGACGAGGAAGTAGCCCAGTTTTCACGCACCAGATTGTCTGTGGTATTACTTTCTGGTGTTTCTTAAAGGCGGTTGACAATGGTACAGTGGGGAAACAATCGTTTACTGTGCGTGAAACCACCATTAAAGGGTGGCTAGTTGGTCTGTCTACATGCACAATATTTCGCACATGTCCGAAAGAATAGAAGAGGGTGCCAACTTTCAATGGTTGTAAAATCGACGTGTGTAAGTGTACAGATCGCTCAAAATAACGATATTGACTCCATGCTTGCGAGGGTGTACTACAATTCAATCAATCCAGTGGATAATTGCAAGACATATAGTACTCTGCTCAAAAATGATGCCTCTCATAATGGACAAGTTATCTGTTATGTCGGGCTGCCAAAAAGTGTTCCACAGTCGCTATCACGGCTTCGATAAGAATATATGATATTTAACGTCCCAAAACCGAGATATGTTTATGAGAGACGGCGTACTGCAAAGATCGGGAAATATGAACCATCTGGTAATTTTTAACGTGCACGGACATCGTACAGTACACAAGTTTCTACCGTTTATCACGGCTTGGAGCCATGCTGACTAACACTGCCGGGTTTTAATGCGCACAACTAGCCAATAAAATCGACGAGAGGGCGACCGCCACCGTAGTTCAGTTGAAATAATATAGGGCACGTTATCTAAAGGTTGCAGATTTCGTCTCTGCCGGCGGCACTTTTTGTCCTCCCCTTAATCTTCCTTGGCTTCGTTATCCGTTGGTTTTCATTACAGTCACATACACGAGTTCAGAATTCCAGTACACACGTATATATATATATATATATATATATATATATATATATATATATATATATATATATATATATATGTATATATATATATATATATATATATATATATATATATATTCATGGCAATGCGAGAATTGTATTTGAGTTCGACTTATGTAAATAGGGACGGTAGCCTCCTCTAAAAGAGCAATATATCTCTGTTGGAAGTGGCACTCCACATGTGTGTATTGTCTCTACTCATTCGTGTCATATTCGTGCCTTAGACTTCAAGTATGTTAAACCAACAAGCCCAGTCTGCCATTATTACAGGCAGGGAAGTGAGATGGCATTGACACTTGCACTGCCATCGATGCCAAATTGTCGCTCCCAGCGCCTGAAGGCACAGCTGGAACTGGTGCGAGGGCCCGTGATTTGACTTCTATACATGAAGGTGAATGAAAGGGCACGGGAAATGGCACACGTAACATGTTTCCGATGGAGGCGGAAATGTTGCAGGCCCGTGTGCTCAGATTTGGGTGCACGTTAAAGAATCCCAGGTGGTCTAAATTTCCGGAGCGCTCCACTACGGCGTCTCTCATAATCATATAGTGGTTCTGGGACGTTAAACCCCACATATTAATCAAATCAAAATCACACGTAACATGTTTTTCATAGACAAGCGCTGACTATATGAGTCTAGGTTAGCGCTTCTATATACAATCATATTTATTTCAACAAGTATAAAAGTAAAAAAAGAAGAAAATCTGCAGCTGTATAGCGACCTCCTGGTGCGTTTCTTCCATGTTGAAGCTTAAGCGCGTTTTTCATGGGCACACATGGAACATACGTATCAATCTTTGACGTGTGATAAGAACGGTAACGCTGACATACATATTTTTGTCTGTTGTATTGCCGAGATTGTGTAATTTGGGACGCTGAACAAAAAAAGAGTTTGCAGGAAACTAACTCATCATTCCTGACTGACGAGAAGCAGCCGACCGTTCCAGTATTCCAGCTATACGTTGATGGCTAACCCCACCTTTACGTATGCCGTTTTTAAATGATGCGGTATGTGACAACACCGACACTCGTCAGAGTCTTACATATGACGGAATGAAACAGTTCCGCCATGATAAGTAAGAAACGGTTTCATGAATGAGCTTCAGAGCTGCATTGCAGCTAGTTGCACATGTAGGTGCTGCTGTCGACAACACTACTTTGTTCAATACAATGCGATAAAAATTACGTATCAGACAGGCAACACTTGTGTGCCATTGATTCTCAACAAATGGACCAATTGTGCTGGAGCTTGTGGTTTTGTAGTTTGTTTTTTATTCTAGAGTTTAACGAGATAGTATATGATGGGTATTTTACGGCCTAATGTTTTGAGCGTTAGGCCGTAAAATGAGCATTATGTTTAAAACAGACCGACAAAATTTATAACCCAGCGCTAAGCTTCATTCTCTAAGGTGGCAGGTTTACAAAATACTGGGCCACAAGCCTGTTCATTGTTCTCGTCGTGAGGCAGTTCTTCACCTGTAATGATTGTTACAGTAGTAACTAGAAAATTCAACTGGCGTGTCCGAGCCCTTAGACACATGAGATGACTTTTTTTACGCCCCGATTGCTTACAATCAAAGCAGGAACAAGCTAGAAGCTAGAGAAACAACCGCTATACGACTCGGACGCAAGAGTCCAACCTGAAATCGACTTGGTAGCCTCGTGAAACAAAACGACAAATGGTAGAAATTCTGTATAATCTACAATACCATAGATAATACCCTTCAGAGATCGCCATCGTACTGTGCCAGTGGTTATGGCTCTCTGCTACTGACCCCAAAGACGCGGCTTTGGTCGCGGCCATGACGGTCGCATTTAGATGGAGACTAATTGACGAAGGAGCCCGTGTGGTGTGCGATGCCAGTGCACGTGAAAAATTCATGATGATCGAAGTTGTCAGGACCCCTCGTTTACGGTGTCTCGTATAACATTACCAGCTTTTGCACGTTATACCCCCCAAAACTGACGAGCAAACTTTTCATGTATTAAACCTCTTTTTTTTTTCTGAGAAACCACTTTGAAGGATGTGAAGGTGCTCTCAGCCATTTTTTGGACGACTATATAAAATGTGAAGCAAAATACAGTTGGCTGTGAGAGGTGAAGAGGCAAAATTGAAATTTTGTTTTGTTGTTCAGCCTACGTTGATTTATTTATGCACTACACGTCAGAAATTCGATCCCCGAAATGATAGCGAAAAAGGCTCTAAGCTGATAAGCAATGACATTTGGAGCTAAAGGCGTTCGCCCTCGTGGCACGCCGTAAGCCCACAACAATCGTCCCTCACTGGCAGCTCAGAAAGAGCGAAGATATATAGTGCATATGCAACGAATGCTCGGGTGGATTGATACTTCAGCGGCAATGTAACTGAACGACCATTGCCACCAAATTTATTTCTTCTTTTTTCTATGTAGTGCATGTTCTACCACTCTATATTTATTATCTAGCCATACGTTGGAGTCAGCGTTATTTTCTTGGCCTTTTCGAAAGAGTTCGTCGGCATATAAGTCGACTTCTCTCCTTTTCCTTATACTGAAGGGTAAAGGTCGAGACTGAATATTATTGGGTTGAGTTCTTATTTTTTCTTTTTGTTCTTTTCGTTTTCGATAATGGAGGTTTTTTTTCTCGTGTGCTCGATGCGATTCAGAAAAATAACCAAAGCCTTGTTTATTTAATTTATTTATTTATATATTTATTTATTCATTTGCTGATACTGACTCATTTATGCAGGCAGCATCTTTTTACTTTTTTGCAATCCAAAAGTGTAGCACTATTTATTCCCGTCTGAACAGCGATCCTCCGATAAAATGCAATAGTCAGACTATCGCGATAGCTTCTGAGCTGCTCACTCAAGAGCGCAGAATCATTCTTCTCATAAAATGTTAATATGCAAAGCTTTGCTGGGCCCTCAAATGGGACTGGCGGGCCATGCTTTGTGGAAGCTTAATGCATCTCGTTGCGGTGGGGGTTAACATTGTGAATGTGTGAAGTAAGAAACAACGCGCCTGTTCAGTAGGCTGGACGATATTCTGATCTTTGTTATTCTTCTCTACATGCTAGCCTAACGCACCCGTACCCGCGCCCTGCTATGTCTTCATAACACTCAGCCACGCTGCGCGCATAGTCAAGCGAAAATGGGCTCTGTTCTGGCATTGGCCATCGCTTGGAAGGTGGCATCACTCAGAGGTCTTGAGCTCTGACCCACCGCTGGTAGATGTAATGCCTATGACGGGTGGCATTGGCTGCTTCGAGGAGGTCGGTCACGGCCATCAGTCTCTTAACTCACTTAAGTGACAACGATGCCTTTGGCAGTCGGTATTGGCTGGTACATCTCAGACACTGCAGTGTCCTGATAAGAAACCTTCTGGGGGAGACACTGGCTGCATCATTGCGATCGGTGTTGGCGAGACGGAAACATTTTTGGGTAGTTCCCTAATGTGTACATGTCGCTGTGGGCTTCGACTGTGCCACGAAATCAGTGACGGACGTCGTGCGCCTGAAGTAGGCTGCCTTAAAGGCATCCAAGAAGGCACACCGGGTGTCTTGGCTGGCTGGTCTCGCTCTGGCTTCTTCGGTATAGTCAGCAGATTCTGAGATTAGGGACAGGCAAGTTTCATACACTTGCGAAGGATAATATTGCCACTCGACTGGCGGTGATTGCGTGCGCATTCGGTCAAGGAATGCCGTTAATCAGTATAAGCGGCTCCTGTGGGTTTGCAAGCACAGTAGTCCATGCCGTGTGTTCTTCCGGCACGTTCGCGCAGACACCAGCGCCCCTCGTGCCCAGCATGCATTTTGGGAAGGCAGTCGTTGTCCCTGGCAACGTCGCGGAATTCAAGTTTTTTGGCGAAAAACCCCGCTCGCAGCCAGGGTCGTTGTCTGCGTGGGGGCCTTCGTCGCTCTTGATGCGGTGGCGGCTGTGGGTTGCGGGTATGTTCAGCGCCTAGGTTGTTTTCTTCATGAAAAATAACATTGAGTTCAGTGATGGCTACTTTTGGCTGTCCTGGCTCTTCCACTGTTAAGGGGTCAAGCACGACAGCAGCTGGTATCTGTGTGTGCACTAGTAGTGGAATGTGGTGCCAGCTTCTCCAACTGCGCTGAAAAGTTGACGGATCTCAGCCTCTCTCAGTGATGTTACGGCGTCGTGTACCGGTGCAGAGGCGGATACCAGAAATGAAGTGCAGGACATCTCTCCAACGTCTTTCTTGGGCAACTAGATAAGCTGTCTGTTGTGGAGCTCAAGGGCTCGAAGGCCACGATTGGCCACGAAGGTGGTGTCCCTCATGGGATCGATCACCGACGGGGGAGAGGTTGTTTGGTACCCTAGCTGCAGCTTCAATGTGGTGTGGTTCGCAAGTGCCATCCGGGCTGGATACTCCGTTCACAGGCTTGTGATCGCCTGGGTCAAAGAGCAGGTGGAAGAGGCTCATCAACTTAGCACACCATTCGGACGACCATCTCTGCAGGACGCCTTCGTATAGGCATGCCACGTCTTGGCAGCACCGTGACGGTGGTCGATGGCCAACAGCGGTTTCCGATGCTCTGGCCAGGCTTGGAGGGTGCTGAGCGAGTTGATGGTTGAAACCCATTCGAAGATGTTTTCCTGAAAGCCGAGAAATACCGGCACCGCCTAAAGAGATGACAGGGGCAAAGCGGTAGGCGAGCACCCGAAGCTCAGCGATAGCAAATGACCAAAATGCTGCGATAGTTGCGTGAGTACATGCAAGTGCTCGGCGTCGATGTCGGGTGAGGCTCCCGACGAGTCATGGGCGGTGTTCGCTAACATACCCATGGTGGCCACGGTACTCACGGAGGCGTCACAGCATGATAAGTAATGAGATGCCAAACTACCCAGTTGTGGTGACAGGTGCGTGGCGGCGCCAATGATCTGCGCGGCATCGTCGGGTGGGCCGCCCGGGTATCTTTGGCGGCGATGGCAGATTATGTGGCCATATATGGCCAGCACTTAGTGTAGCAGCGATGTCTTGGAATGTGAAAGCAGAGTACGCGGTAATTCCGGAACTCACTGCCGCAGTATCCAAGACCGAGGACACCTGGACGGCGTCCTTTGTCGTAGACAGATACGGGTGCAGTAGTCGGGAGTGGCGGAAGAGGCCTACAGATGCAGTGTTCGAACGGTGGTGGCAGTGGCGGTAGGTGAGCAGGCGCCGAGGAGGCCTGGACGCCATGATCAAGCAGCACTTACCACGGCAGTGTGTTTGTGGGTGCCGTGGACGAGCAATCGAAGACGTGGGACTTCGTTTTCATTGACTGCATCATTGTGATGGTGAGAATTAGGAGAGAATGTTCCTGTTTCGTTTTGTCGCCTAAAAAGATCTTGGCTCATACCCAGACGGGCTATTGCGTACAATGTACCTTATAACAGAAATTTAAATACAAAGCTTGTTAAAAGAGAGAGAAATTATTAAGAACGAGATGAATAATAACGTATATTGAAAAAATAAAAAAAATATTGGCAGATCCCATGAACAGTAGAAATCATTCACATGCGAAGCATGAAAAATGAAGGTGCATATGTCACTTTAAAATGAGCAAAAAGTTGCGAGGCGGACGGAGGTAGTACACAGTAAACAGCAGTAAAAATGTTATGTGCACTTACGTATCTAGATAAAATGTAAGTACCTCGTGTATAGTCGCGTACGACAGCACCACTAACGGTCGCAATACCGGAAACAGCAGTGGTATGCTGATATGTTGTATATCAATCTATCGAACCAGCCGCGAACGCATCATGAGCGTGACATGTAAATCATGCCGTACATGACATGCATGGCGTGATTCGCATGTTAGGACGTGTAATACATGTTCGCATTCCAGGGACGTCACTCGACGCCTACTAAGCTGTATGTGAAGTTAGGAGACGGGCTTAAAGCGCACCATGAGCGTGGCATCTAAACTATGCCTTACACAACTTCCAAGTCATGATTATCATGTTTGCGCCTGGCATTTGTGTTTGCCGTCCATTCACGTCACGTCATACAAAATTTGGTATATGTGAAGCTAGCAAAACAGCCGCGAGCGCGCAATGAGCGTAACATGTAGTCATGTTTTATCTCACACACATGTCATGATTATCATGTTCGGACCTGTCATTTACCTCGTCATCTATTGGCATCACGTAACACCGAATTTAGTATATGTGAAGCTAGCGAAATGACCGCGAGCGCACCATGAGCGTGGTGCATGGTCGTCGTCTTACGTGATATGCATGTCATGAGTTTAGGTTAGGGCCTGTCACTTATATTTACCTTGCAGTCACGTCATACCACATCAGTTTTGCAATATGTTATATGAACGAAACCATTGCAAGAACCGCAAGACCATGGCATGTAAATCATCACATTTGTGACATACACTCCATGATTTTCCCGTTATGACTAGTAATTTATACTCGTCATACAGTCATTTTATGTCATACCTATTCGGGATTCGATCCTTTTATCGAAACGTCCAGGACAGCTAAAATTGGTAGGTGGCTAGATAGATAGATAGATAAAGATACATACATACATACATACATCAGTATCATCATCATCATCATCAGCCTGACTACGTCCACTGCAGGACAAAGGCCTCTTCCATGTTCCGCCAGTTAACCCGGTCCTGTGCTTGCTGCTGCCAATTTATACCCGCAAACTTCTTAATCTCATCTGCCCACCTAACCTTCTGTCTCCCCTAACCCGCTTCCCTTCTCTGGGAATCAAGTCAGTTACCCTTAATGAGCAGCGCTTATCCTGTCTACGCACTACATGCCCTGCCCTACATACCCTGCGCTACATACATACATACATACATACATACATACATACATACATACATACATACATACATACATACATACATGCATGCATGCATACATACATACATACATACATACATACATACATACATGCATACATACATACATACATACATACATACATACATACATACATACATACATACATACAGACAGACAGACAGACAGATAGATAGATAGATAGATAGATAGATAGATAGATAGATAGATAGATAGATAGATAGATAGATAGATATGGTCAAACTCGACGAAGTTCGCTGAGAAATGCTTCGCATTTAAAAGGGCAAAAATTTCGACAAACCAGAGTATAAAAATAGCAAAAATGAAGAAGAGGGACAAAGAATTGGATTCATCTGGTGGTAACACTAGCAACATATCCCTCCGGTGGCCTGAATGAATTTATGTAGCGCGGACAAAATAGCACTGTGGTTCGCATCCCACTAACTGGCTCTAAACGATAAAAGGGTGGATGTATGAAATGCCCATTCCAGCACACTAATCGGCTCATCGAGCATTATTTGGCGGAGTGATGCGAAACAGCGGCATTCGAGAATGAAGTGGTCTATCGTTTTCGCTTTTTTGGAAACTGCACATAGGTTAGTTACTAAGAATCTAGAATTTTGAAGATGATAATTTAGTCGAGGAACTCCACAGCCAAAGCTTGTAACGGTCACGTCACATTAACGGGAAAGGCATTTTGCGGTGTTCCATATGAACTGCAAGTTCCGGAACTCTTCAAATTGTAGGAGCAATGTTTTGTTGATTTTTAGGACTAACATGCGTTTGAATTGTTATTAAAATAAAAGAAAACGGCGGAGCTAATAGTAACACCGGCAAATTTAAAGGGCCGAAGCAAGCGAGTCAGCCGCTTCATTAAGTACGATTCCAGCATGTCTGGGGACCCAAAAAAACCATACTTCTGACGCGCTACAGGGTACGAGAGACCAAAATATCCTGAGAAGACGAGACTGCTTGGCGGATGTTAAATGCGTACTAACAGACAAGGCATCCGAAATAATAATAGTTTTTGATTACTGAGAACTTAGTTTCATGAGAGCCAATGTAACTGCCAGGAATTCTGCGTGACCAGTTGGCATCAAGTCAGACAGTCGGCGCGCAAAAGACCAATTCAGCTGACGAGAAACAATGTCTACTCCGGCCTTCTGAAGATTTTGCCTTGCATCTGCAGAAACTACCATGTCAGTAGGAAACTGACTCAGATGGCCTTGAAGGAGGCCCTCCAGCACATGAATTGAAAGCAACTTAGCATGTTTTGGAAAGTGGCCATCCAAAGCTAAGTCAAGTTGCAATGAGCACAGGGTTTGGGGAGTCAAGTTCTTAAGAGAAATGTGGAAGTTCGATAACAGAGACTCTACGGAAGTGACTTGGAGTCTTGAATTATGAAGTCACGGACGGAAAAAAAAGGGTTCTGGAGATTCTATGAAAACTGTTTGAGAACGAGGGAGCGACGCATTGTAGAGCTTCAAAAATGTTTGCACTCTAAGCTGTCGAAATGTTGCATCAAGTGGAATAATAGGTGCTTCAGATTAAAACACGCTATTCGCAACACACCTGCGAAAAACTGCCTCTTTACAAGTTAGGAGCGAATATTGCAGTGGGAAAGCTGGGAATGTCCTTTTTCGGCTTACTTTTAGAAGTATACCAACATTCAAGCCAGTTATACGCACGCAAACAGTATGCAATAGTTGTTGAATAAGTAGGAAATTCGGCATATCTCACGCATTGTGGGAATAGATGCTCACACGCATATAAAAACGCGAATAAGTGTCTCAGTTGTTACTTCGCTGCGTCTGAAAAACACACCCTTTTCACAAATGGAGACTGGGCAACGAGTTCAGTGACCTTTGTGCGTGAGTAACTGCAACAGAATCATTCCGGTGAAAGACCAAGGCGTACAATTCCCCCAACCGCGAGATAAGGGCGCGCACGCGTGAGCGCACCCCCCCTTTTCATGGAGCCAAGTATGCGTGGAATGTGACAGCACGCGCCGCCGCATCGTAACGATCTGGTGAGGCACGCTCCTTGTGCCGTCTCGCTGGTAATTCTGAAAACACAATAGTTCCCCCAAGATGCCCATCGACTGCGGTATGTGCACGGCAGATATAAATAGCTTGCCATTTCAATGTTTAGGAGGTGCTCCTTCATGGCTCAGTGGCTAACGCATCGCACTCACAATCAAGATGTTGGACGTCCGATTCCACGCACGGGGGTGTTTTTCTAGAATATTTTTTTTCTTTCTTGCGTTTCCTTATACATAGATAGACTACCGGCGGCAAAACCAGCCGATAGTGTCAACAGAATTGCTATCGCAACGAAATGAACTCATTAATAATAATTACGGGCGTTATGTTCTCAGAAGCACGTGTATTTAGCAAAGGCTTCCACGCGTGCTGCGTATTATGAAAAAATAGAGCTCAGAATGCAGCACTCATAATTACTGCGATAAAAGATGATTAGCTAGTGTGCGACAAGTACGTCTATACTCACTGATCTATTTTCCTTCGCTCGTGTTTTATGGCGTATTGCGCTGAGGCAATGGTCAATCACGATATAGGTACTATGCTTGATGAAGTTATTTTGCCTGTTTGTGATGCTCTATTATTAAACTTCCCAATTGTTAGCAGTTACAAGTCAGAAATAATGTTATCAAAAGAATAGGTTGCACCTACAAACTCTTCTAGCCCCCGCCCCCGGCATTCTTTGTAATGTCAGGACAAACGCAGGCAAAATAAATGTCCACAAAGCGACCTACGTTACCTTGCGATCACCTCTGTGACTGGCTCCAACAGATGACAGAAAGAACGAAGCAAAACACCATTTCCCATGCTGTATAGGGGTGGTGCCGCTGCCTATAGTCTGTTATCAGATCATTGACTTTTTTATGAAAGTAGGTGATTGCGTTCAATCATCACCGCTGGGCATTCTCTCGTGTACGTAGAGGAGGAGATGCGCCCATAACCGGCGCCCTTCCTTTGCAAAAAAAGCATTCACCTCACTGTCTTTCATGCTGCCCATGCGAAAAGACTGTGTTGCGGGCGCGAAGGAGTTGTACGTTTTCCATCTCAGCAGAAGCGTATAGGGCTCGCATCACGCTATGCGATTTCATTGTACTTCGACTTTGCACCATATGGGACATCGCAGCGATGGCGACAGTTCGTCTGTACACTCTTAATCTGGTTCCACATAGGTTCCAGCTAGTAAAAAGAACATTTTTGCAAAAAACGTTCCATATAGTTAAGTGGAGATGCGTCCCAGATAACGCTTCGAGCATGAGGAACAGTGTTCCACTCATTGGTCAATGAGTTTTGTACGTTGCAGCGTTCCACTTATTGAGTACTTGGAAAATTCATGCATCCTAGGGAATTTATACACACCATGGTTAGCATCACCCGTATTTCTGACAAAAGTAAACAGGTATGATACTTGAATGCGGCAAGTAAGCATTCAATTTTCTCATATACTTGCTGCATACCTGAACGAACAAATTGGGGGTCAATTCTCAGCATAATATAATAACATTAAGAAAAAATGTTTTGCTGAATTGCTGCGCAGGTATGTCATCGTGGAACACGCCGGTATTTATGCCGCATCAAAACATGCCTGCCCCTGCTTTATATATATTGTACTAAATAATAACAACTCAGTTGTCAGTTTAGGTACATGACAAAATATGTAAGAAATTTAATGCTGAGTTGTCCTACTCAAGTGATATATCGGCTTAGTTATGCGAGATATTGGTTACGGTAACAATAGTAGCTGTACAAGCATGCGTCGAGATAACCAAAAAGTAAGCCATTCATAGAGTCATTGAAATTTAAATAGTTTTTTAGATTACTTAGGTGAATCGGGAAACAACCGTTCTGTCTGACAGGGCGAAATAACACCAATCAATAACCTGTGAAATTGCGAAAATGACCGTAGTAAAGCTACAGTATTTGCATTTGCCTGTTCGTACTTATAATTTGGGTAAGATGTCTACCCACATTATCCTAAATGATACCAAACCGCAACCCTACAATGCAAGCGTGAATATAAAACGGCTAAAGTTGTTGCTATTGCTTTGTGTGTGTATGATCTGAAGGCAAAATGCTACTCACAGAAAAACAATAATGACAATAAAGTCGAAAAATATTTTCAACAATTTATTACACAAAACACTTTCTCGCATATGGTTAAGTGGCAACAAGTACAGTGTGCATAGATAATATAACGCCATCCGAAACAGTACACAAAGAATAAGCCATAGTACATAGCATAACAATTCGTGTACCAAGAACATCAAAACGCTACGAATAAACTGAAGATCTAGAATAAGTAACAAGTAGAACAGGTATTCACTCGCAGTATTAGGTTTGATCAGTTATTACTCCCGCATACGTCCAAAGTGTCAATTATTTACTCAGAAAAACATGTTCAAGAAAAAAAAATTGTCGCTTGACGGAAGCTGATTGTCAAGAGAATACTAATGGTACAGTTGTACTATTAGTGATGCCACCTGGATGCTATCTCTTGACATAGCGAAACTACGGAATTAGTATCGCAAAGCCTCAGTGCTTATGTAGCCGCCGGACCTGTGAAGCTCATTGTAGTAGTAGCTGGTTCTGTTGCCGGAGCTTTAGTCGAGAACTGTGTTCCTATGGGGTTCACTGGGTCGTTTAAGGAGCCTTCGCCACAGTCTTTTGACGCCGGAAGAGTTGTTTGCATGGGTGACATCAAGATCTGGTGATTCTGGACCCCATTCTATATTTTCAAACAATGGAAAAGATATTTCAACAATTAGGTGTTAACACAGCAAAACGAGAATGACCTTAACTTCATAAAGAGTGCTTACCAGCGCGAATGACAGAGCAGGAGG
The DNA here is from genome assembly GCF_013339725.1 of Rhipicephalus microplus. NCBI lineage: Eukaryota > Metazoa > Arthropoda > Arachnida > Ixodida > Ixodidae > Rhipicephalus > Rhipicephalus microplus. The sequence goes on from NC_051166.1 coordinate 140,192,563, forward strand.
GGACAGGGAAGAGGCGGGACAGAGCGCTCTGTCTCGCCGCTTCTCCTGTCCCCTCCTGCCTGGTCGTTTGCGCTGGTAAGCACTCTTTATCATGTTATACCAACATGCCCAATCCTATTGTCTCTTGACCTTAACTTCATATAATGGAATTTCATTCTAAAATGCGCTTACTCATGCAAGCCTAAAAGGGGGTGTTTAAAACATTTGAATTACCTTTGTGGCAGTTTTTGTGTCTTTGCCGCTCCAATTATATCTGCAACGTAATAGAACCCATAATATATGTTTAAATACACATGCAGAATTAAACATTCTGTACTCCCACCTACACACACACACACACACACACACACACACACACACACACACACACACACACACACACACACACACACACACACGCGCGCGCCCCACCCTCAACCACCCACACAGACACGAGCGCACACACACACACGCACACACATGCATGCACACGCAGACACACACAGTCAAATTGATGTAAAGCTATACAATATTTTTGAAGTAGAAAATTAAATGGGAACCACGCCATTACCTTTACCTTAAAAAAATCAATGTGGGACGTTTTTGACGTGCGTGGAGAAACGGGCAGCAACGAGCTTTTTTTCTATGGTAACATCACGCTGCGGGTCATTATCGAGGTGCCCAATAACAAGCCAGTCACTGGAAACAAAATTGAAAACTCTAGTCGGTACCATCACTGCTTGTTCATTATTACGTTAACAGTACAGAAGCAGCACATATTCACATAAGAATGCTAAGCACTAGACATATAAAATCTTATGGTGTCGAAAGCGGGGCAATATACAAGTGATTTATGAGATAAATTGTGCGAATGTTTTTTGAAGAATTTACATTACACGACACGGCACTGGGCACAACAAAGTACCCTACAATGCACCAAACACCTCTTTGAACACCACCCTGTGGTCACAGGCGTTTAGATACGGAAACATAAGGTGAATTCGCATGGTGCAAAGTGCGAACAAGTTCGTAAACTGGAAAGGCTGTCGAAGCGAGCCAGTCGTGCAAACAACAGTTTTGAAAGGTCATCGTGAATTGTCCTAACAAACTCACGCGGGCCATACGAGCAAGCGAGCATCAATGTTCCAATAAAAGTCAGTGCTTACAAAACAAACCTCAGTGAACCAAGACTATAGTTAAACACATCAAACTGGTGTAGTGCTATTTTTGTTGCAAGCATTTGATCACATCTATGATTTCTTGGCAGAATTTACATTCCAGCTCTGCCAGGCACCCTAACTATGCTGCTGACAGACTCTTACGTATTCATCTTGCTAGTTCATGCACTTCCAAACTCTCTTCGTTTGGTTTTGGTCACATAAACATTCCAGCTACACAACAAATACATAACTCAAAGCAAGCGATAAAAATAGCACAACGACTGCCTCCGCCGTACCGCTAATGCATAAGCAGTACAAATGCTCGTCCCTCACCTCTGGAAAGCGACCGTAGAATATAGTCCGAGGCTTCAAAAGCAAACTTGTTAACATTGGTCCCAGAGCCTCCAGAATCATCTAGAAACACGAACGAAGCTTCGGAAAAGCACGCACGTTCACAAGCGAAGAAAATGGCGCACGCTGCCTGTAAGCCAATGTAGCACTTGTCAACTCCGTAACTACCGCAACGCTCGCCAGTGAAGAGAGTGTTGGTGCGAGTGCACGGACGTGCTTTCTTCTGCTTGCAGGAAGATCCACGAGACTTGGAGGTTTTCCAGTCGTTATTTCACGAACGCTAGCGCCGCACTGAGCGCGCTTTCTTCTGTTGCACATTTAGAAATCAAACAAGAGATTCATGGGAAGGACCTCCTCCCCGACGAGCCTCAGCTGTATAAACTGGTTCTTCATGCTATCTGGAACATGCGATGCAGATACGGCGTCGCTTTGCCGTTGTAAGTGGAACAAACATAAAAGCACGCCACTTGGTAACTAGAACAAATCGCTGGTCTCAATGGCATATATCGGGTTCCACTTAGGTAAACAAAAACTAAAGAAAAAACAGCTGCTGTTCCAGATAACCCTTGCTAAACCACTCTAATCTACATAACAGCTCCGTCTGTTCCGGTTAACAACTGCTTTATCTGGAACCTATGTGAAACAAGATTAAGAGTGTAGTATCCATAATATGATACCTTAATGCAAAAAGGCAACTTCTCAAAACAACGCGTGTCTATTTGATTTAGACATTTAGATAACAGTAATAATAGGTGGTAGCTAAGAGAGGCACAGATGTCCGCAGATAAAAGAAGCTGCACATTGATTTCCGCTTTGTATTTCCTTACGTGCACATTTCATTTACAAATTCTGACATAGATACAGTCTTCGGTGACCCGCAGGACCTGAACCAGCCAAGCCTCAGGGAGAACAGATGAGGAGCCGCAACTCATAACAACATCTTTTTTAAACCCTTGGTGTTCCCCCTAATCCCTCTCAGGGAAAGCTGTTAAGACCAACACAGTGCAATCAAGAAGTCACCCTCAAGAAGTCACAGCCTATAAAAGAGGGAAGTTGTGTGGCTGGTTCATCCAGCAGCGATGAGGAGGAGAGCCTCTGAGCACGATGACAGGTTCGGAGCGTCGCACATTTCTTAAAAACTGGCCGTGCAGTCTTTCTTCGCCCTCAAACAGTGCGAACAGTGCTGACAGCCAGCTCCTAGTCGGGTAAAAAAGTCATAAAGGCATCGTGAAGTGTGTGAAAGGTGCCTGATGAGGAACATTGGGCGCTCGGCCAATTATCCACTGAATCTCTTACAGCATTAAAAAAATCAGTGCAAATGTTACCACTTCTTTCGAGCTGTGTTGATTGCAGACAGCTCACTACTGGGCCATAAGGTCGTCAATACGGCCGGGTATGTCCAAGGTGCTTGAAGAGGGGCGCTGACAGCTTTAATGGGTGGTTCATAACAGAAATACCGTGTTGCTGCCGCACCCGGTGAACGTCGGAGAACGTTGTTCCTGAATAAAGCAACGCAGACGCCGCCAAAATCATTCCTAGCTGCCAAGCGGCAACAAATCTTGAAAGCCGATCTTAACAACGTTCTGAAGCTGACCTGATGGCTGAAGACGTTCATGCACCTATTTTCAATCAGGATGTGTTTGTGAAGGCTCAGGAAATCATCTCGTAGATATGTGCCTGAAAAGTTGCGCAACCCATAGCAACGGTAGGCCTATATCTGCATAACGTCGTAATTTTATTCCCTCAGTAAAATAAATGCTGCCTATACAGGAGCAGATGAGTGAGAGCATGGCTCGTGCTCGTGGGTAGCGGTTTGCTGAATATATTTGTGCACTTTACGTTCATGTATCACGGATTTACAAGTTACACTAGTTGCCGTGGAGATAGCGTTGCTTCTCAGCGTTAAGTTATTTTACCGCTAAGCAGCAGAGCATAGAGCGGAAATTGATGATAACATAGACACTCCGATTTTGAGCCTTAATTATGTTGTGGATAAAATGATCAGGCTGCATGACGCAAATACCGGCAGATCTCACGAACTGTGAGAATTGATGTGATTCGAAGCAGCGTGCAAGTAGTAAATCATACTGCGCAAGAGATGTATCTCATGATTTGTATTCTAAAACCTTTCATTTACGTTCGTCCTACAGTCACGTTGTGGAATACCAATTTTAATGTATATCCAGCTAGCAAAATGGCCGCAAGTGCCGCAAGAGCATAGTATGTATCATATGCTGTACATTTCATGCATAGAAAAATTTTCATGTCACCACTTCTCATCTGTGTTCTTCATACAGTCATGTCATGCAATGTAACTTTTGGTTTACGCCAAGCAAGCGAATCGGCCACGCGCGAACCATGAGGGTGGCAATCAAGTTATACTGCACAAGACATGAATACCACGCCTGTCATATTACACATGTAATTCTTGTTGGTTAGTCAGTAACGTCACGCTATACCAATTTCGGGGTATATCAAGATAGCGAGCAAACCCCTAGCACACTGTGAGATTGGCATGCAAGTCACTGTACATAAAATTTATTTCATGATTCTTGAATAACCACTTTTTGTTTATGTTCATCGTACAGACATGACATGCAGTACCTATATCGGTGTTCATCGTGTAAACGAAATGGCCGCGAGCACACTATGAACGAGGCGTGTAATAAGTGCAGTAAATGTCTTGCATGTCGTAATTTTCATGTTACCACCTGTCTTAATGTTCGTCATAGTCACTTTGCGTAATAACACCTTCGGTGTATATCAAGCTAGTGAACAGGCCTCGTGCCACCATTAACGTGGCATGTAAATCGTGCACCGCATAACATGGATACCATGCTTTTTAAGTTACAATCTGTCATTTACAATTGTTACACAGTGACGACGACCGTTGCGAATTTTGTTGCATATCAAGGTTTTCAACCGCCCTAGAGTGAGCCATGACTATCGCACGTAAATCATGCAGTACGCGTAAATGATGTCATGATAGCCAGGTTACCACCTATTATTAAATGCGAAGCAATCATTTGTGTACTGAAGGCCCCTTTTGCATCTATCTATCTATCTATCTATCTATCTATCTATCTATCTATCTATCTATCTATCTATCTATCTATCTATCTATCTATCTATCTATCTATCTATCTATCTATCTATCTATCTATCTATCTATCTATCTATCTATCTATCTATCTATCTATCTATCTATCTATCTATCTATCTATCTGTCTGTCTGTCTGTCTATCTATCTATCTATCTATCTATCTATCTATCTATCTATCTATCTATCTATCTATCTATCTATCTATCTATCTATCTATCTATCTATCTAGTTGCTTACGTTTAGGTGGTCTCGTGATCATCCCCTTTAGATGGGGTGAACAAAAATGAGTATGACATGGTAAGATGGTTCGACAAATATGACCCGCTGATCACGGGATGAATATTGCCACAATCCCGTCCTGTACGTCGTCACACACTTTCGCCAGACGGCGGCATATAACCTCGGTGGGCATGTGCCACTAGTATGCGTGTATACACCACAGATGTTTGACAGTTTATATATACCCAGGAACGTTGACAGCAGGCATTGGTAATTTAAATTCGAGAGCGTTAAGAAAAAAAATCACCACAGAATTCGCAAAGGAATGATGTTAGATGAGCTTGCTCGGAGGTGCACGCAGCGTTTCTGGTGAGACCATTTCTGTAGGAAGAAATGTTAACGAGTTGGCTCATGATGTGTACGTCGAAGACAACGTTGTTGGGCATGTACCATGGCCGACACTGCCCAGTGTTGGACAGGTTGATTGGCCCGTTAATCCCCTGGTCCTTTATGCCACAGTGGCCCTAGCCTTGACTCAAATGCTTAACGCTTATAAATGTGAGATATTGAGCTATCAGGCGTTCTTCTACTGGGCTCAGGACAGGTAGGTGAAAGGCTTGGGAGCTTATTGTTACCCGTGCGTAACACTCATAGTAGGCACTTGTCTTGTGCTGCCATGCCTACGAAGCGACGAGAACGAAGTGGACTTAATCGCGAGAAGGCGTTGCGTGGGCCATAAAAAACCGACACCTTGGGCTGCGGTACACCGTCTAGTGAGCATTGTTGGAATCACAGGAGAGGACGCTGTGAGTGGCGACCGGAGAAGCGTACTACAATTGAAAGACTGGTGTACATGCCGGCCGCTGGTTGCCGCCTTGGGTGGTGGTGAGGCATTCAGTGAGGATCGTTGGAATCACCGAAGAAGATGCCGTGAGCGGTGACCGGAGTGGTGTACACTGGCAACATCGGTTCGCACGCAGGCCGCCACCACCGGACAAGGCACAAGGATAAGAAGCTTGCCGAGCTAGCTCCTAAAGCTGACATCGGCACCGTTGACCCGACGAACATCAGGGTCGTAGCAGGAATCGAACCTAAGCCTTCTGCCTGCATTGGGAAAAAACACACAATTCAGGTTTGGTGAAACGTCAATTGTGGTTGGAATGCTGGCTACCTAATTTTATAAACAATACATATTTACTCCTGTGACACAGCTGTCTGCTCAGGTCAACGTCAGTTGTAATTAAGTGCCATCTAGCTAAGTTATGTAGAGTGTCCACGGCTTCCACCCTCGCGAGCACAAGCGTTACACAACATCTTACCGCTTCTCATGCCACCATTCATTTCTGATGTTTCTGTTGGCATCGCTGCGCAAGTGTAAACAACTGGTTATATAAAAAATATGTGACTGTGTGACTGTTCAAAATATGTCTGTACATAAAGCGTTTGTATATATATATATATATATATATATATATATATATATATATATATATATATATTATATATATATATATATATATATATATATATATATATAACGTCATTTTGTAATGTGTTTCTCCATATAAAAAATTACAACACGATCACTTTTCCTCCGCATGCTTCGCATCACGTCGATTCCCAAGGTGCGTGGGATCTGCCGAATTTTTTTTTATGGTTTCTTCAGACCCCATTCGGTATCGCTTGCCTTCGACATCTTGGCATTTAAAAGTACGCCGCCTGCTTCTCCCCCTGTTTGTAGCTGCTTTCTTGTTGTGCGTCCTATTCATAGGTGTTAGGGAACATACGAAAGCCACTATAGTCGGCAACCCTTTGTGGGGGCCAGACGCGGTGACCTTCTGCAGGCTTAGAAGTTTCAAGTTCTTTCGCAAAGCGGCCACCACTTTGCAGCACACTGCTTTTTACCTTTGCTCGTTTTTCTTTTTTTTCTTTTTCTCCTTTCTCTTTCCCCCTCCCTCTCAGAGAACATTTTCAATCACTACCACCTAACTTGATGTGAAACGAGGACTTGTTTTTTTCTTATTTTCAGTCGGTGATTATCAACAGGGACAAGCGCCACCACCAGGGCATGACGTCACTACTAACCCCTTGAAAAATAACACTCCAAGGATGACACGGCGTCTTTGAGAAAGATAGGTCCTCCTATCGAAAGGTCGGCCAGCCTGTATGAGGCACTTCCACTGTTCACCCCGATTATCCCACTATATTAAAAAGAAGGAATTTGCAAAGCTGCTATTTTTTTTCATGCATGCTAAGCAACATTGACACATCAACTGCAAGAACAAAACAGACGAATCGATCAATCAATCAGATGCCAAAGAGAGCCTCAAGAAAAATCCAGTCAACGTTGAGGCACTGAAAAGAAGGAAAAAAAAACAATACTAATCCAAAGGTAGTTGAGCGGATATTTATGTACAAGTTGAAAAAAGGCATATATGTAGGTATAAGACACTACTTGAGCTTCTTTCAACTATGCTGCACTAATAAAATACAGTAATAGACTTTACTGGTGCTACAAAAAGTAGAGTTCTTTTGAATATATGTTCTTTATGAAGAAGTTGTGACTTGTGTAAATCATTAGAGCACTGGTGACATGAAAGTTACTCGCATTATAAAAAACAAATGTGAAAATTCGAGCAAGAAATGTAACTAAGAGGGCTTTAAAAATAAATCAAGCAAAAATATATAGTCAGATTTAGTAAGGTCATAAAAATGAGCTAGCACACAAAAACTGTTTCACAAAAAGTTGTTATGTAAATTCAAGCAAAATAAATACGATAACGACCACTCTTAAAAGAAAGTACAATGTGGGGTACAAAATGTCTGAAACATGAATACAAAAGTGAGCGAAAATTTGAGGGATCTTTCAGCTTCGCTTTTAAGAGTTGAACATGATAGCTATATTTTGTTGCCAGTGCGTACTTCAACTATATACAACATACTTTTAATTGTATGATGTTGTCGGAAACTTTAAATTCTGGATAACTACAATGTAATCGATGATGTTTAAAGTAGTTTGTGTCATTGAAGATTTGGCATATGGCTGCCTTCAATGTAATAGGTAGCATACTTTAAATCACGATCATGCAGTTGGGAGCGTGAAATGTTTTTGAATTCGCTATGCATCCGCTACCTACGTGTGCTTTACAAATACGCTCATTAACGAGTGTGCCTATTGTAATTGGTCAACAGCTTTAAACCACGAAGTCGGTATGATAATCACATGTTTTCACGCCCGATGAATTGGTATGCTTGTGCCACTTAATATTGCTACGATATAACTTATACCATAATGAAGCCTGTATACACGTCACGTGTGTTTGTAAAGCATGAAAGTTAATTTCAAGGCATTTCCAAGCAGATGAAGTTATTTTAAGTGCATTTTAAGGAAACGCGTTGTCATAGGTTAGGAAATTCGCTTGTCAGGGAAACGGCCTTGGTTCGATCCTCACTTAGACCCGAGAATTTTTATTGTTTCTTTTAGTTGCATCTTTCTCCTTTTTCTGATGACACACAAGACATTAATTTTTCGCTCACAACCGACGATGCCCACGCCCACGCTCATGCCGGAATTTCCGCCGCTGTCGCGTTAGAAACACCCATGTAAGGAGCAAGTTTAAGGAGAACGTAAAGAGCGTGTTCAAGGAGCGCAGGGGGCCGGCAATAAACCGGCGGTTTCCACTCTATGGCTTGTTTTATAATCACATCCTGGTTTCCGCACGTAAAACTTCCCCAATCATTATTCGATGTTCTTGGATTTTACCTGTGGCGCATACCGGCATACCTCATGCCGCAGTAGGCCTGCCATGGTGGTCTGGTGGCTGATGCACTCGGCAGCTGACCGGCTGGTCGCGGGATCAAATAACGGCCGCGGCCACCGCATTTTCGATGGAGGCGGAAATACTTGAGGCCTGTACGTGTCTAGATTGAGGCGCGCTTCATACACACACAGGCGGTCGAAATTTTCAGTCTTCCACTATGGCGTCTCTCATAATCATATGGTGGTTTTGGAACGTGAAACCCCAATAAATATTATAATCACATGCCACAGTAAGCGGGTACGTGCCGTATGTAACGGCAAGAAAGGTCTTCGTGACGGTGGCTGTGTGATGATGCACCCCTTGCTGGAGGTAGGAAAAATGATAACCACAGGGTCGGCTTATCACTGTCGAGAAGCACCTTGAGAGGAGCATATCGCTGGCGTGAACCGCACGGCTGCATTCTTTGAAATGTGAAGCATTTCTTTGCCAACTTCGGTGACTTTGAGCTTATCTATCTATCTATCTATCTATCTATCTATCTATCTATCTATCTATCTATCTATCTATCTATCTATCTATCTATCTATCTATCTATCTATCTATCTATCTATCTGTCTGTCTAGTCGCTTAAAACTTTTAGCTCTCCTGGGTATTTCGATAATGGTATTGATACCAAGATTGATTGACATGTGGAGTTTAATGTCCCGAAACCACGATATGACTATGAAAGACGCCGTAGTGGAGGGCTCCAGAAATTTCGATCACCTGAGGTTATTTAACGTGCGCTCAAATCTGAGCACACGGGCCTACACCATTTCTGGCTCCATAAGAAATGCAGCCGCCGCAGCCGGTATTCCATCCCATGACCTGCGGGTCAGCAGCCGAGTACATTAGCCACTAGACAACCACGGCAGGGCTTGATACCAAGATTGGTATGGCAAAACAAAACTGTATGATGTCCATAAGTGGCTTGTTCTAACATGCAAATCATGTCATGAATGTTTTGAATGGCCTGATTTAGATATCATGGTCTTGCTGCTGTTATGGTGGTTTCGTTCACATAATATTTTGCAAAATCGGTATGGAAGGACATGACTGCATGGTGAACGTACAAGTCATTACATGCATGCCATCTAAGTCATGGCTACACACGACGCTCATGACGCGCTCGTGGCCGTTTCCGTAGCTTCACATATACCAAATTTGGTATTACGTGACGTAAATGGATGACAAAAGTATATGACTAGTGCAAACGTGGAAATCATGAGATGCATGTCATATAGAACATGACTGCATGCTACGATCATGATGCGCTCGCGGATGTTTCGCTAGCTTCACATAAACCAAATTTAGTATTACATGATGCGACAAGACGACGAAGGTAATTTACGCGTTCAGACCTGATAATTATGACATTCGTATCATGCAAAACATGCCTACATGCTTCGCTTATAGTACACTAACGGTCGTTTCGCTAGCTTCACTTATACCAAGTTTGGTGTTACGTGACGTCAATAGAAAATGAATGTATATGACTGGTGCAAACATGATAATCATGATATTTATGTCATGCAAGATCATGACAGCATACCATGCTCATAATGCACTCGTGGCCGTTTCACCATCTGCTCGTATATCAAATTAAGTGTTGCGTGACGTGAATAGACCATGAATGTAAATGACTAGTGCAAACATGATAATCATGTAATGCGTGTCATGTAACAACCTGACTACATACCAACGCTCATGATGCGCTCGTGGTTGTTTTGACAGCTTCACATATACCAAATTTGGTATTACGTGACATGATTGGCCTACAAAGATATATGAATGCGGCAAACATGATAGTCATGAGATGCTTGTCGTGTAAAAACATGACAGCATACCACGCTTATGGTGTGCTCGCGGTTATTTCACTAGCTTCACATATGCCAAATTGAGTATTACGGGACGTGAATGCATGTTGAAAGTATAATACCGGTGCAAACATGATAATCATGAGATGCGTGTCGTGTCAGAACGCGACTACATGCCACGCTCATGATGCGTTTGCGGCCCGTTTCGCTATCTTCAAATGTACCAAATTTGGTATCATGGGACCTTAATAGACAACGAAAGTAAATTATTGATTATTATGAGTGGTTTAACGTCCCAAAGCCACCACATGGTTATTATAGACGCCGTAGTGCAGATCTGCGGAAATTTCGACCACCTGGGGTTCTTCAACGCGCACCCATATCTGACCACACGGGCTCATCAGCATTTTCGCCTCTGCGGAAAATGCAGCCGCCGCAGCCGAGATTCAGTCCCGCGACCTGCGGGCATGTGCCTGCGGGTCAGCAGACGGGTACCTTAGCTACTAGACCACCGTGGTGAAGCTATTCTGCCACTCTTGGCGAATCTTGAATTAATGCGCAGTGGCCGCATTAGCAGAGTCCCACACCACAGATGATCTCATCTATATTCCCACATATTTTCACTAATTGTCACGCTTGCCAGAAGAGCACCGCGATCTAGAAATTTTCTATGTGTTAGTTTATTTCATTTACCGTATGCACTGGCACCAGGTCGTCCTGGAGCACAACATGAGCGTCGAGGAAACGCGCACTGAAAGAGCGTGACCCAGAAGACAACTGCAAAACATGTTTTCAAGTTTATTAGTATATCGGGTAGAACGTAATTGGAAGTTATACATTGTTGCCACTTCGAGGCACACTGTTTTCCTCCTGCCGTGTGCGTGCAGCAGATGACACGCTCTAGGTCACCCTACACAATGCGCGCGATGGAAGAATTTTCGCTGCCTGGCCGCACTGTGCACGAGCAATACTTCTCACTGCGGCCGCGTAACAGCGCTGGGAGCTTCGAAAATCACGCGCTGCCGTATTCACACTCAAGAATATTACTGTTCGTGGTATTTGTTAGGGAGCACTGCCGTCATGGTGCGCGAGTGGGCATGCCATGTGGCAAATAGCTGAGCTAGTTGGTACGTATTCATTCTAAAAGACCGGGTTTGCTAACACGAATACAAAAAGGAAGTGAGGACGCTGCAAACGTCTACTAACAACTAATTTTGTATGGTCGGTGAAACATCAAGAACTTCAAGCATGTAAGAGGCAAATTTTTTTCCACTGCTTCACCGCAAACTAACCTGCTCGTCCTTGGAGGAGCTGCCTTGGATGATAGTCACAGCAAACAACAGCCTTTAGCATAAAGTACTCCCTTCAGCCGAACCTCAAACCAACAGATGTTTTGAGTTCACATTGTACTATCACGTACTATCACTGGACTAGCTCCAGAAAAAGAGCGCTCACACTGCATTTCGGACTGCGTTGCCTGTATCAAGGAATCTAATATGCATCTCAAGTGTCCTCATCCTATCCGGCTATTGCTTCATTATTTAAAGCAGAAACAGAGGCCAATAATTTGCGATAAGAAGGCGTATTTTGTAGTTGTACTGGAGAGTACGATCTAAAAAAGAGCAATAACTAACAACTATTAAAAACTGGTTTGGAATGGTGAAACTGAAGACATCTGTAGTTAGGGAACGCACTGTCGACTTTTTGTTGAGACATAACTTTGATAGAACAAATTGTGATGTCAAGATGGTAAAATCGCTTACCTTAAAACTCTTTTTTTTTCGGCGAAATGACAGAAGAAAATTTCTTTTCGGGAAATTGTTTAAAAAAAACTACCCTGCAGAGTCACAATCTCTAGTAATTGCAAAGCTGATTTAACTTTTTTGAGTTTTCAGACCTTTTTTTTATATGCGTTATTCTCAGGCTTCAGTTCAGTTCCTTTCAAAAGAGAACATCAGCGACTGTAAAGCGTTTATAGTAGATGTTTGTTATCTTTATTACTCTTTGCAACTGCAACACTTGTTAAAATGTCTTAATGGCTATATCAACTAACAATGGCAGGAGATGATTTTTTGCAATAAGTTTGGCACCTGTAAGAAGGATTTTTTAGAAACTCTTTCCATGCATTTAAAGCTGACGCTGGTACGTTGTATGGAAGCTGTTTGTGTGCGGAAATCAGGCATATACATCGGTCCTAGGGTGTCTACGAGTTTTAGTGATTTATACCTTAGCAAGACAGACTAATCTTTGGAAAGCACCTCAGGTAAGTCTGTTCATAATTTTTTTTGTTATGTAAATGATTACCTAAATTTTTTTTTGTGTAAGCGAGTACTTTAAAACCATGCTTGTCGTTTCAGTGAGCAAAAAATTTAAAATAAATTAAGGGGCCAGAACTTTACTAACGTTTGGCCTCAAAATAGTGGAGTGAAATTTCTAGATATTTGCTTAACGCTTAAAAAACCACATTATGACAGTATTCTTCCATCTCTTCAATACCACTGTTAAACTTCTCGTCGAAGCACTCGACAGTTGGAAGAAGTGATGTCTTGCCTTAGAGTCAGCCTTCACGCAGACGTGTGGGCACAAAATGTGTGATAGCTTTAACGCATAAAGTACGCGTCTTTTAGATATAGATTATTTTTTGTTGTAGTGGCCACTACCGCTTAAAGTTGATACAAACCTTTCATGTTAAGTCCGAGCATGGTTGCAGAAAGTGATAGGAAGAAACGTGTCTTAGGTACACCATACATTAATTGTGTATCTCGCAGGCTGAAGAAAGTAGGAACATACTGTGGTACTGTTGTTTTCAGGGCTGCCAATAAGCTACTTCAGATTTGTGCCACTGTCCTGAAAAAAAAACAAGTGGGACGATGTTTGCTTCCTAAAACACACCAAAATATTTACTGATGGCCGTACAAGTATGGTATATATAAGGTCCCTTCCGGCTGCGGCCGCTGCTATGCGTGGAACAGAGGAATTTCTGAATTACGCAGAGATTATTGGAACACAGAAAATTGCTAACTGGAGGCTCACGTTTTAATTTTTACGTTGTCGAGAACGTAAGCACACGCCAAAATTCGACGATTGTACCGTTTTTTGTCGGCATAGGAATGAGCAGAGAGCTTTGATGATTGAGGCATGGCACACCGATAATACATGTAGCACAAGCATGACCAAACCATTGATTAACTTGAATAAAGATGAAATGAAGTGCCATAAGAGTTATATTTTACAAAAATCACCACAAGTGCCGGATAAATGTGTTCACATGCGCATGCGCACACAAGCTTTTGTGCTTGCTTTCTTTTCTGCTGCTGCGCGTATCTTCAGTTGTTAGTCTGCGTTCGTGGTTTCTTGACTTCCTCCTCGTATCCGGGCTTGCACGTGTGTTTTAGATCTCATGTGGCGTTTTTTTTGTAGTTTATTGGCATCTGCATTCATAAAAAACAAAAATAGAAAAAAATGAGAAAACATGAATGCTTTACAAACGAAAAGTTTTAAACTGTATAATTCGACGTTTCTTAAACTGGTGCCCAACTTTATAATTGGAATGCTTTGCCGGCTTGAAAAAAATTCTTCAGAAGTTGCTAGAGAATTTCCTCGCTTTACAAGTTGGGTTAATTATTTTCTTAATTAAAGCATTTCGGCAGAACATCAAAACCCTTGTGACTAATTTCATGCACTAATAACAAAAGCAGCCCAGTACTCCATATGTCGTACTAGAGTGCGCCAGCATATTTTAAAGAGGTTATGCAACGCATGCATAGGAGACGCTTTTGATGCAGTCCAGGCTCTTGAAAACATGCCTGTCAAATACTATAGCGCAACACGTGGCCTGAATTCAGTGTTAATTTTCTAAGTCAGCTAAAGGTAGCTCTGTCGCTTGCTGGCATGCCGAGGCAGCGACTACAACGTGGCCAGTGGAAGTGAGAGCAATGCGAGCGTTTGGGCATCAAAATAAAGCAGTTGGTTTTTGTGTTTCAATGCAGCACCACCATTCTTCTTCAATCTTCCGCTACAGCTCCCTCGTCTCCCTACAAGTGATGTCATGAGCGCCTCATTCTGTGTAACATACCCACGTCCACTGTGGTATAGGCTTTTTCGAGCACCGTGGGCTGCGTAGTTACTGCGCCCACTGCGGGACGCCGCCGAGTGCTCGCGCGCTCATGATCACTCTGAAGGTAGGCCACACTTGCGAAGAAAAAGAAGTGCTTAAGGTGATCACGTGTGCATGACGTAACGTGTTTCCCCCATGCGATACCTTTTCTGCTTAGCTTCAAGCGCAACCGCCAGGACGACAGAAGAGGGAAAGCAATTACAGCGTGCGACAAATCTCTGTAACTCCGTGCTTGAAGGATTCTACAAATGTTGTCGGTGGTCGATTCGTGAGGCACGAAACTCCCTACATGAAGCTGCTCGATGGGTAATTGTAAAATCGTTGCATGACCCTATTAAATTCTGGCTAATATTGCTGTTTCAAGAGTGCGCAAAAACTTTTTTAGGTAATCGAATGAAGAAATGCATAACTTTAAGGGCTTGTTTTTCTTGGTGAAACACAATATCAAGAAGAGAAAAGAGTATCTGTTTATTCCCATTATATTTTAGGTAATCCGTCTTTAACAACGTTGAAGGACACTTAATGAAAAGTTGTTGCCCCTCAGACAGACGGCACCGACAATCTCTCTTTAGTGTTTTGTTCTGAACAGACACCGAAAGCGTGACGCTAGCTTTAAAGACAATCCAGTGAAAACAAAATTACTATTGTTTTGTACGAATAGTTCATTTTAAGTTCGAAGCGAATTGGAAGCGAATTGCCAATTTGGCCGAATAATTTTGTATGCACTTTTGACAGTATATATAAATATATGTTGCATAAGATAAGGAAAATGGGTGTATCTGTCATGACCTCACAAACCTCTACAATATTTGCTTAAAAACGTGGCTGATGCTCCTCTTTAAGGAACAGTTATAACACGAAAGTGAGAAATGTCTTGACCGAGGTGTTTGAGCATTTATTGTGCACAATTTGACCACAAGGCCGAAGGAATAAATGTTACAGAAACAAATTTTAGTGTCACGCGAAGAACAGCAAGCAGCTCGAATTTTGAAGCTCGTGCCTCCAGTAGAAAGCCCGCACGAAATGGGCTTATACAGAACAAGCGTCGACAAAGGAATACCACAGCTCGATACTTGAAGCGCGCTGCTCAAACAGAAAGAATGACGCACGAAACGAACGCTCAAGTATACAAATGACGAGCGCAAACAACTTCACAATTCTTATTTCTTGGTGTGCGAGTAGCGAGCTGCTTTCGTAAACGCAGTCGTGGCAGCGAGCGAAGTGACCTTCGAGCTATCCTTAAACACTGTAACTAGTAAGAAAACTTGCCGCGGAAGCAGAAGAGGTATTAACCACTGGAATCCAGAGATAAGTGCGTGCTCAAATGAGTGACCACGCCGGAAAACACCTATACGAACTTTGACCACGCCATTTGGAGGCGCACGTCCATCAAAACACGCGGGGTGGAGCGGAGCGACTCGACAACAATCTCGCTACTGATGACGAAAACGCGTTGAGGTTACTGAGCTCTGAGGACGGACAATGGTACATGGTGTGTATAAATCACTCGCTGTTAACCAACTGAACAACTTACGTTGTGTGGCCTTGTCATTCACATCGCGAGCCGTGGCGAAAGAGGTCACTGTTTGACGCCCCAATACATAACTTTTTTCTCGTTGTTTTTTTTTTCGCAATATGTTGGTATGTATTTTGAAACGCTATTTCCATGTCGGACGTGCGTCAGCGGAGCCGTGGTGGACCCCTGAATTAGACAGTTTGGTGTTAAAATTGAAACAAAATCTGTGAAAATGCCTTTTTTTTGCTTTAATGGAAATGAAAAGAACTTAGAATTAGAGTTTTGGTAGAATGCAAGTGTTGACTTGTGAAACATGTTACCTTTTTAAATTTGCTATAGTGGGAACATATAAGTTAGTCTAACAAGATTTTAAACTTTCAAAATTGGCAATGAATGTGAGGGTATTATTTTCATGTATCTTGAAGTGAGGCTTCGCGACAGTGAGGATCTTCCTTGATAGGTTTTCTCATAATTTATCACTCTCTTATTGCAGTGCAATCACCTTTACAAAAGATTACATGCGAACTAATATGTTTAGGTGCTTTCAGAAATTAGCACTTCCTTACTGCAGTGAAACCATTTTTAGAAAGAGTTACAGGGGCTACAGGCGGATTCATACGCATCTGTTTATCTTGATCGAATACTTGAACTTTTTCAATAATTTAAAAATGATTCGGAGCGAATTCCCATACTGTCACAATTGTTTGAATATTAGAAGCATTTGAATATTTGCAAAAGCCTAAACATTACGCATCTCGATATACGTCTCAAATGTAACGGCCCTTTCCGATCACTGTAGCCTTTTTTTCGCGGAAAAACTTTGACCTGACATGTTGCGATGCCATGATTCTTGCGTCCGTGCGTGTGACGTGCTAAATGTAATCAAGTTTCCCTAAGCCGGTTGACTTGTTTACGATAATACCAGAGAAAATAATCTTTAAGGGGCATAATACGCGTTCCACATGAATTTTATTCTTTATATGATGAACCGACGTGACCATGTGGAAACTTGGGCAAGTTGGGAGGACATAACTGAATGTAGGAACAGCGCCAAGTAGAAGTAGTTACTGCGTAACTACGCTTCCGTAGTTACGCAGTAACTACTTCTAGGTTGCACTGTTCTACATTCAGCTACGTGACCAATTTTTCATTTGCTGCATTTTTCACGTAATCGTAATGGCTTGTGCCCACTCGTTTCAGGGCTATTCCCTTACGGCCCAAGAGGTCGATGAACGCTGTTACAAAAAAAAAAATTACCGCTTCTGAAAAAGAACACGCCGACTTTCGTGTGCCTGCGGGCATAACTCTTTTCGGAACAAGTCTTCTTGCTCAAAAGACTTGTTGTGTCCGTGTGACAAGAGAATTAACTTAGCTGGGGCACCCGTGTAGTTCATTGAATGTACATTGAAATATAAGTCCCATAAAAATGCACTGCATATGTAGAAAACGGCTTCATAAGAACTACAAAATAGACAGAAGAAAAGCAAAATATAAAAGAAAAAAATAAATCATACGCCGAACACGTGGTCCTCTTTGCACATCCAATATCTGTGTTTTTTCAGGTACTAGGAGCATTGAAAGCATATGGCAATGAGCTGATCGAACGTTATGAATATTCAGGAAGCTAGTTAAAGGAGGATGTTTATCGAAGAGGATGAGTAGTGTGAAGGGGCTGGTGTAAACGTACAGATTTTCGAGAATTGGAAAGCTCGGCGTGACTGATTGTAAGCTACAGCGAAATGAGGGACTTTATGCACGTTCTTGCCCGATCATGCATAAAACTAAGGCAAAAAATAGATTGGGCAAATGAAGTTAGGACAGTATACGCATGCGGAAGTGGGCTTCGTTCCTGGAAAATATATCGTAGAAAATGTCGTGGCGTGTAAATGTTAAGCATAAACGATCATTCTATATCGG
Source organism: Rhipicephalus microplus (assembly GCF_013339725.1). NCBI lineage: Eukaryota > Metazoa > Arthropoda > Arachnida > Ixodida > Ixodidae > Rhipicephalus > Rhipicephalus microplus. Next base: position 140,210,542 of record NC_051166.1, read on the forward strand.
CACGGCAATCAACAGCTAAGAGATATCATGTCATCTTTTTCTTTTTTATATGTTACGTATACGCCAGATAATGCTCCATAACCAAGTGTTGCTCGACTGCACACCAAATATATACAGAACATACACTGGCATGTCCGATGTCAAAAAGCAAACGAGCTGTAGCTACAATGCGTTGGAATGACAGGCGGTGCCATATTTTGACAGTGAACAATGTAAAGTTGGGAAGTGCGCTACGATGGTTTGTGTTACCATAATTTTGAAAACAAGAGCACTCGCGTGCCGGAACGCAGGTGGGCAAACACACACACGCACACTCACTTGCACGTGCACGCACACGCACAAAAACACACACTCACTCACTCACACACTCACTCACACTCATGCATAATCGGGATTAAAATATCTTTTAAAAATGAAAATATTTTGCTTCTATTTGAACGGTGAAGGCATTGTATTTTTTGTAGGGCAGTACGCTGCAGATGTCCGAATAGTTGTAAGTATATTGCAGTTATATGGTACCGTGGCTGCTTGTTATTGAATAACTCCGGTGATTGAATGCACGGAAATCAGTGTGCACTAAGATTTTATTGTGCGAGATTGTTTCGAATCCACTGTTCAACGAATGGGTACGTCGCAAAAACATTGCTCTTTTATGTAGGCCTGAAACAAGATGGCTTGGCATTTACGGCAAAATTACACCCTTCTTACGTGAAGCATGCGTTGCTGTATTGTACTGGCTAAAGCAAAAAAAAATAAGACCAGTCTCTATTATTTTCTACATACCCACGACACTAATAAAAATCTGTTTGACCTTAAAGTGTGAATCAACGGGCCTGCCGGCAAAACATTACGCTCGTCATTATACATCGTATTTTTAATAATCTGGGGCTTAACGTCCTCAAACCACGATATGAATATGGTGCACGCCGTAGTGGAGGGCTTCCGGTCATATGGTGTTTTTTTAACGTGCAAACACATCGCACAGTACATGGGCCTCTAGCATATTGTCTCCTTCGAAATACAACCGCCACGGCCGGGATCGAACACGTGACCTTCGGGTCAGCCACTGAGCCGTATAACTGCTACATCACCACTGAGGAATGCCCCGTATTTCAGGAGGTGAACTAGTAGTCGTCTACTATCACCTGTTGGTACCGTCATTAGGAGAGTTGCCAGATGCTACAAGCAAATAATGACCGCCGAATAAGCTAAAAAAAGCAGTGGCACTTTCGCGAGGAAGACATCAAAAAGAGCGACTTATTGAACTTTTCCCCTTACTGAAAGTACCTTTACCTATAATAAATGTCCTTCAAATACGAAGCCAAATTTAGCTTATTATACGCAGAAATGGCAGCTGTAGTTATCATGTAGATTGTTTTAATGAGTAAGCATGAGAGCACTCACGCAAATATAACTCGTTGACGTCTGTCAGTTATGTAGTGGAGTAGAAAAAGAAAAAGTGTAAAGATTGAAAGAACTGCTTTACTTACCGAATGAATAATAATGAAGGGAGAGGAGGAGGCAAGAGAGAATCGTGTAAGAGGGAACGTGTTACCTTATGTCACACCTCAGGCGCCAGTACTACACTCTTCGTCAGGTCCTCGTAAAATGATGGTTATGACCAGGAAACCAGATGAAAAATGACAACTTTCCTCCCTTTATCTAGCATTTTAGGCCGGAGCTGATTAAGAGTGTTTATACATATGGAGAGTGACGTCACACCCCGGAGTTCATCCAAGGCTGACAGATTGCTAATGCTGGAAGAGTGGGATGGACGTTGAAGCGAGCGGTGTCTCAGTTGGCAGATCACCTGTGGCGTTTGACAGGTTGTGACATGTCTTGTCAAAACAGGTATTTTTGACGTCTATTTAGAAGGAATTCACTTTCGTCAACCAGTACTATGGTTGCGTGTTACCTAATGCTTACAAAAACAGAATTAATGGTAACACATTCCGATGACCTAAATAACGAATTGCTAATTAGTCTTACATTTTTAACCTATTTTCAAACGCAGCTGACCTTTTCCCGTCAAGCTTCCTCTGAGATTCATCCCGAACGTTCCCTGTCGTACTAGAGAGAACTGCTGTGTTGCCGCATAGCTAAGACTTTTGAAATTCTAAATTACTTGGATGGTAGCAAAGTTAAATATTACCTGTTCATTGCTGAGAAGCCCAACCCTCTCGCCATTATGCCGCAAAACCTCAAGTATACACTTCTATAGAGTGCTAGCGCGAAATAGTTCTTGGAAACGATCAGCGCGTGTTTAACACTTCATGACGTGAATGTTCGAGATCACAACCAACCACGCTTGTTTTAGGGGCGAAGCTCCTTAGGGCGTGGGCTGTGCGTCCCCTGTAGCCTGTATGTAGCCACCTTTAGTTTAGTTCTTGCAGTGTTCACTAGATGGCGGTACCGTCCCCTGTATGTAGCATATACATGCAGGGTGGCAGAAAGAAGGCAAAATGGTTAGAGATTGAGGAGCAGTTAAACAAAGAACAGATAGGCGTGTATGCGGTTACAGAAACACACCTTAGAGACTTGGAAGAGCCTCCACATATTAAAAATTATGTTTGGGAAGGGTGTAACAGGACCATATCGGAAAGGAAAGGTGGGGGTGTAGGAATGCTAATTCACCGCGGAGCCAAATGGGTTAGAGTGAAACAGACGTGTTCAGAGCACCTCTGGGTTCGGGGCACAGTAGGTGGAAAGGAAACGTGGCTAGGGGTAGCCTACTTGTGGACGGGGAATAACTGCAGAGAAAAGAATCAGGAGATAGTGGATTGCATGAGTGCGGATATTAAGGAATTTGGTAATGGGGCCGAAATCATCCTTCTAGGGGACATGAATGCCCACATACATGACCTTGACGGATATTCAGACACCAATGGGAAGTTATTACTAGATCTTTGCGAGCAACATAGTCTGGAGATAGTTAACACGGGGCCTAAATGTGACGGCCAGATCACATGGGAAGTCGGAAACAAGCAATCAAGTATTGATTATTGTCTCATGACTGAAGGAATTTACCACAAACTGACAGAAATGAGGATAGACGAGGAAGGCATTAACAGCTTGGGTAGTGATCATAAACGAATAACATTACAAATGGGATACGAAACTGAAAATATGAGCATGGAGTCAAAGTCTGGCAGCTCGTATTTAAATGACAAACAAATAATAAACATAGCCGCAAGAGTCGAGGAAGAAGTAGGCGAAATACCAGGCAAGGACTGGGAGTATAGTGAGCTGTTACATCTAATGACGAAGGAGATAGGGAAAGAGAAGAAAACTGTTTGCTGGAAAGGAAAAAGGAAGCCAAAAAGTTGGTGGAACAAGGAAATCCGGGAGGCGATCGAGAAGCGACGCGAAGCCTCACGGGAGCATAGAAAGGCAAAAAAGGAGAAGCGGCCGCAGGACGAAGTCAAAAGAATATGGGAAATATATTTAGAGAAAAAATCCCTTGTACAGAAATTGGTAGAGGCAAAAATTAAAGATGAAAGTGAACGCTGGATGACAGAGATACACGAAAAAAAGGAGGCCGCGCCTAGGATTTTTTGGAGCCACATAAAGGCGCTAGGTAGGAAGTCTGTCACAACGCAACAACATATTCTAGATGAAGGAGGAAATCAATTGGAAGGGTACGAAGCGCTAGGTTACATCCAAAAGGTAACAGCCGATTCGTTTCAAAAGAGCGTCCAGGGGATCTCCCCGGTGAGTAAAAGTGTGGCGGAGAAAGCAACAGAGGAAGAGCTAGTACTTGATAATTTCAACTGGAAAAAGGCCGAAGGAAAAATTCCAAAGCGCACTGCCACGGGTTTAGATGGGATTCCCGTTAGCCTCATTAACGAACTAGGACATAACACTAAAGAAGCATTGTTAAAAGCAGTAGAAAAAAGCTTAAAGGACGGACAAATACCGGACAGTTGGCGACAAAGTAGAATGAACCTAATCTATAAAGGCAAGGGAGAAAAGGACAAGATTCGCTCGTATAGACCACTAACCATTACATCGGTACTATACAGGATGGCGATGCAAGCAGTAAAAATGAAAATAGAAACATGGGCCGAACATAACGATATTTTGGGAGAACTTCAGAACGGATTTCGAGTCGACAGGCGGTTAGACGATAACCTGTTTGTTCTCACTCAGTGTATAGAAATATCCAAAATAGAGAATAGGCCCTTGTACATGGCTTTTCTAGACATCACTGGGGCATACGACAACGTTAATCAGGAAATTTTGTGGGATATATTGAAAGGAATGGGCATGGGCGACGACTGTATACAGCTTTTGAGGGAGATATACCGAGAAAATACAGTTTGCATAGAGTGGGAAGGAATGCGTAGCAAAGAGAACGTTGAGGTTAGCAGGGGTCTGAGACAGGGATGTCCTTTGTCCCCGCTGTTATTCATGCTGTACATGGTGAGTATGGAAAAAGCGCTAGAAGGTAGCAACATTGGTTTTAATCTGTCACACAAACAGGGCGGCATGATGATTGAGCAGAAGCTTCCAGGTTTATTTTATGCGGACGATATCGTCTTATTTGCGGACAGTCGAGATGATATACAGCAGCTGGCGAATATATGCGGAAGGGAAGGTGAAGCTCTTGGACTAGGATTCAGTGTAACGAAGTGTGGATTGATGGTATTCAATGATCCCTGTGATCAGACGGTGTCCATACAAGGCCAAGAAATACCGAGGGTAAGTGAATACAAGTACCTTGGAGTATGGGTAAATGAGAGTGATAGATACATGGAGGTACAGGAAAAAGCCTCGGCAGCAAAAGGAAAGAGGAATGCGGCAATAATGAAGCACAGAGCGTTGTGGGGATACAATAGGTATGAGGTGCTTCGAGGTCTGTGGAAGGGTGTAATGGTTCCAGGGCTTACTTTTGGGAACTCAGTGGTGTGCATGAGGGCAGAGGTGCAAGCGGGAATGGATGTAAATCAAAGGACTGTGGGACGCCTCGCGTTGGGTGCTCACGGGAAGACGACAAACGAGGCTGTAAAGGGCGATATGGGGTGGGCAGGTTTTGAGGCGAGGGAAGCGCAGAGCAAAATAAGGTTCGAAGAAAGGCTAAGAAATATGAAGGAGAGTAGATGGGCAGAGAAGGTGTTCCGTTATTTGTATAGGAAGAGCGTGGACACACAGTGGAGAAAAAGAACTAGAAGACTCACTAGTAAGTATACGGCTGGTATTGTAAGCCGTATGTCAACAAAGAGCGTTAAGGGAAAAGTCAGGGAGGCGGAGAGGATTTACTGGATGGCAGCTATGGAGAAAAAACCGGCTTTGAGTAACTACCGAAAGGGCAAAAATGAAATAAGGAGGGAGGCATTTTACGATAATTCAAGGGGAAGCGCTTTACTGTTTGAAGCGAGATCGGGTTGCCTTAGAACGCGTAGTTATAAAGCAAGATTCAGTAAAGAAGAAGAACAATGCACATGCTGCGGGAAAGATAAGGAAACGGCGGAGCATGTTCTGATTGAATGTGGAGATATCCACCCAGGTGTACGTTTGGGCACGAGCCTACAGGAAGCCTTGGGTTTTAGGGACAACAATGGAAAGCTGAACACACCCGCGATTGAAATAAGTAAGAGACGGTTAGAGTATTGGTGGCAGAAAATTAGAGAGAAAGGACAAAAATAAATATTGGAAAAATAAAATATGGACAGTGTGCCGTAAATGGCAGAGAACTTAAGCTGAAAATTTACCTTTTTTTCCATTAAGATAGAATTTATCGAAGTAGAGGCATTAGGCCAACATAAAAAGAAAAAAAAAGGTTTTTTTTTTTTTTTTGTCGAGCCTGGTGGCATACTTGTCACCACCCCGTTATAAAGGGGACGCTCATAGCATCCATCCATCCATGTAGCCACCTCTAGTTTAGTTCTTGCAGTGTTCACTAGATGGCGGTACCGTCTCCTGTATGTAGCCACCTCTCGTTTAGTTCTTGTAGTGTTTACTAGATGGCGGTACTTGTAGCTGATGATGAAAAGATGCAAGATGTTATAAACTAGAAAGCGGTACTTGTAGTTGATGAAAGACGCGAGATCTTATAAAATAGGAATGATGTCACATATGGCGCGTGTCATTGGTTGAAGGCAATCGTTCGATTTAGTGCGGCGACGTACGCTAGGGGGAGCGATGTAATAAAACGAGTGGGCAAAATGTACAGAGGATTCATGGTTTACCAGGTTTACCTCCGGAGCTTCGCCCACTCATCATCATTCACTTCGTGGATATGGCGGAATTGTTTTTCATTAAGCCACATACGCAGGAATAAAGGGCGTTCTGGTCAGTCATCCCACTGTCATCATCCTCGGCAGGTTTCAAAACGTACACTTGGCCAAATTTTGACGAACATGTGCGAGCGGCAATGTTTTCTGCGGGGCATCGCCATATGACTTCCGAGAGAGTGAAAAAAAGTAGATGCCCAGATAGCGGAAACCCACAGAACAATTTTCTACAAATTTGTTCTATTATGTGGTGCTGACACGCAGGAGACTTGATGCTGCACGCGCTAGAGGTTTAGGCGGTTTAACAGCTCAACACGCTTGTCAAGCACGACCAAGTGGAGCGGTATATTACGATGTAGGACGTCACAGTTCACGATTCGTCGGTAAAATGTGCTGCTCGTCTCGTCGTATACCTGTGTGCATAACCTTCCATCTCAAGATCCAGCCTGTCGCTTCATTTGATCAGACTCTTTATAATGAGAGATAAAATTACCACTTGTTCTGCAAGCTTTACTACATACGGTATAGTAAGAGACGTCTTCGTCACCGAAATCTTCCTTGTGTCTTTCGTCACAGTGGCTTCATTTTTGCATTGCTCAGCTAAGGAAGCTTCATGTCGACTGACTTCCACAGTGAATTTGATATGGAAATTGTTTTTCTCTCAAACTGCCTTTTTATATATGCAGCCTATTGGTTTTCAGAAATGTTCTTTCTGCTTACAGAGTGCCCCGTCATTACAGTGATTTCAGTCCCTATATCAATATTCTGCGCATGGTGTCGGAACGAAATGTTTTTTTTGTTTTGGTTTTGGTGTTGCTCCACCGAAAGAACTTCCGTCCTGTTTCTGTTCTGGAACGAAAAAAAAAATTCCGTAGAGGTCTACAGCAGTTTTTTATGTGCACAAACAAATTAAAATAACAGCGACGATAGCAACGCAGTATTCAATTACAAGTTCCCTGAGCAGGATCAATGTTTTTCTTACGAGGGAGTGGCCATCATCTCCGGAGCAGCACGTCACCGAGTGATATGAGAGACCGTTATTCTGATAAAACAAACTTCAGCTCCTAGAATTCCTTTTCCGCGCTGGTCTGTGCAGCTGGAACACCAAAGACCATTTGCGTAATACGTGCAGGTCCGTTTGCCGTTCTTTTCACTTTCCCAGCATTTCAAAACATCTTTATTTGGAATCCATACCGGAGACATGCATTAAGTCGGACGTTGTATTAGCTTTGTAGTAGCCAATTTTTCTCCTTAACCGAAGTCCGACAGGAAATGTTTTGATTACGCCTCAAAACAACAGTGTATACAGTCACTGAAAAATGCCTGCAATGTACGTACTTCCTACATTTCAACAAAACATTTAGCTGATGAATGTTTAAATTGTTTAGGTAAAGTGAAAGTTGAAATGGCTCCACGCATTTTATTCAGTGCTCATTGTTACGTGAAGTCAGCGATTACGATGGGAAAAGCAAATATGCCTTCCGAACTCAAGCTTAAGGTTGTCAAAGAAATAACGCATACGTAGAAAGAACGTGGCGAAGTTTTTTATATATTTGTATTTTGTAGCCACTGGCGCAAATTTTTCGCGGCAGTGGCTTCTTGGTATTTCAAGAAGAAATACCCATTACACTGGGTCTTCGTGTACATTGCGCTTGCAGGTTATTGGCTACTGACGCTTAAAAAAAAATGGTGGTACATGTTCTGTACGTCTCACATTAGATAAATTTTGCGAGAAGTGTTTCCTTAGTGCGACCATTTTCATTATTTAGAGATGGCTTATCGTCGCACTTTTCTCGTTTCTTAAGTTTTTTTTTTTTTCGATCACACAGCACGGAACAAGCACTGAACGTACTCGCATATAGGGTGAGCTACGAGCTTCCAGCGTTACAGATTCAAACATCGCTCGCATTCGATATCTGTTTTCGGAGTTTTAGAAGGAAAAAAGAAAAAAATACAAAAATGCCACCCAGGTTTTGGGTTTACATTAGAAGTAATAAACATAACGCGCCGCCTCTTAAGTATGCCATTAAAACACTGATAATCCGGCATTCAAGTATTATAGGGTAAAGCTGCGGATAAAAATAATGAATGATTTAAGAAGCAAGGTAATGACACAATAAGCACTATCAGCTCTTTTTATTGTTGTCACGCGTCAGCGGAAATCATCTCTGACGCGCATTATTTATTACCAGGTCCTTGCGTGCATCTGAAAGGCTAAGAATCCATTGCGTAATTCACATTTCAAAGTGAATGTCAAAAATGTCAAAAATGTCAAAGTGAAGTGAAACAAATGTAAAAGTTGTGAAGATTGCCTCTATGCCCCCCTTTTTAGCTTAATATTCTTCGCAAAGCAAGTCTTCAGCATAAAACGAATGACAAGAAAGCTTTCAAGAATACCCGGTATTACCTGGAAAATTTCTGCGAACACCTCAAAAGCACCGAGAGGCAGCCCCAACGATGGAAAATTCAAGTATCTTGCATGCACCTGAAGTGGATATCCGCTGTAGGCAGCGTAAAGAGAAAGGCCAAAGTGAGCTCTCTTCGCGATGATGTTAGTGCGCGATAGAAAACAGGCCACCAGATGAAGTCAATAGGACGACACAAGTAGAAAATGACATAAAACGTTTATGTGTCAGTTTCTACTTCCACTTCGTTCTCTCTCCACATCTTTCAGTTACGGCAGCGCCGTCATACGGCAAACGGCTAAAGCCGTGATGTGGTGGTAGAATGAAATTTTGCCTGGTGACCATGTGCCAGCTGTGATTCTTCGTCATTCTGTCGGACAACTTTTTGTGCGAGCGGGAACTGAAGTATGATAGATTGTGTTAGTGAAAGGTTGTGGAGCCTTTCAGCTTCAATAATGGGCACATTTTACCATAGAAATCGCGTGTGCGGCAGGCTATAATGCTAATATTGCACCGTGAAAGGCGTGATAAGCGTGCTTGGTTTTCTTTCCGACTGCCGACGGAAAAATCCATGGACTATCAAAACTGCACATCTTGGAACTTCTCACAATAACAATGTGGTTAGCGTGCTTTTGATGTCGGCTGACCTCTGGTACTCAACAGAATTGCTTAAACTTTATTTATGAAAACCAGAATATTATGATTGATGAGACGCTGTTGTAACGACTTCGGGATTCATTTCGACCGCTGGGGGTGCTCTAGGTGCTCCTAAATTTTAGCACGTGATTGTTCTTTTTCAATTACCCTATCAAACTTCTACCACTGTGGCCAGCAATCGAGCCCGTGCCATCGAACTCAGCAGCACTGCACTTCGTGTGCTGTGCTACCATGGTGGGTAATCCTGAGACACAACAGGCGATTGCCTTTACAATAACGCGCTATATAGAACTATGCTTTCGCAAGAGAAAAATGCCGCACGCTCACGAACGAAAAGTCGGACGTCCGATTCCACGCACCGAAGTCTTTTTATTGATTATTTTTATTTCTTGAGTTTTCAAATATAAAAGCACGTAGTCGTATACGCTGAATGACGCCGACGTCGACGCCAAAAGTACGCCAAGAGTGTCCATATAATTGCTATACCGCAAAAAAATACTGAACGGCTAGCCGCGACTGACACATGCGAGCAGTAGTTGCATAGAGAAACATGCTATATAAAGAGGGGCCACTCGAGCCTCTTCGCAGCCCAACAAGATAGGCTCGGACCAAACGCTAGATGGCGTGCCGATGCTCGCTTCCACTCTTCTGTCACGGCATATAGTAGCCGCCTCAGGAGGTCAATGAAAACATAAGTTTGGCATCAAATTTTCGCAAAAATGAGATTTTATTGATTTGTGCAATTTTCCACATCCGCTTTACAACGTGTCCCACTGAGGACGTTTATAGCTTCACCACAAAAATCGGTAAAGTTTGACTATACAGTGTTGTTTTTCTGCATTTATTTTGCACAAAGGGTACAAATTCATGTGGTTTAGATGTGCTGTATATGTATTCATTGCGTGCACGGACGGGTGTGTAGTCGAGTGATGAAGGCACTCGTTTTCGGAGCATGAGGGTATGGGTTCAAATCCTAGCATCGGAAAGAAGAAGTTTTGTTATTTTATTTATGCAAAAGACATTATCGGGTCTGGCCAGCCACTCGTGGAGCTGAAAGTAGTGCAGTAGCTGGGCCGCAGAGCCCTAGGGGAATGTCTGCTCTTTATGTAAGTATATTGTTCTATGGTAGTTGGGCCGACGCCGCCATCGCCCACGATCGAGCGCTAGCCTGTCTAGGGCACTCAAACTTCAGCAGTGTGCCAGATATTTTTAGTTTTATGCCTGCGTTGAGATAAGCAAGCAGTTCTCTCGGCATCGATATAAAGATCAAAACAAAGTAAGCCGGTTGGACAGGATGGCCTTCTCAGCATCGGGATTTTCAATCTCGCTCGTAGCTTGTAAGCTTATCTTCATGGGCATAAAACCGGTAAATAGAACCGCCATGTTCGATCAAAATGATCAGAGTGGTAAAGAAACGACCGGTAGCCGCCCATGCCTCTACGTCGCCTGTCTCTCGGGCTGTTTACCGTTCACCTTAAGAGTTGAACGCGATAGCAATATCCTGGTTCTAGTGCGTACTTCAAACACTTACCCCCGTATTCACAAACGATCTTCGACTCGGCTTTCACCCTTCACTTGACAGAGTTGAGCACTGCGCCGCTGCTCGGCTGAAATTGACAATGCGCTGCTCGAGAATCACACCATATTATCGTTAATATGCAGCGACTTGCCGTGCCAAGAGAGTACGCTTCCATCGGCTTTCTCAAGTGAAGGTGAAGCGTTCATTGAAAGGACGTTGTAGAATACGGGTGTTAGTGTATGAAATATTTGCAAACTTGCTATGCTCCTCCTTTGTTGTCTGAAGAGTACTGTACTATCAGTGCCTTTTGTGCTGGGTGATTGGCTTTAAAATATGAAGTCAATATGATAATCTCATGTTATGACGCCCGACGGCAGTGTCCGCTTGTACTACACACTATTATGGCAATATTTCATGTTGAATCGCGAAGCATGTATGCAGAACGCGTGTGTTTGTAAAGCATGAAAATTACTTTCACTGCATTGGCTGTGTGGCAGAACATCCGATTGCCACACAAACGACCCCGGTTTGATGTCCACTCTAACCCAGAATTTTCATTAACCCAGAATTTTCATTAGGTCGCGCAAAGTTGGTGATTTTTCGTTCTCAATCAACGACGCCAACACCACTATTTCTACAAAAGGATCTCTGCGTTAAAATCTGCCGAGTTCAACACACGCTGGTGCCCTATTGGGCAATGCATGCTGTGCGATGGAATGTCATCAAACCAGCTGCTGCACGAGCGTGTCGGACGCCAAATGCAATTAAAGATCACCCCACATGTTCTTCACTTAGGCACTCTAGCATGAGCTGCTTCCTTGATGGGAATTTCCATTCAATGCCACGTAAAATTATCCTAGCCCAAAGCGGTGGCACCCATGCAGTGACAAGACCTGTGATGAAGGCTCCGTGCATGCAGGAAACCACTGCATGAACAGCCATTCCGGTTTTCTTGTAACGCCCTTATAGTGACTGAATGTGGCAAATAGTAAATATTACTGTTTTGCTTGATTTGTGAACGAACAACCATCACAATAAACCTCAGCTCGCGTGTCGAGCCATGCGCGGGGTTTTGGTGCATGTTTTAAAGGCGAAGCATTCCGTCGCGTACTGCAGGCACTTTAAACATCTATCTATCTATCTATCTATCTATCTATCTATCTATCTATCTATCTATCTATCTATCTATCTATCTATCTATCTATCTATCTATCTATCTATCTATCTATCCGCCTATATATACGTCTGGTTGGTCTCGAGATCACTTTCGTAACTTGGAGCGAACAAAAATTAGTATATATAGGGGGTAGGATTGTTTGACGAATATGACTTGCATATTATCACATGAATAATGTCACAATCTCCTCGCCTAGGTCATCAAAGCTTTTCCGCCAAATGTGTGGCACATACCTGCCTTGGGGTATGTGCCACAGGTGGTGGACTACCCAGGAATGACAACAGACAAGGGTTATTCACCGTGTGAGCGTTAAAGGGCCACTCACCAGGCTCCCAAAATACAAAAAAGAGCGCAGTATTCTTTCCTGATAATTCTCGTCCTTGGCGCACTATACTGTGACGTAGACAGTAGTTCTCGTGACGTCTACAGCGTACGTGCTCTCGATTCGTTGATATACGCGAATTATTACATGCGATTTATCCCCTGCACTGCTTTGCCACGCAGCCGCTCATCCGTTTTTCTTTGTCTCGCATGAATATTGTGCACAATAAACCGATCAAACTTCCATTTTGTGTTTAAAACTGCGCAAGCGGCGATAACAGCGTGCGGCCGAGAAGCGCGAAATCCTGATAACCTCTAGCGCTTAGTGCTGATATTGTTCACGTGCACTCAAGAGCTACGGAGTGAGGAGGATGGATCGTGTGTATAGATGAAAGAAGAAAATCACCCCCTCGTTTTTAAACTTGAAGTGGTGAGTGGCCCTTTAAAGAAGCTGACATTGGCAGCGTTAACCCAATGAATGCAAATAATAAATGTCGAGGTCTTATTGGGAATCCAACCTCAGAATATTGCGTGGCAATTAGGTATTCTACTACAAAGCCTGGGCAGCTCTTCGACCAACTTTTCAAATACTTATGCACTCCTTTGGTATAATCGTAACGTCGGGTTAACGTCGTTTGTAGTTAGGCGCCATTCACTCAAGTTGATTTCTGAAGCAGTGTGCAGGTCTACAATCCTCGCGAGCACGAGAGCTTCAAATCAGCTTATCGCTTCTGGTGCTGTTAATATTCATGTTGCTCTGGGCAACATTAGGCAACAGTAAACAACTGGTTATACAAAACATAGGCGCCTGTTTAACGTTTGTCTGTACGTGCATTCGTGCATATCTTTAGCGCCACTTGGTAACATTTCACTGAATAAAAAACGGCAACACAGTCACCGTCTACCTGGATGTTTAGCCTAACATCGATTGTAAGTGGGATCTGCCGAATTCTTTAAATCTAATTTTCTACATTGTTACGCAAGCCCTGTAATGGAAAAGGTGCACGTGCATGGTAATAGAAATGCCGATGTCCAGCTGGAAGTTTAGAAGTTATATATTCTGTGAAGATGACTAATGACGAATGGGCCTGCGATTAACGTTAATGTAATCTTGCGGTTGCAAAATAACTACCAATATGGATAGGATAGTTAAGATAGCGGAGGAGTTTTACAGGGATCTGTACAGTAGCCGAGACAACCACGACCTTAATACTATAAGAACTAGCAGTAACCCAGATTACACCCCGCCAGTAATGATAGAAGAAGTCAGAAAAGCTTTGGAGAGCATGCAAAGGGGCAAAGCTGCTGGTGAGGATCAGGTAACATCAGATCTGCTGAAAGATGGAGGACAGATTGTGTTAGAAAAACTAGCCACCCTGTTTACGAGGTGTCTCCTGGCGGGAAGAGTACCAGAGTCTTGGAAAAACGCTAACATCATCTTAATACATAAGAAAGGAGATGACAAGGACTTGAAGAATTACAGGCCGATCAGCTTGCTCTCTGTAGTATACAAGCTATTTACAAAGGTAATTGCTAACAGAGTAAAGAAAACATTAGAATTCAATCAACCAAAGGAACAAGCAGGATTTCGAACAGGCTACTCAACAATTGACCACATTCATACTATCAATCAGGTAATAGAGAAATGCTCAGAGTATAACCAACCACTATACATAGCCTTCATAGATTACGAGAAGGCGTTTGATTCAGTAGAAATATCAGCCGTCATGCAAACACTGCGGAATCAGGGCGTAGATGAAGTATATATAAACATTCTGGAAGAAATCTACAGGGGATCAACTGCTACCATAGTGCTTCATAGAGAAAGCAACAGAATACCAATCAAGAAGGGTGTAAGGCAGGGGGACACAATTTCCCCAATGCTGTTTACCGCGTGCTTACAGGAGGTTTTCAGAAGCCTAGAATGGGAACAGTTAGGGATAAGAGTCAATGGAGAATACCTTAGTAACCTGCGCTTCGCCGATGACATTGCATTGCTGAGTAACTTGGGGGACGAATTGCAACTCATGATTACGGAGTTAGACAAGGAGAGCAGAAAAGTGGGTCTTAAAATTAATCTGCAGAAAACGAAAGTAATGTACAACAACCTCGGCAAAGAGCAGCGCTTCGAGATAGGTAATAGTGCACTTGAAGTTGTAAAAGACTATGTCTACTTAGGGCAGGTAATAACCGCAGAGCCGAACCACGAGATTGAAGTAACTAGAAGAATAAGAATGGGGTGGAGCACATTCGGCAAGCACTCTCAAATTATGACAGGTAGATTGCCACTATCCCTCAAGAGGAAGGTATATAACAGCTGTATCTTGCCGGTACTGAGCGACGGAGCAGAAACCTGGAGACTTACAAAGAGGGTTCAGCTTAAATTGAGGACGACGCAGCGAGCAATGGAAAGAAAAATGGTAGGTGTAACCTTAAGAGACAAGAAGAGAGCAGAGTGGATTAGGGAACAAACGGGGGTTAAGGATATCATAGCTGAAATCAAGAAGAAATGGACATGGGCAGGGCATGTAGCGCGTAGACAGGATAACCGCTGGTCATTAAGGGTAACTGACTGGATTCCCAGAGAAGGGAAGCGGGTTAGGGGGAGACAGAAGGTTAGGTGGGCAGATGAGATTAAGAAGTTTGCGGGTATAAATTGGAAGCAGCAAGCACAGGACCGGGTTAACTGGCGGAACATGGGAGAGGCCTTTGTCCTGCAGTGGACGTAGTCAGGCTGATGATGATGATGATGAATCTTGCGGTTTGTTTCTCAATACGTTTACAAGTGGCAAAAGCAAGTAATTGCTGGTTAACTCACATCAAAAGGTCGGGGCGCATCTACTAGAATGCTCAGCTTGAAAATAGAAAATTATCTGTGGGATCCCATATTTGACGTTCTTCAGCATACGATGAACATTTTTGAGCTACAAAGTGAGCCTACCAGGTTCCCCCTTTCGCCACTAACGCTTCGGATCGAGTCACAAAGCACATGCTTGAATCAGTAATTTAGCTCTTTCGCGCCTATGCGATAGGACCGCAGTCTGATTTGATTGATTGATTGATTGATTGATTGATTGATTGATATGGGAGGTTTAGCGTCCCAAAACTACCATATGATTATGAGAGACGCCGTAGTGGAGGGTTCGGGAAATATCGATCACCTGTGGTTCTTTAACGGGCACCCAAATATTAGAACGTGGGCGTGCAGTAATATCGCCTCCACCGAAAATGCAGCCGCCGCAGCCGGTATTTCATCCTGCAACCTGCGGGCCAGTAGCAGAGTGTATACCTTAGCGACTAGGCTACCATGGCGGAGCAAGACCGCAGTGTGTAGAAGAACAAAACAGGATTTTTCGTTAGGGAAGTCCGTTTCGACGCGCGGTCTCTTGTTTTGCTCCAGCAGCGTGCGGATCGCGCTGCACTTGCTTTTTATTAGAGTACCACGCATATCGTTCAAAGACTCACAAGAGCACACATCTTAGGAAGAGCGAGATGGGGATAATAAGAAACCATCAAAGATGCTCTTCCGGTAAGGTGAACAGGGGCTTCATTTAACTGTATAAACGAGTCATAACACTGACGGTCATGGAATAATTAGGTTTGATGAGCCATCAGTGATCATATATAAATGCGGGGCAAAAATAACTCCGGTAGATCCGACGCATGGCGGGTATTGATGTTATGCAAAGCAGTCAGCAGCTGGGTTGAGTTGTTTAATTTTGGCCCGCAACGTGCTGGACCAAATAAAGTTCATCCACCCATCCATCTATCCACTCACCCACCCACCCATCCAACCACCCATCCATCCATCCATCCATCCATCCATCCATCCATCCATCCGTCCGTCCGTCCGTCCGTCCGTCCGTCCGTCCGTCCGTCTGTCCATCCATCCAAGCAGTAGGAGATGAATCGGTGTCTTAGTGTAAATGGCGTAGTTTTGTGAATAATTGGTGCTTGTCGTATGCACTTTCATGACTAAAGGGTCGCTTATGTAGTCCGACGTAACGTCAGGGGTCGCATTAGAATGAATAAACCAGAATTTTGACTGAAATATGACCGCCACGGCGTGCTAACGTACATACCATGCGAAGCACTCCTTGGCGCATTCCTTCGGGATCAAGCGATGCTAAAATATCTCAGTGACAAATTTTAGTGCAGTATATATACGTAACAGGCTGTAATACTGACGGAGAGCCGACATTATCGAAGACTGCCACGAGCATTGACTATAATTAGACGATAGCACTTGGGGTAGCCGATGGTATCAAGTGTGAGGCTGACTGGCCAGCACTAACAAGCACCAGGAAATATTAGGCGATATTTAGGAACCACGGGCCTGTGCCACTGAGAATTGGCCAGCAGAGAGCAACTCTTACTCAAAATTCGCAAATAGTAACACTACCTAAGAGTTAACCTCCAGTGCTCGAGATTATCAAGCAGTAGCAAACAATCATTCGCATTTAGCAAACATGAGTCAGTATTGATCAACAGTCAGCCAAGACGAGGCACAATTTAGCAAAGCTAGTCGAGTGGTTATGGTACTACCCGACTGCTCATCTTAATGGGGTACCGACACCTTTTTTTTTGGAGGCAAATTTACGCTGCCATACATATTTGTGTACAGAGACTGCTCTGAGCAAGTTTGACGCGCAGCAAATGCTGGTAAGAAATTTTATCTCGATAATAAATAAAATTTTCTCGCGGCGCGCCTACCGACAACGAGACTAACTTGACGGCAAGCCACAGTACCAATATTGGTGACTTCACTCAGCAGTCTGGCTGGACGTGATGACGTCAAGCACTAAAACACAAAAAATGGCAGCTTGCACGGTGCCATCTCGATTGTTTGCTGACGTCGTGCGGTGGTGCGGTGACTGTCACCCAGCACACCTGTAAAGCAAGGTATCGGAGTCTTGTACGTGCACGCAAATACAAGATATACGTGAATGTATAGTCAAGGCGCCAATATTTTGCCCTGTGAAGTCTTGCGCCAGAGAAACGGTGGACAATAGGTGCAAGTTTCACTAATTCACGTCTGATCCGGTGCTGAGACAAGCGTGGGTCGATATCGTGAGCCATAGCTGATGCAGTGACTGGACGTCACCCAAGTGGAGTTTACTCTGTTCACTGTGCACCACTCCGGACGCATACGGTTGTTGGCCGACTTTATATATTTGACGGAAAACCCGCGCCTTAAAAGTGATGTTGTGCCCCCCTGCGTGACAGTTGCCACTCGTACGGCGCACCGCAGACGAAGCAGGTTATCGAAAAAAATGTCGAGCAGACGAGGAAACGTCATGAAAACTTGCGTGTAGGAGTGGATTATTCAGAGTTCAAAGGGTTCGAAAGAAGTGGGCCCTACAGCTTTAGGGGTCCTTTCATCGGCCATTAAATATGGCCGACTTCATTGTTTTGTTCGCAAAGTTTTACCCCCCTGCTGGATTCCCCTGAAAGAAACAGATTATCTATTTCAATAAGCAATATTCATGCTTCTAAGAGGTTGTTAGTTGCATAACGTGCATTATCTTGAAGTGAGCTCATAGTTTTGCAATCTGTGGTAAAAATTAGAGGACCCCAAAACTTCACCTTCAAGAAGTGAACGCGATAGCGGTGTGTTGCTTTTAGTGCGTACTTGAAACAATTAGTGCATGAAACCTTTTCGAACTTGCTATGCACCCACTACGGGGCCTTAAGAGAATAGGTGCCGTTGCGTGTGTGACTTTTGTAGTGGGTGACCGGCAATACACCATGAAGTCATTATGATAGTCGTATGTTCTTACGCCCGCTCGCAATGGGCACTTGTACCACCCTTCATTGTTGCAAACTTTCACCTGGTAGTGTGAAGCATGTATACTGGACGCATGTATTTGTAAAGCATGAAAGTTACTTGCACTGCATTTCTAAACAGAGGAAGTGATTTTGACTTATTTATTCACTAGCAGACACGTGGCCTTATGCTTTCTTTGAAATAGTGCCTTTAGGGTCTCCTGTCAGAGTCAAGGTGAAATCCAGCCATTCGAGACTGCCATATACTGTGCAAAGCAGTTGTCCTGGCTAAATCAAAAGGTAATAAAAAAGATTGTGAACTTTTCTCGAGGTAATAGGAACAAATCAATGTGTTCCTTCATGGTTAGAGAGGGTAGAAGGTCTGCTTACTATGAAAGAATTTTGTAATATTGATATGGTATGAGCTGGGCCATGGTTTGGGACAAAAGTAGAAGAAAGGAAGTTAGTTGGTTCGGCCTATGTTCGATATCATCTCGCCAATCTTTTTTCTAGATTTTTTTAAATCTTGCGTTTACATATATATAGTTTTGTATACATATGCGGTGCATGACATCAACGACGACGCCGACGCCGGTGGCGAAATCCAGCAGAGTGTCCATATTATTGCTAAAGCAATAAAAGACTTTCCAACTGAACAACCACACAGTGGTTCGGTTCGAAGGATGCCTTTCTTTCACCTTCGCTGCATAGCACGTCAATGTGAGGTTCCCAGGGGGGGGGGGGGGAGGCTTTCCGGCTGTGAATAATGTATGTCATACAAATCCTTGTCTTTTTAGTAATACCGCTGTATTGAAAGTCAAAAGGAAGCAGTAGTGCTTTTGTTTCGAAACTCTCGTGTCCCTAGGACCATCAAATGACAGGTTACAATAAACCGCTTCTCAGTTCGAAGCGGCAGAGTTATAATGCAGTCGATGGCCTACAATACAGTACTGAGGCGTTGTGTTGGGCTTCTGATAAGTAATACACATGGTCGAAATAATAAATAACGACATACTTTAAGTATGTTATATCTAAGCTGTTTTTATAATTTTTCAGGTATTAACCAATGCATGATCGATTACCACTGGTATGCATGATGAAATAATGTATTCTAGGTGTACATGTTAAAGAATATTCAATATCGTGGCCATAAAAGACACTTAATTGGCCATTTCCGGTGGTTATTCAAACTTTTATTCCATCTTTTTTAATATTCGTAGGGTATTCTAAATGTTGAAAGCACGTCATCATTGTCACACGAGGTTTAAGTTAAAACATTTGCAGCACCTTCGCATCATTATGAAAACGGGGGATGATAATGCTAAATAACTTCCGCAAATGGTAAATGAAGCATGATTTATGGGCACGACATAGAATAATTTCTAGCGTGTGGTGGATACATAATTTCCTCATGCACACCAGTGGTAAGTGCTCATGTCTCGGCCTATACTTGAAACATCTTAATGCAGCTTTGGTGAAATATACATAAACTATATCGTTAATTACCTTGAAAGCCATGTGTCATTACTACCAGAAGGCAAACACAGCACTTATACTGTGTCATAGGCCATCAACTGCATTATAATTTTGCCGCTTGGGACTAAGAAGAGGTCCCTTGATGCCCTTTGATGCCCTTTGATGCTTTGATGACCTCCCCTTTAATGATTCAAGGGGGAATGTACTGTTCCGTAAAGAAAGCACCATTGCCCCTTTTTGAGGTTTAGCACAGCAGAAATAGTAAAACAATTGACGAGGAGTTGTGTGACATGAATTATTCGCAGCCGAAAAGCCCCCGCGCAGCATCGCGCTGACGTGCCATGCAGTGAAACTTGGAGTCAACCAAAATTTGTACGGGAGGGTATGCGATGTGCTGACTGATATCACTCGCTGAACATATCATGAATAATGTCCTAATCCCGGCTCGTACATCGTCAAATCCTTTCAGCCAGACAGTGGCTCACACCCGCGGGCGTGTATGTGCCACTTATGTGCGAGTATGTGCCACAGGTGATTGGCACTTTATATCTACCCAGCAATGGTGAGAACAAACATGGGTAATTTTAACGCGTGAGAGTAAAAAAAAGCTTATATCGGGCGCGTTGACCCGACGAATACAAAGAATAAATTAGGAAAGGTTCTCAGCAGAAATCTAACTCCTCCATTCCTCGTGGCATTGATGTATTCTACCAGCGAGCCACGGCAGGTCTCGAAACTACTTTCGAAACAGACCCAAATGTTCGTGAAACGCCAATTGACGTAGGAAGGCTGTTTTCCCTTTTTATAAACATTTCATACGTACTCCAACAGTACAGCCGTCATGTCGGATTAACGTCAATTACAGTTAGATGTCATCCGCTGACATTTATTTATGTAGCAGTGTCCAGGGCTTAAGAATTAAGGCAACATTACAATTCAATCAAACAAAGGAGCAAGCAGGATTTCTAACAGGCTACTCAACAACCGACCGCATGCATGCTATCAATCAGGTAATAGAGAAATGCTCAGAATACAGCCAACCACTATACATAGCCTTCATAGATTACGAGAAGGTGTTTGATTCGGTAGAAATATCAGCAGTCATACAGACACTGCGGAATCAGGCTGTTGACGAAGCATATATGAACATCCTGGAAGAAATCTACAGGGAATCAACTGCTACCACAGTGGTTTATAATTAAAGCAATAGAATACCAATCAAGAAGGGTGTAAGGTAGGGGGGTACAATCTCCCAAATTCTATTTACCGCGTGCTTACAGAAGGTTTTCAGTGGCCTAGATTGAAAAGAATTAGGCATAAGAGTTAACGGACACTGCCTTAATATTCTGTGCTTCGCCGACGACATTGCATTGCTGAGTAACTCAGGGGAAGAATTGCACCTCATGGTTACGGACTTTAGACAAGGAGAGCAGAAACGTAGGTCTTAAAATGAATCTGCAGAAAGCGAAAGTAATGTACAGCGACCTCGGAAGGAAACAGCGTTTTGAAATAGGTAGTAGTGTACTAGAAGTTGTAAAAGACTATGTCTACTTAGGACTGGTAATAACCGTAGAGCTGAACCACGAGATTAAAATAACTAGAACGATAAGAATGGGGTGGAGCACATTTGGCAAGCACTGTCAAATCTTGACAGGTTGATTGCCACTATCCCTAAAGAGGAAGGTATATAACTGCTGCATCTTGCTGGTACTTAACTAAGGAGCAGAGACCCGGAGACTTACAAAGAGGGTTCAGCTTAAATTGAGGGCCATACAGTAAGCAATGGAAAGGAAAATGGTATGTGTGACCTTAAGAGGTAAGAAGAGAGCACAGTGGATCAGGGAACAAATCGGGGTTAAGGATATCATTGTTGAAATCAAGAATTGGACATGGGCGGGGCATTTAGCGTGCAGACAGGATAACCGCTGGTCATTAAGGGTAACTATCTGGATTCCCAGAGAAGACAAGTGGATTAGTGGGAGGCAGAAAATTAGGTGGGCAGATAAGATGAAGAAGTTTTGGGGTATACAATGCCAGCAGCAAGCACAAGACCAAGTTGACTGGCGGAACATGGGAGAGGCCCTTGTCCTGCAGTGAACGTAGTCAGGCTGATGATGATGATGATGTCCAGGGCTGCTATCCTCGCGAGCACCAGCGCTTCATATCAGCTTAACGCCACTGGTGTTCATGTCGCTGTTCATATCGTTACCATACTCCGAACAACTGGCTATATAAAACATATGCGGCTGTTTACCGTATGTCTGTGCGTGCATTTGTACTTATATTATGCGCTACTTCATAACATTTGGCTCAATTAAAAAATTCAACAGTTATCTTCTATGCGCATGCTTCGCATAACATTCATTCCAAAGTACGTGGGATCTGCTGAACTTCGATTGTTTTCAGCCATACGATGTGCGTCGTGAGCAAATAGAGACGTAATATACCGCACAAGCCAGTTGTCCGTTGTTATCATCGTCACCAGTCATCTTCATTGTCATGGCGAATAGTCGGTATCTTTCACGTGCTGTGCCGTGATGGCAGAAGGAAAATGCGGTGTGTGGAAGACGCTCATTCTTCCTCATCAACAGCATCATCGTCATCGCCTGCGGCAGCTAGTGCTCACAACGCCAAGGCCAACGAACAAGCCTCGACGTTAAGGAGCTTTGCCCTGAAAAAAAATTGGCAGATCCCACTTACAGTGGGAATCGATTATATGTGAAGCACGAACAAGATATATTGATATGTCACTTTAAAATCAGCACAAAGTTACGAGGTGGAGGTAAATGATGCCGTACATCACTTTCGTGTCATGATTATCATGTCAGGATGTGTCGTTTACTTTCGTCCTCCATTCACGTAACGTGATACTGTTTAGTGTATGTGGAGCTAGCGAAACGGCTGTTATCACGCTATAAGCGTGCTATGTTTTCATGTTTTTACATGAAACGCATGTGAGGATTATCCTGTTTGCACCGGTCATACACTTCGTCATTCATTGATTTCACGTAACACCAAATTTGGTATATGTGGAGCAAGCAAAACGGCCGCGAGTGCATCATGAAGGGCCCAATATACTCCAATCTACCGTTGACGCGTGCGCACGCTGAGCACAACGACGCTACGTTAGCAAAACGCGAGCACTCTATAGTCTGAACCAGGCGCGACCAGCGTCCGTCAGCGCGGCCCGACGGCCAACGGCGCGAAATGCGACATGTTGCATTCCGCGCCGAGGCATTTCCGAAACAACACGGCGTCTCCCTCTTTCGAGACAGAGGGACGCCGGACGCGCTGAAACAAGCATGCGTCAAAACAACGCAGCGCGGTGCGCTCCTGCGAGTAATGGCAGGACCGGCGCCTGGCGTGGCAACACAGGTGTGACGCGACGAAATGAACGCTGGCGAACACGCACACCAAGCGTCATCGAAATTAATTGGCGCCTTGACTGTTGCATGTAGTCATGTTCTCACATGACACGCATCTCATGATTATCTTGTTCGCAGCTGTCACATACCTTCGTCATACATTGGCGTCACGTAATACCGAACATGGCATATGTGAAGCTAGCGAAACGGCCACGAGTGCATCATCAGTGTGGCATGTAGTCATGTTATTACATGACACGCATCTCATGATCATCATGTTTGGATGTGTCGTTTAGCTATGTCGTCCGTTCACGTCACGTAATACCGAGTTTGGTACATGTGAAGCTAGAAAAACGGCCACAAGCACATCATGAGCGCAGCATGTAGTCATGTCGTTACATGACACGCATCTCATGTTTATCATACTTTCACCAGTAACATACCTTCGCCATCTATTCGCGTCCCGTAATACCAAACTTGGTATTAGTGAAGCTAGTGAAACGGCTGGCAGCGCATCGTGAGCGTGGCATGTAGTCATGTTGTTACATGACACGAATCTCATGAATATTATATTTGCACCAGTAACAAAACTTTGTCATTCATTCACGTACTGTAATATCAAATTTTGTATATGTGACGCTAGCGAAGTGGGCGCGAGCGCATCATGAGCGTGGCATGTAGTCAGGTTGTTACATGACACGCATGTCATGAATTTCATGTTAGTGTCTGTCGCTTGTGTTTGCCATGGAATCATGCCATTCCATACCAGTTTTGCAACATACCATGTGAACGAAACCACCGCTAGAGCTGCAGGACCATCAAATGTAAATCATGACATCCATGACATACATGTCATGATTTTCATGTTATGACTAATTAAATATGTTCTTCATAGAATCATGTTATGCTATACCACGTTTGATATCGATACCGTTATCGAAACGGCCAGGAGGGCTAAAAGTCGCAGGCGGCTAGACAGACAGATAGATAGATAGATAGATAGATAGATAGATAGATAGATAGATAGATAGATAGATAGATAGATAGATAGATAGATTCACTAAGCTGTTCGTGAATGACGACATCTACGTGTGGGACACTGTAAATGAATGCGCTGTCCGATTAAATCCTCGTGAGAACGCACACGTGGCGGAAACCCCCGTAAACGACACGTGCAAATGACGTAGCTCTCCCCCGAGAATTGAGTGTTCTTCGCCTCTCGTACCCCGCCCAATAGTCAAACATTTTCCATTCTTGTTTACAAATATCCGTAGTGTTCTTTCTAAAACTGTCCCTCTTTCTTCACTGATAGACTCGTTGTCAGCATCAGTAGTAATATTAACCGATACATGGCTTAATGACACTGTTAGTGATAACAATATCTTTGTTTGTGCATCAGAATTCAACTTTTTTCGTTACGATCGAAAGCACCGAAGGGGCGGTGGTGTCCTCCTTGCCGTCAAGAATGATCTTGTTGTTACCCCCATATCAGTATGTTCTTTTCTGGAATGTGCCTTTGTTTCCTTAAAGTGTGCTGGTAGCCATGTTATAATTGCTGATTTTTACCGTCCCCCCGATATGGGCTGCACGTTTTCGGATGAATTTTCTCGTGTTCTGGGCGATATTTACACCCGTTTTCTGAACGCTGTACTTATCATTTTCGGTGATTTCAATTTTCCTGCCATTAATTGGAGTGCCCTTAAAGTTCCACCAAGTGATGTTGAAGCGCACAAATTTTTGCAGAGTTGCCTGGACTTTTCTTTAACTCAACTCATCAATTTTCCTACACGCTGCTCAGCGACAAGTTCAAATACCCTTGACCTAATTTTATCAAATGAACCCGATGTTTGCTCGAACATTAATATTTTTGATGGTCTTTCCGACCATGCGATTATTACCGGAAACTTGATTCGCCCACTTGTCGAAAAAATATCAACTAACAAATCGATTAGGTGCTATAACAGAGGTAACTTTGATAGCATGAATAATGAATTGTCTGCCTTTTACGAAGAATTTATACATGGTCACCTCCAGCGCACCATTCAAGAAAACTGGTTACTCTTAATAAATAAACTTACTGGCCTCATAAATAAATTCATACCTGTCATCACCGTGAAAACCCGAAGCACGGTTCCTTGGTTTACCCAGCAGCTCCGACGGTTGAACAAAAAAAAAAAAACGTTTATATAAACAGGCCGTCCAAAAGGATACCTTTAACTCTTGGACGAAATACAAAAAATGCGATAAAGAATATCAGTCGCTTTTGAAATCTACTCGCCGCCATTTCTTTAAACATGATTTATCATCTATACTTGCAAATAATCCACGCAGATTCTGGCGCGTTGTTAACCCCAAATGTTATCCTGATATAGTCCTAAGCAATAACGATGGTGTTTCAGTTCCCACATCTCAATGCGCAGATGTCTTAAACCAGGCGTTTTCCTCAGTTTTTACCAGAGAGGACGTTTCATCCGCTCCCATATTGCATAGTTTCAGCAGCACAGTCATGCCGGAGATTGTTATCAGTGAGGCCGGTGTTCTGTCCCTTTTACAGAAACTAAAAATTTCTTCCACCTTGGATAATATAGGCTTAAATAATAAAATCCTGAAATCTATATCATTCAGTATCACTCCCTTCTTATGCGCTCTGTTTTCACAGTCTTTGTCTACCGGAACTCTACCCCAAGATTGGCTATCAGCTAAAGTCGTCCCCCTCTTCAAATCAGGTGAACGTTCCTCACCGCTAAATTACAGGCCCATTTCCTTAACTAGTACCATTTGCAAACTCATGGAGCATATTATACACACTCAAGTAATAAACTATCTCGAACGTCACAATATCATTTTCAATTTTCAGCACGGTTTTCGCAAGGGATTTTCATGCGACACCCAACTTGCCGGTTTTGTTCACGACCTTCATAAATCCATGGATGCTGGTTGCCAGGTCGACGCCATTTTCTTAGATTTCGCTATAGCTTTTGACCGCGTTCCTCACCACAGATTACTACTAAAGCTAGAACAACTTAACATTCACCCTATAGTTCTTGCATGGATAAAAGCTTTTCTTTCCTCCAGGTCTCAATTCACCTTTGCTATGAATTTTTATTCTTCCTCTTTACCGGTAACATCTGGTGTACCCCAAGGCAGTGTTCTTGGTCCTCTACTCTTCCTCGTTTACATTAATGATCTACCGAATTCTTTATCTTCACACGTTCGACTTTTCGCGGACGACTGCGTAATATACCGTAACATTTCTTCTGATTCTGACCGCTTAGCTTTGCAATCTGACCTTAACAAAATTAATCATTGGTGTTCAACTTGGCTTATGTCGTTAAATGTTTCTAAAACAAAGTGCATGTCCTTTACTAACGCTGCTACACGTTTTCCTAGTCAATACTCGTTGAATAATATGACACTTGAGTTAACAACTACCTACAAGTACCTCGGTCTCCACTTTCAATCGAATCTATCTTGGCACCATCATATAGAAGTCACTCTTGCAGCTGCTAACCGGTCTCTCGGGTTACTGAAACGAAATCTTAAACAGGCTTCATCGCAGTTAAAAAAACTTGCTTTTACCAGTCTAATTCGCCGTAAAATAGAATATGCCAGTGCCATTTGGGATCCTCATCAAGCCTACATCGTATCAAATATTGAATCTTTGCAAAACCGAGCTGCTCGTTTCATTTACTCAGATTATTCTACCTATTCCAGCGTAACTAACTTAAAAAACCGTGCTGAGCTAGAGGATTTGGCCATTCGTCGGAAATATGCACGCCTATCACTTTTCCACAAACTCTACAATCACCCATCATTACATGACAGTTTCTTTGAACCCGCCTGTTCCATCTTTCCCCGCCGTGATCATCCTAACAAAGTCAAACGCCCGCTATCTCGCACACTTCGTTTCGCTCAGTCATTCATCCCGCGCACTATTATTGAGTGGAACAGTTTGCCTGCACATATTGCCACCGAGAAAGACTCGGTAAAGTTTTCAGAGCTCATGCGCACTACGGTGACTAACTAAATATTTTTTGCTTTTGTTGTTTTGTTTTCTTTCGTTTTTTTAACTATTGTATAACGCCATGCAATTGCTGCCCGTATTCATGGTTTGCGCTTTATTGCGGTTGTCAGGTTGCACTGTATCTTGCTGTAATCAATGTTGTACTGGCCCCCCCCCCCCCATGTAATACCCTCTTCTAGAGGGCCTTTAGGGGTAACCTGAATAAGAATATTAAGATAGATAGATAGATAGATAGATAGATAGATAGATAGATAGATAGATAGATAGATAGATAGATAGATAGATAGATAGATAGATAGATAGATAGATAGATACTCTGAAAGTAGCTGAAGTTCGCTAAGAAATGCTTCGCATTTAAGACGAGAAGACGAGCTTACAGACCGCATTATGTTCCACGACAGTGGCTCCTCCTGTTATACGCCTTACCGCAAAAGTCTTTTGTTTTATGTTCCCCCTTCTTCTTCAAAAGGCGGTTAATGTTGTGTTGCAGTCTTTTCCGACATACGGCAGTGAACATAGCTTTTGAAGTCTTGGGTAGTTGAAGAGCAAACGTGGCTAGAAAAAGGTTGAATAAAGCTGAAGACTTCGCAGAGAAAAAAAGGCATCTATTTCACGCGGAACGTTGCTTCAAGTTACGACTCCGCGACCTCTTCTCTGACATCAAGGGATGCCCTTTTTACTTCCGCGGGTCCACAAAGACTCCTTGAAATATTGATGACGTAGAACCACTGATCTAGTACATCGTCTGCGGCTCGACTATCCCATGCATATTACACATAGACAGTGACTCAAGGAGAAGCTTCACTCATTGGCCTCTAAGTGGGCTAGTTCATTCCCGAAAATACTCGGCTTGCCATTATGAATAAATCACGCAGCTATGAGAGTGCTCAAAAGTTTTTTCATGAGTCTGCTATTTGTTATGAGTATTGAGTAAAATACATCAGAAGTGTGCGCCGCACTTGTACGATATATATATATATATATATATATATATATATATATATATTATAAACTTCGAGAATAGTGCAGTATAGGAAACAAAACAATAAAATATTTATTTAATCCTAACAGTTTCGGCTGGTGGACCAGCCTTCTTCGGAGGCTTCACTTACATTGCTTCACTTACATCCTCCGAAGAAGGCTGGTCCACCACCCGAAACTGTTAGGATTAAATAAATATTTTATTGTTTATTCTCGAAGTTTATAACTTTTATTACGGTAGCCGGAAGAAACTCTGATTATCTATTTCATCCATCCATATATATATATATATATATATATATACCCCTTAAATTTATTCAAGATTTTATATGTTGTTGTCTGATTACTGGAAAAACAAGATCCGCAATCGGTTTTGCAGTAAAAAATTTTTGCGAACCGCAGTAAATCAATATTAATAGAGAGGGGGTGTGCCACGCTTACCTGCTCTGCTGCTTTTTCGAGTTTAGCAATTAATAACACACATTGCCCCACCGCGGTGGTCTAGTGGATAAGGTACTCGGCTGCTGACCCGCAGGTCGCGTGATCAAATCGCGGCCTTGGCAGCTCCATTTTCGATGGAGGCGGAAATGTTGTAGGCCCGTGTGCTCAGATTTGGCTGCATGTTAAAGAACCCCAGGTGGTTGAAATTTCCGGAGCCCTCCACTACAGCGTCTCTCATAATTATATGGTGGTTTTGAGACGTTAAACCACACATATCAATCAAATCAATTATTTACATAAAATATGACCAATTTGCGTGCCTCAAATTTGTTTGGCTGCTTGTAGGCGTATAGTCGCGCTTCCGTTTGAGTATATTTTTGTTGTCTGCGTGGTGTAGATTTTTTAAATTTAAAATTCACCTAAAACGTTTTTGACCAAGTTTTCCGGCCTTCGAAACTTATGCAAAAGTGGTGAAAACTCTGCATCACTTTCTCAGCATACCCATTTATAAAATCGACTGAAGCTTATATTATTGGCACTTCTCAATAAAAAGATATGCTCGCGCCAACTACAAGAAAAGAGCATGCAAACAAAACTTTTACATCAGATAAGGTAAAACCACATCTCGTTACTTTTAAATAGTTTCCCACTTATTATACTGCAAATAAGCTTTCACAATCAGTAAGAACAGGTTGCATTATATGGTTTTGTTGGAGTTACGGCTCACCAGAAAAATGCTGTTGCGCATTCTGCCCTCCTCCTTACCATCACTTCCCTTTTCCACGCTCTTAATAGAAGGATATGCTACGCTCTTCTAGCTCGCGCACATTATGTGAAGAAACGCTCAGCCAATCATTTACACTTCAATGAGAACTTTCGAGTAAAATTCGCCAAAAGACGAGCGACATATCGCTGAAAGTCGCCATTTTTCTTCAAATTTCGCCACAAATTCACCACAGTACATATGGGTGGCGTGCCTAGTGATCAAAATTCTAAATTATGTATATCCACGTGGAGTATGGTATCACTCAGAAGCCTTAAATTCTATTGAAAATTTTCAATGCCAGTCACATGACCTGCTTCACCATGGGAGTACTGAGCAAGAGAATGCATGCCCTAGCGGCGTCCCTGAATGCTAGTGCCTCATGACAAGGTTGTGATGGTTGTAGTTGTAGCGAATACAGAAAAGAGCAGTGGCTACAACGAAAGAGGGAGACCGTGCGTAGTCCTCCTGTCAGTTTGGAGTTTCACTGCAGTGGAATCATGAGTTCGACAACCGAAGAACCTAATTACACAGCAACGAAACTAAATTTGAATGTACTAAGTAACCATCACAGTGCCCGCACTATACGCTTTCTTTGTGGTCGTGCTTACGCTATACATTCGCCTCACTAGTTTCTGAAGGCTGCCCAATGAAGCCCGACTTCTTGGCCTACCCAACAATATGTTATAACAAATTTAAACCTAATATACCATATTAGGGAGAAACTACAGCAGTGAAAAAGCCGATAAGCTGTTCACGACAGTTGGAGCTGCGGTCGGAACACGCAACCTAACCATCACCTAGCCACTCAAGACGTGAAACTTTAAAGACACTTAGAGCTCTTCAAGCACCTGAAAACATACACCACCGCCTCGCTGCACGCGAAGCAATTAACTGACCTAAATTGCTAAGAGGATGCTGGTGGACGCACAAGTGCACCAGGATCTTGGTGAATTAGGAGGTATATACGAGAAACAAGACATACGTACAAAAGTGCGCATATGTGCGCATTGTACAGATGGGTGTACAAATGAGAAACATAGAAAATGTTGTCACCCATTCGTGTTGAAGACAAGGAGTACAGAATGCATAACTCAGTCGAGACCTAAGCCAAAAATTGCTGGAAATTCACCATGTCGTCATCAATAAATTTGCGTCGCCAAGGGCCTCTCAAATTTGCCAAATAGGTGAAACGTAGCCACCAGTGGCAACCCTGATGGGGATGATCACTAAGCCAAGGGATGTATAGGAGCAAACGGAAAGTAAGCCATAGACGTGTTCACCCTTGCGACGTTGTAGTGTGTCACTGGTAATCACCGTTACTTGATGTATTCGTTCTGTGTATGACGCCGCATGGTGGCCTAGGGGTTAAGGTATTCGGCTGCTGTCCCGTAGGTCACGAAATCAAATCCCGGCTGCAGTGGCTGCATTTTTGATGGAGGCGAAAATGCTGTAGGCCCGTGTGCTCAGGTTTGGGTGCATGTTAAAGAACCCGAGGTGGTCGAAATTTCCGGAGGGTTCCCCTACGGCGTCTCTGTGGGTCATATGGTGGTTTTGGGAATTTGAATTACACATATCAGTATGGTCGAAAATGCAAATTTATTACGGATATGTGCTCGTGATTGAGCTGTGACACTAGCACAAAAACATTTAGTTCTATATGTGTA
Source organism: Rhipicephalus microplus (assembly GCF_013339725.1). NCBI lineage: Eukaryota > Metazoa > Arthropoda > Arachnida > Ixodida > Ixodidae > Rhipicephalus > Rhipicephalus microplus. Next base: position 140,241,337 of record NC_051166.1, read on the forward strand.
AATAATCACAGTAAACTGTCATGCCTATGTTGAATAGTTACCCCAGAAAAAAAGGGGGATAGCCGAGTTGGTAGGATGCTCACCTTCGGATCGTGGGCAGATGGTCTGGAACCTGGCCTCGCCGAAATTTGTGTTTCGCAAACGATTTCTTGTTTTCTCTTTCCTCGTGTCTTTTTTTTTCACGCTCTCTTTGTTCGTTCTATCATGCATCAGTGTTATTGCATCCTGCACTAGAATACCTGGACACGTGTTCAGTTTCATGATGATGATGTTTTTTTAGGGCGCATAGCAAACCTTGAGCACAACAGTTCTGCTGTAAAAAAATCAGCTGTTTTTTGCGCACGAGGTCAGTTTCAGCGTCTTTCGCTACCCTGTGCCAAACTTACCTTGCGCACCCAGCTGGCACCTTAATGTGAAAACCAGCGTCCATCATCATATTATAGGCGACTGGTACATTTTGGCGCCTCAGCGATTCTCCATCCACCCTGTTCTGGATGATGAGCGTCATGCGTGCGTCAAGGTAAACTGGTGAGCGCAAATAAAGTGAAGGACACGAAAAGACTGCACAAGAACACCGGTCGCCTGCTGAATGGCGAGGAACGTTTACAGAAGGAACGCCGTTCCCTTTACTGTTTCCTCGTAAACGTAACGGGATGCATTTACAGTTCCACCCATCTTGAATGGAACGGCGGCGTTCCTTATTTCCTTCAAAGAGGAACTAGTTGCTAGAACGTCGTTTCTTCGAACACCGTTCTGTACAACACTGATGCTTGCATACATGATTCATCAGCTGACTCAAGTTAGAGTTTGGATATATACCACCGCACATTATTACGACGCAACCAGATGCGTGTGGCTCACGACTCTTGCGTGGAGTAAGTGACACTTCATTGTGTTCGACCTAATGACTTGTCTGGGCAACATTAATCACCTATATATCACTTATTACTCACTTATAAAGCACCTATATCACTTATATATCATTGATCACTTATAAAGCACCGAAGTGGGGCAAAAAAAAGTCCATTTAGAACGTTGTACACCTGTTTGCAAAACGCTCGACAAGAATATTTCTTATTTTCTATCAAAGAAGTATTTGTCTTCATCTGTTTCCTGCTGTCAGGTGCGCAGCTAGAACTTTTCTTGGGGACAGGGGGGGGGGGGGCATCACCTTGAATTCGGGAGGGGCACACGCTTAAAATGGTTATTTTCACACTCTATGCCATGACGAAAAAAAATGGAAGCATATCCACGGGGTGAATGATGGAGAGTGGGGCGAAGCATCCGACCACCCATGTGTCCGTCTGTGTGACCGTTCGTACTTCCGTTCACCCGTCTGTGCGTGCGTCTGTTCGTGCGTCTGTTCGTGCGTCCGCACGTCAATCCGTGCGTCCGTCCCTGCGTTCGTCCATGCATCCGCCCCTGCGTTCGTCCATGCGTCCATCCGTCCATGCAGCCATACATGCGTCCGTCCACGCATCTGTCTGTGTGTTCATCCGTCCATCTAGTCAAAACTCCAAGTACCACCAACTCGCATCTTTTCATCGTATATTCCGCATATAGAAGCACAGCCATCCAGCGGACATTACAAGGACTGAACGAGAGGAGGCACACGCACACTTTCTTACTACTTGCGCTTCGTGTCTACTTCCCACCTTTAACCACCTCGAGTTCATGGTATATACTAGTTCACTGTATTCGTGGCACTGCGGCCCAGCGCTCGCTAACACTTTCTAAAACAAAGGAGGTTACGCCCAACGAGGTTACGCTTTCTTGTCAGATAGTGCTCAATGTACATGCCAGTGGCATGCTAATTGGGAATGAGAGACAGGAGAATTCAGCTTTCAGTTTAAGCGCACGCTGCGAATTTTTTATTGTTCAACAACGCACAGAAAAAGCTCCCACCGGCGCCACCTTGCAGGTAAAAGCGTAAGACTGGTTAAGCACTACAACGAGGGACGAACGAGTGCCGCTTCAAGGAGCTTCGCCCCTAAAAAAATTGGGGTTGGGGGCACGTGCCTGGTTTGCCATCCCCTGGCTACACCCCGGCCTGCTCATGCCCGCGAAATACAAAAGGCAGAAAATTGATTGATATGTAGGGTTGAACGTCCCAAAACCACCATATGATTATGAGAGACGCCGTAGTGAAGGGCTCTTGAGATTTCGACCACCTGGGGTTCTTCAACGTCACCCAAACCTGAGCGCACGGGCCTACAACATTTCCGCCTCCTTCGGAAATGCAGCCGTCGCAGCGGGATTCGATCCCGTAACCTGTGAGTCAGCAGCCGAGTACCTGAGCCACTAGACCACTGTGGCGGGGCGGCACGGAAATTGCAGATCCCACGTGCAGTGGCAATCGATGATATGCTAAGCATGAATGAGGAAGGTTGGTTTGTTATCATAAAATCAACACAACGCTGGAAGGTGGACGTAAAATTTGCCGTGCAAGACTTCCATGTCATGGTTATTATGCTTGAGCGTGTCATTTACTTTCGTCGTCTATTCACCGTCACGTGTTACCAAATTTGGTATTACGTGACGGTGAATAGACGACAGTGAATTTGATGATACCAAATTTCGTATCAACTTGTGGGGCTAGTGAAACGGCCGCGAGTGTGCTATGAGCGTAGCATGTAATCATGTTTTGCATTACAGGCATGTCTTGATTATCATGTTTGGATGTGTTATTTACCTTCGTCGTCTGTTCACGTCACATAAACCAAATTTGGTATACGTTCCGCTTGCGAAACGGCCACGGGCGCATCGTGGAAGTGCTATACAGCCGTGTGTTATATAAAACGCATGTCATGATTATCATGTTTGCACATGCAATTCATCTTGGTCGTCCATTCACGTCACGCAATTCCAAGTTTGGCATGTGCGAAGCCAGCGGACTAACCGCGAGCGCACCATGAGCGTGGCCTGTAATTATGACTTACATGACAACGGTCACTCGTGTTCGACATGCATGCAGTCATGTCATATAATACCAGTTTTGCGACATACCATGTGACCGAAACCACCGCAAGAGCAGCAACGCCATGAAATGTAAATCTTGACGATCCGGACATTTCATGAATTTCATGTTAGGACTAGTCACTTATGCTCGGCATACAGTCATGTTATGCCATACAAATTTTCGTATGCATACCCTTATCAAAACGGCTGGCGGAGACGATAGTTATAGCGCGAGAACAAAACGACGAAAAACGACGACGTTTTGTTCTCGCGCTATAACTATCGTCATGCCATACCAACTAGCCCAAGCTGCCACACTTCTAGGCTGGGGGAGCTAAAAGCTGTAGGCGGCTGAATAGATAGATAGATAGATAGATAGATAGATAGATAGATAGATAGATAGATAGATATAGATAGATAGATAGATAGATAGATAGATACTTTAAATGTCCCCGAAGTTCGGTTAGAAATGTTTTGCGTTTAAAAACTTTACTTAATAGACAGAAAGTTAAAAACTGTCAAACCCGACGTTGTATAAACGTATCTATACCCTTCGAATTTGATATTTTCTCCCGGCGTTGTTGATTTAAAAGTTACGTAATCGGTAACGACATCGTCAAGTGCAGCGGTGCTGATAATGTGAGCCACCATACCAATAAAAACTATATATTTCTGTGTTTGTTAGTTTTTTATCTCATGAGCTGAAAAGTCTTCGTTTTAACACAGCCCAGATAAGAGTGCGGCGCACACTTCCGGTGTACTTCACTGAATACTCATCCCAAATATTAGTGCTGTCAAAAAAGTGTTGAAGAACTTCCACAGTTTTGTGATTTATTCGTCTTAGTCACGGGCAGAGTGTTTTCGGAAATGATCATGCTAGCCTAAAGGGCGAAAAGTGAAGTTTCTGTTCGAGTCGTTGTCTACGCGTGATGTGCAGGGGTTGGTCGAGTAATAGACGACGTACTAGATATTCGTCATTATCACCGCATGGAAGTGTTGACGAAGGCACAAACTGGATTCGGAATAAAAAGCGATTTGTGCAAGCAGTTTCTAGTTTTAGGGGATGTATGAGAGTGGCGATACGTCGCGGTTGCTGGCACTCGTAACAGGTGCACAGGTCTAATGAGCTTATTCCGAATGTCACGAAGTGCGGTGATGCCTTTTCCTAAATTCGTCTTTATTGAGACTGCAGCTTAGACGAAAATGTGTTCTTCAGGTGTAGTGTCACTAAACCATGCTGTCACTTCGATTCGATGCTGTCGCTTGTTCTCATTGTTTATATAACCATCTTTAAGGTTTGTAGTGCCAAAGCACGGTGTGAGTACGAGGCATGCCGTTGTTGAGAGCTCCTAAAGTTTTAACCATCTGGTGCACGCTTTGGAATTACACTCCAACTATAATACTACCGCCACGAAGTCTAATACTGGGTGGTTTTTCCATTCCAGGAACTCTAGTACCACTGAATCCTGGGCCCTAGCCACTAGGTGGCGTTGTTGTTCCTGGAATCCTGGCAATCAGGACCTCGCAAGCAATGAGGCCGTGCACACTGCCGCCCACGCACTCATTCCCCTGCCACTGCCTCGCCCACCAATGAGCGCTGTGGTTCAGAAAAGAACGCTTCTTTCCTGAATTTAGAGATATAATTACCATTGTCGAGACTCCCACCAACAATTTCCTGCTCCCTGCAAAAGATGCAGGAAGGCAGGCAAAAGATTTTTTCTTCATGTATTCACCAATACGCTACCATGCCTGGCAGTGGTTAAGCATCTTGTCTCTTCTTTTCCTGGCCTCTGCAAGTACTGTGCAGAGGTGGCTCACAACTACCACATGGTGTGTGTGGGCAATCCACCTGAATCCTTCTTTACTGCGGAACCCCAATCCAACCAGAGACGACTGGGAGGCACCTTGCTCAGTTTTCAGGACCTAATGACCCAACAAGCCATGGTCCAGCATGCTATAGGACAGCTGCGCGACCAATGGGGTCCCTGACTAGGGACTACACCTTGTACTGTAAGGAAGCTTACCAACTAGGGGCTGGTTTTTTTTTTTTTGCAACCTCTGTTTTAATTTACATCCACGACTTCCACCAGGTCTGTGGAGATGAGCTGGACTTCCCACGTCCGAATGAAGTCCTCGTTTTATTCTCCAGCTTTGTTTTCTTTCAGGGAGGGAGAAGCGTCCGCACCTAATGGCTATGGACATTCGGGAAAGCGGTGCACCAAAGTAAACAGTATGCCGCACTTTTGGCCGAGGTATCCATGTAACGTTGTGTAGAGCATATGCACGAGTATTCCGTGGGTGCAAAAAAAGATGCGAAGTATTCGAAGCGTGGAGATGTCTTCATGGTTGAGTCTTCAATAAAGTGGTAAGTGCCTTCTGCGCTGCAACATGTCATGATGAAGGATCACCGAGTAGTCGATGAGTACGGTCTCCGCCTCCGCGTACGCAGGCCTGCCTTGTTGAGAATAGGAGGGAACGATCGGGCCGACGGAATCATGGACTGCAGTATGTGTTGCTTCATACCCCTTCAGCCCCTCGGCCGCAGGAACCCATGATATGGAGGTGTACGGGATCAGAGTGCTTTGGTGCTTGAATATCTTTACTGCTTCTATGAGAACGCCATTCTTAGCGTGATTCCTGATGGTAGCTTTAAATTAAAAAAAAACGACAGCGGCTTTTGTGCCTGATTAATCATTGCCACTTCTTTTGCACTGTCGTCGCTTTGTTTGCGTGCTGTGGCAAGTACTAGCGCACTGTCACAACCATCTGCGATGCTCAGAGTGTTGGTAGTTTTTGCAGGTATTTGGCTGCATGGGTGTATCCCGTGTTTAGATCTTGTCCGTGTCTTGACTGTATGGTATCAGTTGGTTATTTTCTTCGTTTCTTGGGTAAGTCGGGTGCATGTTGTGCGGAGGTGTTATGCAGAAAGATTTACAAATGATCAAATGAATTCTTTTTTTTCTTTCAGTGGTCGCTCTGAAGATCTCGCAGTAACTAAGCTGTTGCGACACTAATCTTCTAGGTTACATGACGTTTGGACGTTCTAATTGAATTCCTTTGTGCGCTTCGGTGACTTCTTTCAGTTTGTTGCACCCGTTCATCCTTAGATGCCTCGTAGTCAAGGCCGTGTATGGTAGTCCTAGGGTCATGTTGATGGTTTTGCGTATGAGAATGTTCAGTTTCTCGACCTCTGCCTTCTTCAGTATGAAGCAGAGCATGTTGTTTGTTATTAGAATAGTGAGAAGCATTGCGTCACGCATAACATATCTTGTTTTTTAAGGCTGCTTCTATGACTTGGATCCTTCCTGACAATATTCGTAAGCTATGATAGCATTCACTGTAGTCGTGGCAGGACGGCTGTTATCCACTGGTTTTGGGAAGTACTCATAGGGTCTACGCTTTTGAAATGGGCTTATCACTGAAGATAACGCGGTAATCAGGTTCCTAATTGACGGGTGGTCTACTTCTCGTTCTTACCTCAAACGAGGTATTCTAACTTCTCAGGATCACAAGAGAAGCTGTTATTTTTTGCAAGTGACTCTCTATGACATTGGCTGGGCCTTGTAGGCATGTTCCTTGCATTCCATTGTTTGAGGCCCTTGTCCATAGTGTAACATTACAAGCATAAAAAGCGTGTGGTAAGTCTGGTATGGCAGCTAGTAGGCTGAGGAGATTGATCATGCCGACGTTATTGAGCAACGCCGATATGATTGACCTTTTGAAGGAGCCATATTCTTATATTCAGAAGTTGCCACTAAGGGGCCTCCGTATTTTCACTAGGGCTGTGTTGTTTATGGAAACATTTTTCACATAGTTTTATGTCTTTGACGTTGCCGAGGATGTTGCTCGAGGGGTTTGTTGTGCACAAAGTGAGGAGAATGGGGTGCTAATTCTTTATTATGTGGGGTGTGCGGGACTTTGACATCCCAGTGACCTACGAGCACTTGTATAAGTTTCGGGGGCGTTGATATCTACATTATGGATGATGTCATCAACATTTAGATCGTCTTCCACTCTGTAATTAGGGCCGCTCAAGCTCTGGCTGGCTTGGAAGAATGGGTCATTGTTTGTTGGAAGATGCGATGCTCCCTGCGCAGGGTTTCTTCGAGTCACCTTTCTGCCGATGACGTGTGTAGAGAAATTCTGATCTGAATTTAGGTCTGTGGACACACTATTGCCTCCCCTTGTGGGTTAGAACGAGTCATTCAAAAGATTGAGTTTGTTTTAGTTAGCCGCGGCATGTACTCGAACTCATTTTTTCTTGGCGGTATGGTATACTTAGCTCACGTGTTAGGCGTTGAAGTTCATCAATACAACGACTTGATCACTGTCAGAACGTTTCTTAGTTTTTTGCAGAAGGTGGTTTCACTAAGTGGTTCTGCTAAAGAAAAGAGCAGCAAAGTACCGCCCACAACTGTCTCTCTTTAAAGACACTTCAAGAGGTCGGCACAGGAGTGGTGTAATGGCAGTAAAGTATATACGGAGAAAAAGGTAAGAGAAAGAAAAAAAAATGCAAATGGGATATTTGATCCGCTTCCCTGAGCGCGCGCCTGAACCACCACAACATGCAACCGTGCAGAAAAGCCGCCTAGAAAGCCAGAGAAAGCACTGGCCGAAGATGCATAACGGGCCGAAATGGTGCATTAAAAAAATGAGAGCGTGTGAAGCACCTGCCTGAGTGCGTATCCCAGGCACGAAAAAATTAGAGTTTGTACCACTGACGGAATCGAGTCCTGTTGGTCTCGGCGTGTTTGAGGGCACCACTGGCAGACTATATCTCCAGCGAGGTCGCCTCATGTGAGGAAAGAGCCGTGGCACACAGTCCGCAAACCGGAGAGTTAGTCGGTAGGAACACCAATACAGCACGTATAAGGACGCAGAGTGTGAGGCCAACATCGCATCCTTCAGTTTGGTGATATCAGTCAGCGCACTCGTAATAGTGGGCAGAATGGTGGCCAAACTCGTTGGAGGAGCCAGCGTACTCATGGGGAGATGTGTGGTGGTCATCGAAGGCTCTCGGCTGCCACCGGCGAGGGCATCGCAGAACGAGCGGCTTTTTTATACCACCGCACTGCCCCGCTTGTTGGTGTTGTTGACAGTGGTTCTAGCGTATTTCAGCGCTTGGCGGTGCGTCACGAAGCCTTCCGAAGAGGCGAGTATGGCAGAGGCCTTGCGCTGAACCTGCCAGGATAGGCAGCGCGGCTCGTTGACTGCATGGTTGCCCTTGCATTTGAGGCAGGGTGATTGTTTCGTCGTGCACGGCTCCTCAGGATGGCTGCCACCACAACAGATGCAGTGCTCATCACTCGAGCAAGTCGTGGTGGCATGGCCAACTGACCACACCGGGTGCATTGAAGGGGTCATGACACATGCAGATGGACCAGCCTCTCGAGCTTGAATACGGACACCTCCAGTGGGACGTTGGTGCCCTCGACAGTTAGGTTGACACCCTGGCCTTGCCGAGCGCAGGACACGACGGGCACGGCTCACTCCAGCTTGGCCGCGATGTCGTGGCGTGGCTGTCCGCGTCAACACCATGCACGATGCCCATGCAGGTGTTCGTGACGGGAAGCTTCGACTTCATGTAACTGTCGCAGATACTGCGCACTTGTCGAGTTCCGAGGGGTCTGCTGAGGAACCAATGCCGACAGCAATGAAATTGCGTGGGAAGTTGACGCAGGCGCTCTGCGTAGTCGGGATTGCGGCAAGAAAAGCCGCGATGGCATCACGCGACACAGAGAGATAGTTGGATTTCTTTCCCACAGGTCTAAATAGGATGGGGTTGCTATCTTCACCCGCTGTCGTACGAGAGATGTAGAGGTGTGTATTGGGCACCGTGGCGGTGGCCGGGATGCTAGGAGGAGGAGAGGTGGTGAACCGGAATGCAGGCGTTCCAGTTGCCGTCTATGTCGCGTCCGAACTGGCAGGAGATGACGAAGATGGCGTGTGATGTTGCAAGGAGAACATAGTGGTGGACGAAGCTTCCGTCTCCGTTGATGACGTTCAGGAAGGGGTGCCCGGTACACTCTCCTTCCCTTGCGTGTCTATGGATAAGCTTTACTGCTCAGCGCTAAGTAGCGGATCTTACTAAGCTTGTCGACGCGACGTTGTCACCTCCAAAGCCTTAGGATTTGGTGTCCTTGGCTTCAGAATGCTGGGCGATGCATTCTTTTGAGGGAAAAAAGACAGAGTAGCGGGGAAAGAACGCGACCGGCCTGCGTAAAATCTCAACTCGTTCTTCGGAGAAGAGGGTTAACATATCAAAGGTTACCCTTAAGGAGGCAGTTTGTACTTGCTACGAAGGCGCCCTTGCGAGATTTCGTCTCCGGGTATAATTTCTACGAAGATGTGTTTGACCGTTGTGTTAACAGGTTGCACTTCTAGCACGTACGGTGGTGGGATTATGTTCGAGGAGGAGTGTCATGCATTTTCTCGTGTGATGGCACTGTAAGTTTCTTGTAGGACATTTTGCATGTTTGTTTTTTGCATAGTTATAAAGTCTGGCGGGTCTGCTTGACAAACTCTTGTAGCGTAGCATGTCCTTGTTAGTAGGACCAAGAGTTCTGTTGCCTTACATCAATGGTCGACAGCGCACTTGTCTTCCTGTAATTAGGACTCAGCATTTTGCTTTGCTGTGTTGCCTGTCGGCACTCACGGTTAGGTGAAATTGGGGAAGGTCTACTTATTTTGTTTGCTCGAACGCGCTTCCTGTGGGGCGAATATCTTTTGTTGAGGTGTGAAAGCGATCTTTAATTACGTAGTCCTTTTTCGCGTTGGCTACAAAGTTGTTTAGCTTCGCTGAAACTATATCGACCTTGGCATTGAGCGTGGTGCACATGATCTGGTCGGCCACATTTCCGGCGAATGCACTTTGGCTGCCGGGACGCTTTCCTCAATTGTGGCTGAGGAGCCCTGCATGCGAGTTTCGTGGAAGACTTGTAATGTTACGTCAACTATGTCAGCCTAATCTGTGAGGGAAAAGCATGTATCCCGGTGCCCAATGTTTTCTTGGAATTTCAGACACCTCCACCGAAGCTCGTCAATAAGGTACCTATTTTCTTCGCACTTCTGTAAAAGCCTGCTTACACAATCCTCTTCTTTTTGTTGATTTAGGATCAGCTTGTCAATGAGGCCAAAGTGGTCTTGTAGTTGGCTGTTTTGACTATGCATTATGTTTTTTTAGTTCCACATTTTCGAGAACCCGTAAGGTCGTAGTTCCGACCTACGAGGATTTGGAGCTGCTCGAGGGTTCGTATCCACTCAATTCACTTGTCTCATGCGTGTGGCGCACTTATATGGGCGAGTGCGAGCTTGAGCGTGTTCATAAAGATGATGGAAGTGTAGGTCTGTATCTACCTTTTTTCTGCGTAATTCCAGCACCCCTACACACAATTGGACTTCCCAGTTCACTGAATATGGCACCAGAGTACCGGCAGTTGTCCATTGTAATGAGCTTGTTTATGTGTTGCTGTCGTAGGTGGAATGGCGGCAGGTATATGGTTTCATTTTTATCGCTGTTTTTGGTGGATGTTGCATGCCTTTCTCCCCATAAATTACATGTCGATTTGCACTAATGGTTCAGTAGTTGGTCAGTCTTGCCACATTTGTAGCAAAAGGCTGGTCGTGGTCGTTGGCAGATATCGTGGTGGTTTTTGTGTTACCGCGGGTTCTTCAGTATTGCCCCGACTGGTGGTAGGGAGTGCATCAGAAGTCGACAATCTGAACGAGGATGTGATAAAGAACGTGTAGGTTTACCAACCGTTCCGGATTTCGCGGGACTGTCCCGACATTTCATGCAGCATTCCGGGTCCGTCACCAACCCTGTCACGATAACTATTTGTCTGGATTTGCCCCGGACTGTCCCGTTAGGAACTTTTTATGAGATTTAACGCATGTCCGACAACGTGCATCACGTTACAAAACGCGAAGTTCTGATGAATCGCACCCATGAAGAAATGCTGCGGTGGCGTGCGAGGGGCTCTATAGGTGCACTTGCATGAAAAGAGGGACAACGTTTGCAAAAGAATTCTCTAGCAAAAGGAAGCTTTGCGAAGAGCGCGAAGCCAGCTGAACTGCCACTTCAACAGGCCGCAACCATAAAGAAACACTTTATTAGTCTAGAGCGTACCGAAATAAAAATAAAACCCCGATTTCACTGGATCTCTATGTTAGTGAACTACCCCCATCCCTCCCACCATCCCGACTCGCTTCATTGAAGATTTGGTAATCCTGAGAACATGTGGTCACTTGAAAGAAAGAAAGAAAAAAAGAAAGAAAGAAGGAAAGAAAAATAGATAGATAGATAGAAAAAAGAAAGAAAGAAACAAAGAAAGAAAGAAAGGAAGGAAGAAAGTTTTGCTCGTAAACAGCTGTTAACGAGGAGCCATCAAGAGTGTCTACCGCGGAAAGCTTCCCAAGAATGAATAGAAACTTCGGGCCTTCAGACAGCGCATAATTACGCTGAAGTAGCCTGGTCTCTAACGGAGTTCTCGCCTAAAATTGCTCCCACTAATACTCTGGCTGGCAGGCTGCATGGGAGGTTTCATTCCGGAAACTAGAGAAAACAGTGTTCTCAGAAGTCGACTTGGGATGGTGGGACTTATGTGTCCTGGCTCTTATTTATGTAGTCGGAGACGCATTCACGCATTCCTAAGAAACACAGAATATGCACGCGCCACTACCATGAGACACAGCGATGAGCGTTTCATCAAACACTCTCCGCGTCATTTCTGGTGAGAAGATTAGGACCTAAGACAGTGCATCTCTGTTCCTCGACCTGTCGTTGCAGAAAACGGAGCAATTAACACTCCTGCCTGTTCGCTTCGTCTGCTCCACGCTAACATACAACCTCGTTAGTTGTACATTAGTACCTCCTTTCCTTTCCCTCGCCGTTGCTCTGTCTTTCTTATTGCGTCCCGGTCCGCGTGGAGATGAGGGAACAGCCGGCTCTGGCGCTTCCGTCATCGCCAATGCTGCCGTCGCACTAGCGCGTAACGGCGTCGCTAGCGGGACTCTCCTCCTCGCGTGCAGCTCTCTCCGCATCCACGCAGCGACAGCGCCGGCCACGCTCGGACGGAGCGCGCCTCACTCGCTGCTATCACCGCAGTCCAAGCGGGTGCCCGCTCCTTGCGCCGCAGGCCGGTGGTCCCATCGGAGATCGAGTAACTTTCGCGCTCGGCTGCGGCCGTTGCAGACCAGTCGCCAACAGTGCCTTTGCACGTGAGTAGGGAGCGACAGCCCTTTGTGACTGACGTTGCGTGCTTTTACTTACCTGTCAGCGGACACTTGTTCCTTTTTCTCTTTCCTGTGTGTTCTTGTATATGTGTGCGTGTGTTTTGCGTTGCTTAATCGTGGCTTTCTGCACATGCAAGTGTTGTTGCCTTAGGAACTATCGTCTAGCGTAAATAAAATAAAATAAAATATAATAAAGCCGCGCTAAGCAAAGATAAATTCTGTCGTGAAAACTCGCAAAAGTTTTTTCACATTGTCAGTAGCAAAAGTTACTACTTTGGTAGCTGCTACTGGAAATAGTGAGTGAAAATACGAATGACTGGGCAGCTTTTCCGGCGATATTTTATGCTTATGAGCAACTTTTTCATTACGCTCGCTACTGAGTAAATTTCATTTGCCTCTCTCAAATTTAGTTTTAATAATAAATGTTATTCAAAGGCAAATTTTCTGTCTGGCAGAATAATCGCAACAGGTCCCCTGCTTCAGAACACTATAGAAAAAAGTTGCCAAGCAGCTTGAATGTGGCCAAAGTATGATGTCGCAGTTATAACACGTGTTATGGATAATCTTAGTGGTCTCGTTTGTTGTTTTGTGAAGTGGAAATATTAGATGTATCACAGAGGAGACACGTCGTATTTCATACCGATATGTTTCCGTCGCACTTTGCGGGCTGCGGCTCACGTTGTTTCGTAGAGTAAAAAAATACAGGTTGGCTAGCTGCAATTCTTCTTGCCGCAGCGACGAGCTATGCGAAGTACCTCCTCGTTGGAGAAAAGAAGAAAAGCAGCTCAGTTAACTGCATCAACGGATGATATTTTTAATATTTACCTGTTTACCTAACACGCTGTCTTTTGGTCATATTGTCGTGTTAGATTATTTTATATCTGTGGTATTGCTTGGTTTATGTATCTTTTGAATTATTTTATTTGAGCATATAACTACGATCAAAAAAGTAATTTTAGAAATCAGACGTAAATTATGACTGATGACCCAGAGGTTGCGGGATTGAATTCCGGCTGTGGTGGCTGCATTTTAGGTGGAGGCGAAAATGCTGTAGACCCGTGTGCTCGAATTTCGGTGCTCGTTAAAGTACCCCAGGAAGTCAAAATTTCGGGAACCCTCCACTACGGTGTCTATTTTTGGACGTTAACCCCCACATATCATCATATTATCAAAGTACGACTGATGAGCAAAAGCAAACACAGCTGCATTCGCGTGACATTTGAAGTGGAAGCCCACTATAATAGAATATAGTGCACTCTTCAGATTAAATTGGAACGCATCGGTATGAGTGATTAAACAGACTAGCTCACCAATTTTCTCTGCGATCCTCACACTTTGTTCTTTTATTATTCTTAAATCCGTGTAATTTTTTCACCGATCCAGCTATTTTGCGCTTACATAGATTATTTTTCAAGCCACGCATGCGAAAGCGAACTTAACGCTAACCAAGGGGGTTCCTTTGTTTACTAGAGAGAGTGGGTCAAGTAAATGAACGTGCACGTCCAATGTGAATTCCTTTGATTGGTATGTGATTTGCCACCGCCTTTTCAGGAAAGTTAACTCATCGTGAGGGCTTAATCAAGTAAGTTTACCAGTTTACAAGCAGCTGCGCTGCGAACTGAATGAGGTAAGTCAATGATGGAAACTTTTAATTAGCGCAAACGCCCGAAGTTCGAAGCCTGCCCATGGCGGGCTTAATGGCCATAGTTTGGAAGAACATGCGAACACTTATTGCGGCTTGAAAACAGCTATGTTTTCCGAGGTCAGACAACTCAACATGGACGACTAATCGGAATAGAAGTCGTAATAACGCAAAGTTTAGGTGAACGCAGTGCGCCTGTGCAGACTATAGCTCACTGTGGTAGCTAGTGTGTTTGTATAGTTAAAGTTAATGATTAACTTTTCTATTTACACATATTATAACTGAATGGTCTACAGGAAAAGCGGGAGAAATGAAAAGAAATAAAAACTGCTGTATAGGAGGAGGGGCACTAGGAGGTGTTGTGAGCGACAAAGCACGGTACACAGATATATTCAAAAGCTTCTTAGCGCAGACAAACAAAGATAGTCAGCAACATATTTGAAGTGAGAGTTAAGCAGTTAAGATCACCACGATGCAATCCGTTTTGTGACATCTTACTACTTTGCCACCTAGGTGGCTGAACGTACATTTTAAAGTTGTTTTTGTTTTTTAACCAACTTTTTAGTCAATTATCAAGTGACGTTAGTATAATATTTTAGTGCCTCACAAATTTATTGCCTTAAAGAATTTCTCGCATCTGTAAAAAACGAGCGGATTCACAGAGGTGTGTTTTAGCGCTCTCTCCCTTCCCTGGTTCAGCCCGACAAGCGCGCTGGAAGCTAGAGAGGGACGAATGACCCGCAGGATAAACGTTACGTCACGCACACGTCATGAGCTTGAGCGCGCGTCATGAAGCAGGATTGCTCTCTTTAGGTGCGACTCCGGAGCGCGCTAGTATGGCAACTATATGCGATCGCCACCCTGCACGTGGCGACACCCCGTGAGAAGAATCGCATCTGATCCAAACGTCTGTCTGGTTTTATATCAGCTATTCGGTCCAGAGCATCAAACCGCTGTGTGGTGGCCCTGAAGAGAGCGCGTAAAGGCCTCAGTATGAAGAGAGGCCGCTTAGGAGAGGGGAAATTTCACGCGGCGCCTGTAAACTTTTTTGCGGCGCATAGCTGCAATATTTGACTGAACTGTTCAGAGCAGCGTCTGCCTTCCACTGTATGTGTTTTTTTTTTCACGAAACGCGAGGGTTATTCAGGGCCCTTGAAGGGAAAAGGAAATATACTGCATACATAGGATGGGTGAGTTTTTTCCATGTTCCACAGTGTGAGCTTGTAAAAAACGCTGTGTGCAAATGAAGTAATTTATCCTTGATTTTTCAGAATATCTTCCCCTGTATTCAATTATTGGGGCTTGTACGTGCATAGTTTGATTACGTTTATGAGAACTACGGAGACCGGGTGGTTTCCAGAAAACTGAGCCTGTTGTTTTCAGTGAATTATAAGCAGACCTAAGGGCAAAGCGCAAAAATTATTTTGAGCCTCAGAGTGCCAAAGTGCAAAAAAAAAAAGATATCTGAAAAATCAAAGTCCGGGATTATTTTGTGCTGACACTAGGGTATGACTATGATGCACAGGGTGGTTCTTTGAAGCACGCCTAAATGCAAGCATATAGGTGTTTTTGCATTTTTACTCATTTAAATGCGGCCATTGTTGCTTTGTAAGGTTGGATTGGGTTAGGTCAGAACTTAGCTGGCCTGCACAATACTAGCTTAGGAACTATGACGGGTAGATGCCGAGTTATTCCGGCAGATTCCACATGTTGTGGGACCATGTTGTAGCCAGGGGGTGGCACACCGGGGCCGTGCCTCTCTCTCGCAACTACCCGTTCCTGAATTTTTTTCTCGAACCTGGGACACCAATCATAAATTGACACTCGACAACACTTACCTGCCCGGACCGCACGTTGGTTCATGGGCCTCCATGTTTGTCATACAATCATGTCCTTCTTTGATTATTATGAGGGGTATAACGTCCCAAATCTACTATATGATTATGAGAGACGCCATAGTGGATGGCTCCGGAAATTTTAACCACATGGGGTTTTTTCGCTTGTACCTAAATTTCAGCACACGGGACTACAGTATTTTCGCCTTCATCAAAAAATGCAGCCGCCACAGCCAGTATTTGATCCCGCGACATGCGGGTCAGTAGCCGAATACCTTAGCCGCTCGACCACCATGGTGGGGCTCATATCCTCCTTTGCCAATTTCGGTATAGTTAGGGAGGCGAATCTATCTATCTATCTATCTATCTATCTATCTATCTATCTATCTATCTATCTATCTATCTATCTATCTATCTATCTATCTATCTATCTATCTATCTATCTATCTATCTATCTATCTATCTATCTATCTATCTATCTATCTATCTATCTATCTATCTATCTATCTATCTATCTATCTATCTATACCCTATCTATAAGTAGAATCAGAAAAAACAGAGAGACAAATTTTTGGTGAGCTTAGAACCCGCGTATTCTCGACTGGAAGTTAGCGTCGTAAGCCCTCGGCTCTGCAGGCACGCTATGAATACGTAGCATAGCTTTGCAAATAAGTTATCTCGAATCCCACGAAGTGGCGAAACGGACATGAATATTGACAACGACTTGTTCGTAGCACGAAGCCACGAGAAAGTTCAAACAAATTTGTCAAAATGCAAGCTTTTTTAGTTGTTGATGAACTTCTCCTGGTGCTGGAATCGAACGCAGGTTAACATATATTCAAAGTGGCCCCTCTACCAAATAAGCTAGCCAGGAAACTAGCAAGTGGCTGCGCGAAGGCGAATGAATCGACAGCTCGAAGGACATGCCCATATAATGTTGGCAATCAGTTCTGCCGAACACCACTACGTGGTGCAAGGGAGAAGATGGGGAAATTGGCAATTTTCTTGAGATATCGTGTTATGAACGGGCTGTCGTCAATTGCCCCTTTTATAGCATAGCCATGTGTAGTATAGCAGAGCACGGTGTCAAGAAACAGAATTAAGGGCCTTGTGAGAAGTGCGGGTCAGGATGGGGGAAAAGACAAGGGCACAGATGAAGCATAGCATAGAAAGAAATAGAAAAAAAATTGAGTGAAAGAAAGTGCAAGCAGTCAGAAATAGAAAGACAAAAAGAAAGTGATAGAAAAAAACAGAGAAGAAACAAAAGAAACACGGGAGAGAGTATACCATAAGCACGCATAATATAGCAAGAAGACGGAGAAGGGAGGGACCGCAGAGAGAGAAATTATACGATGACCATCCACTGTATCGTTTTTGAATGACTGAGAATGGAAAGTCAGCGTGAGAAGAAGAAAAATGACGAGTGCAAAAAGTGAAACATATTTATTCATTTAAAAGTATCTTACAGGCCTCATAGGGAGCATTAAGGGGAGCATCACAAAGTAAAGAAACAACGAAAGAAAGCAAATACTTGAATGCAAGAACAGTGTGCAATAATAACGTCCTAATGTGATGTAAGAAATTTAGTTAGGTGGCCAAAAATCATAAGAATGCTCATAAAAAAGAGTAAGTAGTATGAAATGTCAAAAAAGGAGCGGTGAACTGTTCACGTAAAAAAAATGCACTCAAACATTCACAAAGCTTAAGTGCATTCAAAAACATTAAAGGGTAAAGTACTGAAGACTGCCAAAGAGTGGTAAAGTTAGGAAAATGAAGCAACAATACTGAGAAACACCCAGCGCAAAAAAGAACAAAAACAGGAAAGACGATTTCAAGGTAGCAAACAGCTTAATTAAAGAGAAAGAAAAAAAAGAAAACTTTAACGTTTACAACATGGATTGTAAAGATGATGAATGTGAATATTGTTCTCATGAGACCTGTAGACTTAGTAATTCCCTGAATTTGTCTTTGTTTGTGTAACAGTCCCGTTCGGGTGAGAATTCTAATAGCTGGCGGCAAGGTTGAGGAATTAAATGCATCTCAGTTCCCATCGATGCAGTTATCACTGAAGTCGTTGTGAAGACGTCGTGATGTGCAGGATGTGCGTACCAATAGAAAGTTTGAAGGTTTTGTTTGATAAACATATATGTGAAACAAGAACAAGAGGGGTATGTCACGTCGTCTACTTTGAGTTTGAAGGAAAAGGTTGAGTTTTATTTGCATTACGCTTGACTGTTAGTTATAATCACGAGAAATAAATTGACTTGCTTGATTTTAGATAGGCTCTAGCATGTTAACTAAGTACTCATGATAGGGAGATCATAAGGTAGACGTGAATTCAAGCTGCGGATGTACAAATGTTAGAAAGCAAGTTTACAAACGTTAAATGGGCAGTTATGTAAGTTGGGACGGATGTACTCAAAAGATTTGGAAGCGTTAGCGCATATGATTGTGATATGAGAGGTCCAGGAAAGGCTTGGTGTTATATTTACGCCTAGGTGCTTGTATGATGACGTCTTAGTCATTAGGTTTGTATTTGTAATACCAAAAGTTATGATTTGAAGTTTTACGCGAGAATGTCTATATTTTACATTTAGATGAGTTGAGTCTCATTTGTCATGCTTCACACCGATTTGTAACGATCTCGAGGTCATGTTGTGAAATGAGATGATCATCGGGGCTTCTAATTGATTGATATAATATACAGTCATCTGCAAATACACGCGTGTAGGGTGAAATGTCATTAGACAGATTACTGGTGTAAATGAGGAAGAGCAACAGCCCTTGCACACTACCCTGTGATACATTGCAGGTGACATATGTAAGTAGTGACGCATATTTATTGGCAGTTCTGAACTGTTGACGGTTTGTTAGAAAGTTGCGCATCTAGGAGAGCGTCAAGCTGCTTAATTTTACAGCTGATATTTTTGAACTTAGGCGGCATTCGGAAACGCGATCGAAGGCTTTGGAGAAATCAAGAAAAATACAATCTGTTTGAAGGCCATGGTCTATGTTGAAATGTATATCTGTAGCGAATTCTAGCAACTGGGGCATATGATGGTCATTTGTAGCTAGTTAAAAAGGTAGTAAGAAAATGAAGGATGAGTGAGAAGGAGGAGCGAAGGGAGGAAGTAACGCCACTAGCTACATTGATTCCTGAGTCTTCGCTCCATTGTTGTATAGCGGCAGCATTTTTTTCTTCTAATGACAACTGCGATATCACCCTGTTTGTTTTTGATTCCTTTCTGCTTTGCCACTTTCGGTCAATCATATAAAAATGATGTGGTCTTTAACTTTTTCTCGAATTCCCTCATTCGTCTTCAAGTTTTTCTCCATCAATGCTAGCACTTGTAGAATTGTTGCCCACGTTTGGCATTATGGACAGTGGGAAGTAATGAATGCTCCCATTAGCGCTCGAGTCCTTCTTTATTCTTCAGGAAGTTTATCGGAAATATAAGGCTTTCTTCTTAGTAATTGACCTAAATATACATTTTCTCGTACAGCATATTCTCTAATGTTCTTATAGCCAGTCATGAACTCTCGTTCTCTCGCCGGGTCACTAAACGCAATGCTTTTGTTCTGCACATTTATCTAACCTTATTTTAACACACTCTCCGTCTATCTCTTTAATCGTTTCTTAGCATTTCAACGTGGTCACTGCTGAATAAAGAATTGTCATCTGCGCGCTGTACAGTTACTGGGGTATATACTGTTGCTCTTTACTTCTGTCTATTTACTATTAAGCTGTTTGAATACTTTTTTATAAACACGCTGCAAAAAGAGCTCGTGATATGGTACCTTCTTGCCTAAGCATTTTGTGGACGCCGTTTTCCGTTTGATTTTTATGTGGAGAAGCAAAGTAGATGTAGCTTGCTTCTAGATGTCGCAAATAGTATTCCAATTTGTCTCAAAAAACCCCTGGCGATGCAAGGCTCTGAAAACCACTGTCATTCCTACAGCATGGCGTTTCTTTTCGTGGTCTACGAAAGCTCCATAAAGGCTGATGTTGTGCTCGGCATACACCTGAATTACTTGAAAGTTAACATGGTTGTGACTTCCCTTAAATGTAATTTATCTAATAGAAAATCGGTATGTATAACGGGAGCCAGGGGTTATCAGTCATGACGTATATATAGTTTAAGATAGGCTGACAGGGGTATCCCAGCTGATTTTCGGGTTCTGCTGCGTGAATGGTAAATGCCGATGAAGCTTCTCCCCTCACCCTTCCCCACGCATAAAAAAAACAAAATAGAACAGAAAATGCTCGATCGAGCAGAAGCATCATCAATTATTACGAATTCTTGCGGATTTGACTTGCATGAAAGGGTATTCAATCATGAATGGTCTCCTGTCAAAATGATGTATTCAACGCCCAAATCGCGAACACATTCACGTGAGTCCCTGAAGCGCAAAGTCATTCGCTATTTTATCATTTTCACAATCTTGTTCACTTCCTCATATTACTCTCGGTACATTTAGTTGTCAAGGTTTTTTTTACCTTTCCTTCTTTCACCCGAGGCACCATCTGGAATGGGTTCAGCGGTGCCCATTCATGCTGGAAGATGATGGCCATGGCGAAAACAGTCACAAACTCCGAGCTCAAAAGGGGTGCTTTTATTCACGCACACGTGGATGCCCGAGAAGTCGATGGAGCTCTGGCAGCCTTTAACAACTATTGTGGCGAAAAACTTTTGCGCGGAGCCCTGTTCTGAATGTATTCGCTTTTTGGTTGGTGGCAGCTTGTACTTGTCGAAGTGTTATATGTCATATTGTTTTTTTTTGTGGGCGTGCTCTCAAGTTCGAGGCTTTTCACAAGTTGTATACTTTCTTTATCATTGGTTTGAAGAATTGCAACTGTATAGCTTTCCAAGAAAACGAGTGCATCAAAATTACTCGTATATCAAAAGAGGGACCGATGAGCTACAGGAAACTCTACTTCGAAATGCCACGTCCAAAACAAAATTTAATGTTCCTGATTCGTTTTGCTCAGAGCACGGTATCTCTGTCAACATTGTGTGAGCAGTACCGCCCAATCTTATCTGAATTGCGCAAGACACAGTTGAACGCATCATCACCATGCGCGAATGGCTTTGACCCACACATTCGCGTAGTTTATCGATATAGTTGACGGTTGTAGTGATACTGGGTGCTTCTTGGAAGTTAAAGAAATTGTGAAAGCAACACGATAACCAATCATAAATGGTTAGGTGTAAACAACGCTGTGACGTTATACTAACCGACAAACGGATATCTGCAAGCGTCGTCCAGTGATTGTGTAGTTCTGCGACTGAAGGAGACAAAAGGGCGATTTCGCGCATATTTATAGCACTAAGAAGAGCACAACTCTGTAATTTACCAAACTCGTGAACTTACAGAGCTACGGATGACCATTTTTGTACAGGTAGTAATTAAAATATTAAAACTCTATTATTGGGAACACCTTACGTAATTATCATCAACAACTCAACTGCACCCACTATGCAGTGAACCCGCTCCTTTGCTTGGTGCAGCCGTGTCATACAAGCAAACTTTTTATTGCATCTTATAAGTAAATAAATAAATAGGTACAAAATAACATGCCTCTTTATGCATTTGTCTGAGACGAATTCAAGGTGAAAGCCCTCGTTTTCTTCGCAGTTGATTTTATTGATCATTACACCATGTTGTGGCGTCTTGATGTGCGGAATAATCATGACCGCATGGTGTCATCACAAATTTTCAGCTTTTGCGTCAGGCTTGTTGACGCCAAGGCTGATGGTCATTTTTTCGCGTTTGGTGAGGCACCTAGAGCATGCGCCTTATAAATAAATAAATAAATAAATAAATAAATAAATAAATAAATAAATAAATAAATAAATAACGCCACGCGCGAACAGATACGTACCACGAAATAAACAGTTACCGGTATGTAATATTGCATGAAGAATTTATGGCCACGGAGCCACTTGAGCGCATGGCAACGTTCTTCCGGCGAGCTAATCTGGAGCTCTGCATGAATCCATCCTGATGTGACATTGGCAACTTTCATAAACACGTATTTATCTTCTTCGATTGTTCGCTTTAGCGCTCATTTTGTCGTTCCACTGGAAATGCTCCCCACGGCACGAGCAGATTTGGTAAGCGCATAACGAAAAAAAGGAGAAAAAACTCCGGCAGATCCCACGTACCTGAGAATCGACGTTATGCGAAGCATGCGGAGGGAAGGTGCTCGTGTTGGAATTTTTTTATTGAGCGACAAGTCATGAACTGACGCTAAATATATATACAAATGTTTCACGCACAGATATTTGTTAAAGAGTTGCAGTTGTTTATATTACCAGTTGTTTGCACCTGCGCAACGATGACAACTGGAACATGTGTATTAGCAACACCAGAAGCTGGTATGAAGCGTTGATGCTCGCGAAGTTGCTGCCCCTGGACACTGCTACATAAATAAACTTCAGCGCATGGCAACTAACAAAAATTGACGTTAACCCAACGTGATGGCTTTATCAAAGGAGCACATATGTAATGTTTATAAAACTGGGTAGGCAGCACTGTATCCACTTTAGCGTCTATTTGAAAAGTAGTTCCAAGTTCTGGCGTAGCTCTGTGGTAAAATACCTCATTGCCACGCAGAATGCTTGGGTTTGGTTCCAGCTAGGACCCTGACATTTATTCTTTGCATTCGTCGGGTCGACGCTACTGATGTCGGGTTTTTCTTCACGCTCGAGCGTTAAACTGCCCAAGTGTATTCTCGTAGTTCCTGGGTGGACACCAAGTGTCAATCCCCTGTGGCACATACCCGCATACCAGTGGCACATACCCACCCGTGGGTATGTGCCACTGTCTGGTGGAAAGTGTTTTGCGACGTGCGCGACGTGATTGTGACATTATCTATGCCTTGACCAATCGCGTCATATTTGTCAACCCATCTTACTCTCCCGTGCAAATTTCGGTTAACGCCAAATTAAGGGGGTGACCAGAAAGCACCCAAAAGTAAGCGGCTAGATAGATAGACATATACGCTGAAAGTCGCCGAAGTTCGCCAAAAAATGCTTGGCATTTAAAAACGTGATTGATCCGTCTTTTCAAAAATCGGTATAATGCGAAAGTGAAACGTGTCATACGAGAGATAGCTGAGCATTCATCGTGCATTGTTTCGACACAATGGCGAAGCAATGAATGCTACGGTAACAATTGCAATGCCACGGAAAGAGCAGCAAGCAGCTCGAAACTTGCGGTGCACAACTCACGCAGAAAGCATGATTGAAATGAGCACAGAACGAGCGCGGGAAAAGAACTTTAACAGGCTGACACTTGAAGCCCACTGCTCAAGCAGAAAAAAAGACGCATGAAATAAACGCACAGATATACACAGAAAGAGCGCGAACATCCCTCACAATTGCCCCGATGCTGTGTACTAATGACTATAGGGTACTCGACTGCTGACCCGCAGTTGACGGTATTGAATCCCAGCTGCGGTGGCTGAATTTTCGATTGAGGCGAAAATGCTGTAGGCCCGTGGGCTCAGATTTGGGTACATGTTAAAGAACCCCAGGAGGTCGCAATTTCTGGAGTCTTCCACTACGGCGTCTCTCATAATCAAAAAGGGGTTTTGGGACTTTAAACCCGAGATATCAATCAACAACTGTCACAATTCTTACTTTTTCATGTGTGAGCAGCGCACTCGTTTTGTAAATGTGGCCGTTGCAGTGAGTGAATTAACCTTCATGCTCCCTCTTTATATATATATATATATATATATATATATATATATATATATATATATATTATATATATATATATATATATATATATATATATATATATATATACATATATATGACGCTTCACAGGTGAATGTGGGCAAGGAAGATGAGGAAGACGAAGGGTCAGAATAAACTGGTGTTCTTACTGACGCCATGTCTCATCCGTTACACTAAATCGACAGGATCTACCGCAGCAACATCATGAGCCCACCAAAGAAGATGATCAGCCTGCCGAAATACACCGGAGCTGAAGACGACGTCCCTGTTGACAAGTGGTTGCACCTCTTCGAAACGAAGGCGAGCAACGTCAGCTGGTCTGAACGAGATCGCATCGACTGCATCAGCGAGTACCTGGAAGGTGAGGCCTTCCGCTGGTACCTCACCGAGATTTTCGACGCAGAAGATACGTGGGAAGGCATCAAAACAAGCTTGATATCACGATTTTCTGCACCTGTTAGCGACCCTTTCCGCCAATTCATACACTGCAGGCTCAAAAGAGAACAGCGCATCAGGCACTACTACGAAGAGAAGACACACCTTGGTTGCCTCGCAGACTTAAAAGACGTTCACATAGTGTCAGGATTGACTGATGGTGTACCTGAAGAGATCGAAAGGCGCCTTGCTGGATTGACGCTCACCACCCCAGCCAAGTGGCTCGCTGCTGCACTTCAAGCGGAAGACTCTGTCCACAGAGATGCTTCCCAACACTCGTCAAAACGGCAGCTCATGCGTCGAGAGCCTCATTCTACGCGACCATGGCTCCCTACAGGATTGATGCGCACCCCTCACAGTGAGTGCCGACATTGTGCATCTGCTGGTTTGCCGAATCAGTTTCACTGGAACAATGAGTGCCCTCGTCGTGAAATGGTGTCTGCTCTAACTCATTAATACGTTTTGGTGCTCATTAAGGCTCATTAATACGTTTTGGTGCACTTGTGAACGGACACATGGTAAACGCAACTCTGGATACAGGAGCGACTATTACCTGTATCAATGAGTTGTGTTCAAAAAACTCAAGCTGCAGTTGCTCAAGGATTCATGCATTAGTGTCCAACAAGTCACCTCAACCATAAAATCTTTGGGCCGCGTACACATACAGTTGGAAATAGGCAAGTTAAAGCGGGCAGTCCAAGCACACGTCATACCAGGCATGAAGACTGAATTCTTGCTAGGCCTGGACAACGCCTCCTTTTTCAACCTATCACTGGATTTAAACACGATGACTTTGTTTCAAGACAACAAAGCTTTGCATAATTCCTTTCAAACACAAAAGTGTGTCTTCAGCGCCGATACAACCCCTCTCCAAACCGTTGATGTCACGCACCTTCCACCATCGCAACAAGCTGCTTTGAGAGAGGTGCTTCACAGTTACGAAGACATTTTCTCAAAGTCTCAGATGGACTTCGGATGTATCGCGGAGGAACGACACTGCATTGCCCTCAGCAACAACGTGCCTATCCACAGACCACTGTATCGATGCTCCCTGGCAGACAAAGAGGAAATTGCCAAGCAAGTGGACTTACTTCTCAAGCAAGGTGTAGTGCGTCCATCTTTTTCCCCATACGCGGCTCCAGTCATTCTTGCAGAGAAAAAAGGTGAAGGACGCACACGTTTATGCATTGATTATCGAAAGCTTAACTCTGTCACTGTGCCTGACTACCAACCTATTCCACGTATAGACGATGTTCTAGACTACCTGGGAAAATCGAAATATTTTTCGACATTGGATATCACATCAGGCTATTGGCATGTCAAAATGAACCCAGAGGACATCCCAAAAACAGCTTTTGTCACGCCGAATGGTCATTATGAGTGGCTTGTTATGCCTTTCGGTTTGAGAAATGCTCCTGCTACATTCGAAAGAGCTGTGAAATCAGTTATCAGAAAACATAACTTAAAGAATGTCGTTAATTATTTGATGATATCGTAGTCTTCTCCGACACATTTACTGAGCACCTACAGCACCTCCAAGCTCTATTGCATGCCCTAAAAATGGAGAATATAAAACTTAAATTGAAGAAATGTCATTTTGCCCAAGATTCTATTGAATATCTGGGTCACAGAGTGTCGCACGGTACAGTGTCGCCTATACGAAGAAACATAGAAGCTGTATTGCGATTCCCAAGACCGAAATCCCCGAAAGAGCTTCAGCGTTTTTTAGGCACCACCAACGTTTACCGCCAGTTTATACCGCACTTCAGTGACATAGTTTTCCCACTTACGAAGCTGTTGAAGAAGGACACACCATGGGAATGGGATTCCTCATGTGAACAAGCCTTTGAGGACATGAAATACTGTCTGACCAAAGAACCCATTTTACGAACTTTTTCTTGCGAGAAACCATGCATTCTTTATTGCGACGCATCTAACGTAGGCGTAGGTGCAGTTCTGAAGCAAAGAGATCATGATGGTAAAGAACACCCCGTTGCCTATCACTCGCGTAAGCTACTCGCGCACGAATTAAATTATGCCATTACAGAGCTCGAATGCCTCGCTATAATTGACGCTGTTGACAAGTGGCACTGCTACCTTCATGGACGACCATTCAATGTTGTCACCGATCATGCTGCTTTACAATGGCTCAGAAACATAAAAAATCCACATGGCCGGCTCTTTCGATGGTCTTTGAAGCTGTAGATGTATGACGTTAACATTCGACATCAAAAAGGCAGCGAAAACATCAAGGCAGACGCATTTTCGCGAATCCCTATATATATGGTTCAACTCCTTTCATTACCAGAACTTCAAACTTACCAGGATGACCACCCTCACTGCAAGTACACAACGGAAAACGGGGTCACTATCGTGACACGTAAAGGAATTCGCAAAGTGTATGTTCCTCTCAAGCTTCGACTGAGCCTTCTGAAGAAAGCACACTGTCAGTTCGGACACGTCGGAGTAAAGAAAACTCTGGGCTTGTTGTCATCATCCTACTATTGGCCGGAAATCATCACAGACGTTTCATCCTACGTCCGCCACTGTGACATATGTCAGCGTTGCAAGAAGCCGAAAACCAAGAGATTCCGATCTCTAGAGTCACTACCACCTGCAGAACAACCCTTTGATCTTTTAGCAATGGACACTATAGGTGGCTTTTCAGGATATGGCTCGACAAAGAAGTTTATTCACTTGGCGATCGACCACGCTACGCGGTATGTCTGGGCATTTCCCCACAAGAACGAAACTTGTGACGCACACATTTCGTGCATCACCGCCATCTTTGCAGCAGGAAAACCCAAGAAGTTCCTATCTGATCGTGGACCAGCTTTCACAGCTGGAAAATTCAAGCAGTTTCTAAAACGTAATGGTGTCCACCAATTGTTCACATCCTCCCAACACCCTCAATGTAATGGTATGAACGAACGTACAAATCAGACTATTGTAACCCGGCTAAAGTGCAAAATGAATGAGCAGCCACAGAAGTCTTGGGTCAAACATCCTTCGGATGTTGTCGATGAATACAACAGAACCCCACATGAAGTAACACGATATCCACCATCGTACCTAATGTATGGAATTCCTTCATACGACACAATTTTAGACGCACCAATGGAGAGTGTGCAAGAAGCAAGGAAAAGTGCAATCAAGAACACGCTTGCCTATCATGAGAAGAACAAGATAATCTACGACAAAAAATTCCTACCACAAGATCTCCAACCTGGTGAATTGGTCCTCTACGAAACACCTTGGCACCCGAACAAAAGAAAGCTCAGTTCAGTCATGGAAGGACCTTACACAATTCTTCGCAGAGTCTCTCCTGTGAACTATGAGATCGATCGATGCGTAGCTCCGTTAAGCAGAACTACTGATATTGTGCACGTCAACAAACTGCGTCGCTACTATTGTCCCAATAAGTTGACGCTCTCACGGAGGGAGGGGGAAACGTGTGACGCTTCACAGGTGAATGTGGGCAAGGAAGATGAGGAAGACGAAGGGTCAGAATAAACTGGTGTTCTGACTGACGCCATGTCTCATCCGTTACATATATATATATATATATATATATATATATATATATATATATATATATATATTGTAACTTAAAAGCAAATTTGCGGAAGAAGAACAGGAAGCAGAAAGCGCCGCCTGAATTCTGAGATAGGCATACGTGCACCCAAGGCGTGCCCATCGTCCCATAACACACTGAGGTTCCTGAGCTCTGAAGACCATTGTGTATATAAATGGCTCGCTGTCAACACGTCGGACAAGGTTAGCTTTGTGGCTTAGTGGTTAGCTTAGGTCGCTGGTTTGACGCTCCGCTGAGGAACGTTTCTTTCTCGTTTCTTTTAAAGGCGGAGAATTTTTTAAGCACCTCCCCTTTCAGAAAAGTAGGGGCGGGAATGGCCCCCCTCCCTATTTTCGGCAATGGTCACTCTTGGCAGCACGCTAGGGAAACCAGCAAGTAAGGTGAAGTTTTCCGTCACAACAGTAATCACTCAGTTTCGTTCTCACGGGAGAATAAAAATGTAACGAGACAATGTTACAACATAGTGAAATGTTGCCATCAATTCCGCTGCAGCGTGATAATTTTTCTTGTAGGGTCATTGTGATGCGGGTTGCCTATACGACGCTTCCGCGTTTGTGCTGTAGTATTGCAGAGAAGGCAAGCGCTGAACAGAGCCTCTATATTATTACATCACTTGTTCATGCTTTTATTCTGCTTGGACTTGTTGATACAGTTACAGATGGGGACGATCAAACTTTTTATGAGCTGGTCAAAGCATTTGCTGCTTCCGGAAAATAGTTTTCTTCGAAAAGCGTATATCATCACCACTGCTCCGTCGAAGCTGTTGCGAGCCGAACAGTCTGACGAATCGTTTTTGATTTTCAAGGTTTTCCATAGTGAAAACTATAAAAAAAATGTTTCCACTTTAGTCACTGATAAACCTGATAAGCCTCGCTTGTGATAACTTGGAGACATAGCGGCAGCTTTTAAAGTGGCCACGAATAAAGCAGCGAGCTCGAGCTCAGTGGCAAGCTCAGCTTTTAAGATTGTTCCACAACCTGACCGACCGGTCCAAGAAGTAGGTCAAAGACCATGGTGTTTAGCCCTATTGTTAGTTAGAGGTCGGCTAGTTGTTTTTCACTCAACTTTAATAGTCCTTTACAGCTCAAAATACATCTCGGACAGCAAAGAAGCACACACGTGCAGCGCTGCTTATCTCTCTCTATTCCTCTTTCTCTCAGCAAGTATGACCTCACAGAGATGTATACGTGCGCAAAATACTAAACACCATTATGCTGCAAGTGGAAATACATTAATATATCTATAATTCATCTCGCCAGCTGCTATTAGTAGCTGCTGCTTATATGATTGACAGCTAGCCTACTTGAATTACATATAGATGAAGTTTTTCTCCGAGTTTCTAACTTCATGTAACAAGTAGGCAATTTCGTGGCACACAAAAAATTTTAAATGCCGAAGAACTAATGGAAAACAATATGCCGTATTCAAAATAGTTCATTCTCTTATTTTTTACGTGGTCGTGCATAAGTGGTCATTACGCAATGCATCATTTTAGCAAAATTTGTGTGCATGACAAAGACTGTTCACACCAATCATATGCACCTAATGGCCATTTCGAAAGGAAGCAACGAGGGAAACGTTATATTGGCCCAGAATTCGTTTCTTTCAAAGGAAATTTTTTTGTTCACACCGTTTGTATTGGCGTATTTATGTAGGTGCCTGGGGGCCTCTTTAGGAATGTTAATGCAAATACGATAAGTGTAAACCATGTACTACGCCCCTAACGCAACAAATTACACATTTTTTTAAATAAAAGAGCTGGGAAGTTGATAATAGGTTTATAACAGTAATATAACAATAGTTGATGATTTGACGATGATTTGATTGATACGTGGAGTTTAACGTCCCAAACCACCGTATGAGTATGAGAGAAGCCGTAGTGGAGGGCTCCAAAAATTTTGACCACGTGGGGTACTTTAACTTGCACCGAAATCTGAGCACATGGGCCTACAGCTTTTCCGCCTGCATTGAAAATGCAGCCGCCGCAGCCGGGATTCGATCCCGCGACCTGCGGGTCAGCAGCCGAGTACTTTAACCACTAGAGCACCACGGTGGGGCAACAATAGCAATATTATCAATAATTTGATGCTCCATAAAACAGTGGTTCGACTATTAGCAAACAAGACAAATTATAATACGCAGATGCCTGAATATATGCTAGCAAGTCAGGCAGGCCCTCCTGCCGAAACGTTAGTAAAAACTGCATTTCGTACGTTCGTCGCCTTCTTCTTTCGACTGCAATAACCATTATACCTTACACACACACACACACACACACACACACACACACACACACACACACACACACACACATATATATATATATATATATATATATATATATATATACATTCCGACTGGTGGGTGAGGTAGGTTTGCCCCCACCCCCACTCCACCCCACTCTTGAAAGAGTTGGTACGCCACTGGATCCACACTACCAATGCGCATTCTCGCGTCTCATGGTCTCGTGCCGGCCCAGGAAAACGCCCGCTAAGCGGTCGTTCTTGAAGGCATTAAAGAAAAATAGACCACCGGGGGTTCAACAAGCTGAGCATGCGCAGTGGGGGTTCCTACCTCTCACCCGTTCTCCTCACCCGAACGCGACCAATGTGTATACAAGCAACGGAACGTGTGTTCGGAATCAAGTCAAGGGCGTGTTTATGTGGTTTTCGCTTGACTTGACGTTTTCCTTGACTCGAGTCAGGGGTGTAGTCAGAATATCTTTTTAAGGGGGGGGGGGAGCTTCACCTTGATTTCGGGAGGAGCACCCCTTTAAAAGGACCATTTTTCGCTTTCTATTTCATGTGGAGAAAAAAATTATGCGGAGAGGCACGTGCCTGGTGTGCCACTTACTGGCTATGCCCCTGACTGGAGTAGATGTGATGGAAGGAACAGTACCTTCAACCAGTATTGGGGCACAGGCCAACACCAGCGTCTCACCACTCATTAAAGGCAACGCTTTTCTTTCATTCAATAAATAGGAATAATAAAGACAAAATAACCATTAGGAACGCCCGAACTAAGTCTAATTACGTAACATTTTACTCGATACTTTGTGATATGGAGTAGCCGAGGCAATAGGCACCTCAACCTCTCCGCAGCAAAACAGTTAAAACAGAACAGAACAGATACTGCCACCACTCTGCGATGCATTTACTCAAGCTCCCCGCGTGGGAACGTGCGGGTGGCTTTTCATTTCAAATCTGTTAGTATATAATTTACAACGTCATATCCATGACGCAAATACGTCACGGAGCCATGGTGGAGCCTGGCATGAAACAATTTCGTGTTAAAAATAAGCTCCGCATTAAAGCCATTCTTAATTAATAGAGCGTATATCGAGAAGGCGTTGCTAACAAGGCGTGTCTTACAACTCCTGCTTGTCAAGAAGTAGCACTGTGGGAAGCAGGAGTCGGCTTCATTATGAAAGCTTCGTGCGCGAGAATTTTTCAAGAGCTTCCGCCTTTTTTGTTCTTTTTTTCCTTTTTTCTTCTTCTCGATGACGAGAGTGTTTCCTAATTACCCGGGTAATATGAATTAATCTTTGAGCCAGAGTTCTGTAACTGCGTTCCTTAATAATAAAGTTCAGGGAAGTCAATTGCTTCCTGAGTATAATGTAAGTGTTTTATAACGGTAGTAGTATGATACGGACACCGCTAAGAGGGTCTGTTCTGTATGTCTCATGTATGGGGGCCATCACTTGGGAGACTTTCTCCCAGTGGAGGGAAAGCTTCTATGCCATTCACAAAATGTTACTGCGGCAACCCATATCCGGCCAACTACCGGTTTTCTTAAGACCGTCACGGCAGCGTTTTATAAAGTAGGCACGTAGTCTCAACACCTTCACACACTTGGAAATCCTAATCTTATTTTGCGGTTTGTCATCGCCCAGATCAGTTATAACTCTTTCTAGCCTTCGTAGACAAAGAGTTAGAGCGAGAGATTGTAAATAGAATAATTCTGTTTAAAAAGATCTGTTTTACAAGCAATAGTTGAATTGCTTCGTTAAAACAGTTTATTGCCTCGTGGATGGGCCTTCACAATTTTTTTTGTATCGTTAGCTACACTGGCCTCACTGAGCCAATTTCGCGTCGCACTGGTCTGCGCACGCGCAATGATACTCCGCCGCCACCGTGCGCGGCTCGCCGCCGGTGGGTGCGCAATTCGATGCGCTGCGCAGACGATCAGTGGTGTCACGCACCGGAGCCGGCACCTCCCTCGCACTCGGCCGCGGCCGCGCGCGACTCACCGCCGCCGGTGTGCGCTTTCCAGAGGAGTGCCGTCATAGCCTTGGTAGACATATGGACGCCGACACGCGCGCCTTCCCTGTGCAGTCGCCATCTGACACTGCGCTGGAGCCACTTGATAGCGCCTCTGACTGGCGTTGGCCACTGTGGTATAGCCATGGAGAAGGAGAGTGCAAATGCTGCTCAACGGCGCAGTAGAGCGGAGACGCTTAACTCATCGGATCCCGAAGTATTTGCCCGGCAAAATAAATATACATGTGCCACATAACACGTATACCGTCTTTGTGTCATTGGAACAGCTGTAAGCATGATATCTGGAAAGCTAAGAATAATCAGCTGAACCTTTGCTAACGCTACGTAAATCTTGGCATAGCTGAGCTAAGCCCCTGCCATTTTTTTGTATAGGTCGAGTACGAAAAGAGTTACATAGAATTGCCACATGCTACAGGCGCTTTTTCTCTCCTTTCGTGCTATAGCGAGTGTGCTGGAAGCTACACAAGGAGGTGGATAGCGTGCGTCTTTTCATCGGCGCGTATTTATCATGCGTAGAAGCCAGATTATAAACACTAAAAAATCGCGTTTTAGTTGTTCAAGATGGGTGGCAAGGACACTGTTTTAGGCCCCCAAAATCGAATGCCTAATCGCATTCGTTCTTTATCATTTTTCGGCGACACTGAAGCACCTCCTGTTCTCTCTACGTGCGAGGAGATGCCGGGGGGATGCGAAGCAGACGACATGACGAGGTTGAACACCTGTGTAGAGAGTAGTGGGCCTTCCTATTGGCTAAGAAACATTGGAGCCTTGACAGTGCTGAAAGGAACCTATGAGATGGTGTGTAGGGTGCGCCGTATAGCGTTCCGAAAGCTCACTTTTGCCTGGTAACGTGAATACAGGTATCTAACTGTACTCGAAAGCAAAATTTGAGGTTAAATAGCGTTCATATCTGCACCGAGTTAGAAAATACATATTTGTAGGCATTATAAAAACACTATATAGGCTCTCAGGAACCTCTAATTCATGCTTATATATCAAAATTGCACAATAGAAACGAAAGGAACAATATAGGCATATGCTTATATAACCAGGTCTAGTCATGACCTTGAGCAGTTTTTTTTATTCGAGCGCACGTTTCACTTTCAGTCGGTCCGTGAGTGAGTGCGGGCACGTGGAGGCCTCTTGTGGCGTTCATGGTAACTATGCAGTTCACGATACTAAAATGACCCAATAGCAATGGGCATTGAATTTATGACATCATTTATTGAAGGAAAAGGGAACAATCTACAGCTGATTTTGAGAATCAGTTGCAAATTTCAGGCTCCCCCCCCAACACACACAGCAGCGGCAGCTGCAATTTCACTGAACAGCCACACAGTGAATCCCAGTGTACAGCCGTAGAATGTTAGATATCAAAAGGGAGAATTTTTCGCCGGGGACACCCGGCCCCGGCGGCGTCAACACGAAAGATGCAAGAATTCATCATTACGTGAACACGTCATCAAATGAAGTCATAGGTCATAAACCTTTGTGACATATCAGAAGGTCACATAGCTTGGCGGCATTTTGTAACATCTTCGCATGGTACAAATAGGCCGATGACAGGAGCAATGTATAACCATATAAGGGGCAGAAAGCTTTGTGTCCAATTCTCGAGGCAGCAAGAAAACCATGTTAAACGCCGAAATATCCCAGATGGAAGCAGGAAATATACAATGCAATGAATGAGAAGGAAACGAAAAAGAAAGCTTTTGCCTTTCAGTCGTCTCAGGTTATGCTATAAGAGAACCTGTGAGTTATTTATTTATTGCGAATGAGAAATAAAGATAATCTGATTTTTTTTTCCCGTCAAGTATGGAGAGTGGTACACAGAAGGCTTATGCAATGTGGCATGCAAATGATGAGGTTTCGATAGCCTGAATGAGAAAGAAAATGTGAATGCTGCAAGCTCGAATGCAAGTATCGAACTTGTAGCACGACCTTAGAGACTGCTTGCTAAATACGTACAGTTGCCATGGAAAGTAAGGCGGACATTCCGTATCTGTCTGCTTTTCTGTTTCACATTTATTTCTAAGCGGTTGTACCCGGGATGAGTGATAAAAGGACAATCATACATGGCACAAAGACCATGTAGCACCTTTTTATTGCCACCATGGTCAGACACCGATGAAAACAACCTGCCGCTTTGTTCGTGTTATTTTTCATCCCACCTGTACCCGTACCTGTAAAAGCCACCGATTTATAGGAATGCCAATTAACTCGCATGAAAACGCAAATTCACGAGCTCCCCAATACGCGTGGCCATTCAGCGCCGGCTTCCCGTGAATGAATGGATGTATCCGGCTCTGCCCTGTAGATCAGGTGGCGGCTCACGCCACCTAGCCATAAAGCTAAGTACTATCAGTATGTGTTGAGGGATTGAATTTCACTCGCACCTTGATTGTATCCACCAATCAGTTAGCCTGCTCCAGGTTATTTCTACCCGTTAAAACTCTATTTTGCCTTCACTGTCTCTAAACACCAATGCTTTGAAAAATTCCGCGCCATTATCTTGGACTACAGAGTCCAAGAATCTTCAGTCATTTTCTCCTCCTGTCCACACACAATACATAACGTGAATGTGCCTTCGTATTTGACTCGGTACGTCTTGGTCCACATTACTCCCGTTCTGGCGTAGAATAGCACAGGACTTTCCCGTGAATTATGGTAGATCGTTTCTTTTGCAATTTCCTGCTTGAAAGTTTGGTAGGGCTCCAGGGATGATTTCGTAAGCATTCCAATTTTCCACATATCTCTCTCTGTTTCCTTCACCTTTTTATAAACCGATGTTTTCTTTTGGCTTGGTATTCTGATGTTGTCTGAATACTTGCTTGCCAGCTTTCGAGTTCGCTTCCTCCATCTAGCATCAGCAATGTTCATGTACAAGTAGGTGAAGCTTTTCCTAGCCCAACGCTCCTCACCTATTTTTCTCAATCGCTCCACAAATTCTATCTTGCTGCTAGCTTCCCTGCACTCGAACAATGTTCATTCCATGTCATCCTGTACCCCCTGATCTGTGGCATTCCCATAAGCTCCCAAAGCAATTCTACCTATGCCACGTTGTTTATTTTCCAATCTTGCTTGAACCACTGATCTCATGCTCAAGCCCACATTGCCAAACGTTATTCGTAGAACTATGACACCTTTACAAATCCCTTTCACAACAACATATCTAATGTAGTTCCAGAGTGTCCTATTTTTCATTACAGTTTCATTCCTGTTACCCTTAATCATTACGCATCTTTCGTGCTCCTTTAGGTGCCCAGTCCCGTTGTTTATCCGTACGCCCAAATATATGTATTTATCCACTATTTATAGTACGGTTTCCTGCACTCGCGCAGCGCCACCACGTGGCCGCGGCGAGTGGAGGCGGAGCGCGCGCCGATGGCCTAAAGAGCGCGTTCGCCTAGACACTAAAAAAAAATTGTGGAAACATTGGTTATTCCTAATATATTATCTCTCAGTTATGACTCTAAGCTTATAGCCTTTTCATTTGGAGTTCAATAGAGATGTCTTGTTATGCATGATAGCTTGAGAACTTATAGAGCCCTCCAGCTAATTCATTTAGGTATGGTAAAGAACAAAAATGAAGGAACCTTTAGTAAACCCCTACTTGCACTCTAGGGGTACACTTAGGTTACTGCTAAACCCCCCCCCCTCCACACACACACATCCAGCCATGCACACACGCATGCACACGTGCACACACATGCAGCCCACACACGTGGTTACACATGCGAAAGCATACGCATGTACGCACACATACGCACACAGAAAAAAACACACCCACAAGAACAAACATGCACATACTCGCAAACGCAGATGCACACACACACACACACAGATATGTGCACTGCATGCACACAAAAAGCACAAACACACAAATACACACACATGTTCGCACACACGTTCTCGTACACAGACGCACATGCACAAACACACAGGCATGTACGCACACTCACGCACATGCACGCACACACACTGATGAGATACGATGCATAGTTTAATTGCCAATAAATTGTTTTTAGCCGACAAGCACTGGCCTTGAGCTTTCATTTTTTTATGCTTCACACAGAATATACCAGCTCTGAACTCCCCTTGCACTTGCAGGAAATCAAGAATTTGTGGAATTGATTTTACAGATGTTTTGTTCACACTCCAAGGAGTCATGCCATCGAAGTTTCGAGCTTGAATCCTGTATTGCAATTTAATGCATACAACATCTTTGTCTTGTTGGCAAAATATGAGAATTTCATTTTAAAAATTTTAAAGGCAGCTTAGAAATTTCCACTGGAAGCTTTGAGTGATGCCGCTAAATCACGAAGAGTTGCGACAACTATCAGTGTTCACAAAAGGAATTGATTGCCTTGGTAATAAATTAATCAGAACTACACTATAAGGCAAAAGGGTGTTAAAAGGGTGCGTGGTTCTTCCTTGTGGGGACTAATGGGGCTGCCACAGCCATTAATTTTTTAAGCACTAAGGTCACCGGGCCTAACAGTTAGTCCACACAGACGAGCTCAAGGGACTAACATTTATTCTTCACATATGCATCTTAGTGACTGACCATTAGTCCCACAATTCACCTCAAAGGACTAACATTTAGTTGTCTCATTTGCACTTAATCAGGCAACTGTTAATCTCCACATTTACACCTTAGCGGGCAACCGTTAGTCCTTACAGTTGCACTTCAGCAGACTAACAGCTGATCCACTCAAATACTCCAATCAGATGAACTTTTTATTCCGAGTTGAATTATTGTTTTTTTATTTATTTTCCAACAGGCGTAATACTTTTTTCGCCTGTTTTTCTGCGTAGTGAGCAAAAAATAGCGCAGAAAAGAACACGCGAAAAAATAGTTAGCCACCTATGTGTAACTGCTTTCGCAGTCACGGACACAATGAAAGACAAAAGTGAGACATCGAAATCTTTTATTTTTCTACATACACATGAAGTTTCTCCATTCTTTTAAGTGAATTCATGGTGAAGTGTACAAGTCCAGTCTCGTTGTCACATCTTGTTTACTCCTTGTGGAGCTCCTCCTATTGAAGCGATAGTTGACAGGCATTGCAGACGCCAGCGCATGCAGCCTTCTGCCTGTTGTGTTCCCACGGCTGCACGTACAATAATATAGTAAAAGTAGTTAGACACATGTGACAGAAGATGAAGAGGCATGCATATGACAAGTAGGTGCAGGTTAATATAAAACACGCGTGTGAAATATCACACACAAATAACTTAACCTTCACATCTCGTAGAGTCCTTCTGAAGCTGCTCTGACGAAAGAAATGGATGACAGGCATCGCAGACGCCAGCGCACACAGCCTTCAGCATGGTATGTGCCTACGGCTGCACAATAAGTATGTAAAATAGTGAGTCACACATGACAGATGATGAATACGAATGCATATGAAAAATACGTGCCAGGTGAAATAAAACATACGTGAGATATGACATGCTAATAATTTCACCATTATGTCAAACATCGTCAAAGACTCATTTCGATCCCCGTAGCGCAGCAGCTTACGAGCGGCGTCCGCAGCCACAACTCCGCGACCCACCGTGCCACCAACAAGTCGGCGAGTTCTAAGCGAGCGACGTCGTTCAGCTCGAGCAAGCGAACGCGAGACCAAACACGGCGCGGCACGCGGAGTGTCTGCCGCCAGCGAACTTCGAACAGGAGAGCGAGCGTACGCTTGGCCGCCGCCACGAACAGCGCCGAGCTGGTTTGGAGCTAGCGCCGAAGAAATCAACGGTAATGCGGCCCTTTTTCAGAAACTCGAGCGAGTGCGCGTCCGCCGCCGCGGCCAACGGACGGCGCCGAGCTGCTTGCGACCGACTGACGGGGAAGCGAGCTGTAATGGCGCCCGATTTTCACGGAGTTCCGACGCTAGCGAAAGCCCCGCCAGCCCGTGCTGGGGCACTTACAGCGCGACATACTACAACCAAGCTTGTTACGAGAACCTGCAACGTGTTTTCGACCACTCCCAACACAGCTACAAGGTCTCAGCCCAATATCGTGAGCATGGAGCTCATCTCGGCGGCGAAGACAGGCGAGCACTCGATGAGCGAGCGTACGAGAGGCCGACGGCAATGGCGGTAAATTTCCAGACGGCCGCAAAGCACAAGCGAACTGCAGACGCCCAAGCTGACCTTCGCGGAGCATTTTGTGCGTGCGATATACGGCAAGGTTCTGTTTGGCGTTGCATAAGTTATTGCCAGACTTGGAGGGTCAGTGTTTGGTTGAGAAATTTGGTTGAAAAACATGGTTGAGAGACTTGCCACTGTATTTGTGGCTTCACCGTCAGCGTTTGATGTCGTCCGCGGTGCATTTTGCGAATGCATGAGTGACGGTGGACGTTTTAATTAACGGCATGAACCGCGCCTTGCAGACATTGGGGCGCGTTATCTTGCTGTGTGCGGTGCTGTGCAATTAAGGGATCATGTCTAAGAGTTAGGGAATCGACGACGCGTCGTCCGCCGTGCATTTTCGTGAGTGCGATGAACTTTTTCTTGAGTGTGTGTGCGACGTAAGTAACGCAATCAACCGCGCGTTACAGAAATTGGGGCGCGTTCTCTTGCTGTGTGCGCAGCTGTGAAATTAAGAGATCGCGTCTCAGTATTAAGGACAACGGGAAAAACTGAATAGAGCCGCAGCAGGCGGTGCGCTGCTCCACCCCTTCTTTTTTTTTTCACAGCTGATCGTGCCGCGTCGACCGCGGGCCACGACGGGGACGCTACGCTTCCACTAGCTGTGTCAGCAGAAGACATATCGTTCGAACTCATGTAATGGGACGAATAAACGTCCCAAGGCTGGCTAATCGGGGTACGTCGGATATGCTACAGCTATATACGCCTGGAAGGCTGCTTTGTCGAAGCAGTTGGAGCAAACTAAGCGCGACTCGCGTGTACCTGTAAATAGGACCACGCCGACCAGCCACCCTCGCTTGCAGGGCCCCACCCACAGTAAGCACAAACGACCAAAATTCCAAATAATGAATGCTTATGCGGGGTCCTATTTACAAGTACGCGCGAGTCGCGCTTAATTCGCTCCAACTGCGTCGATAGAGCAGCCTTCCAGGCGTATATGGCTGTAAATCCAACGTACCCCGATTAGCCAGCCTTGGGACGTTAATTCATCACATGTACATGAGTCCGAACGATATGTCTTGTGCTGACACAGCTAAGGGAAGCGTAGCGTCCCTGTCGTGGCACGCGATCGACGCAGCACGATCAGCTGTGAAAAAAAAAGAGAAATTTGCCCCTGTAGTTGTGGCTTCTCTGTGAGGGTTTGGTGTTGTCCGCGGTGCATTTCGCGAATACGTGAGCTACGTTGGCCGTTTTAATTAACAAAATGAACGTAAAACGAGCGTTCCATGAGTCGGGGCACGCTTTCTTACTGTGTGTGTAGCTGTGCGAATAACAGATTGGGTCTCAGTACTAGAAACGACGGGGAAAACTGAAGAGTCACAGGACGAGGTTCTGTTTGGCGTTGCATAAGTTGTTGCCAGACTTGACCAAGCCCGTTGCCGGCAAGCGCGATCC
This sequence comes from Rhipicephalus microplus, assembly GCF_013339725.1. NCBI lineage: Eukaryota > Metazoa > Arthropoda > Arachnida > Ixodida > Ixodidae > Rhipicephalus > Rhipicephalus microplus. The sequence continues at coordinate 140,280,609 of NC_051166.1, forward strand.
GTACCACACACGTGACAAGTAGAGTAGAAAAAAGAATGATCACCTACTTGCGAAATAGTCCAGCGCTGATTTCTGCCCTGAGTCGGACTGAAGTAATGTATCCGATAGGCCTGCTGTCATCTCGGCCGCCATGTTGGCCTTCCCAACTGTTGCTGTCGTGCGTTGGTCTTGACTATCTTGAAGCCAGAGATACACAGCACGGCGTGGTGACGTGTCGAGACCTGCTCCAGATTTTAAGGGTGCGGCGAAGCGTAAAAGCAGCAGCGCACGCTCATCCAAGCGTGCGCACGAGCACCACGTCGTGACCGTCGAATCTAGACGGCGCTGGTCGAGCACTCTGAGCACGACGCAACGCGAACCGTCGCCAGCGAAATTCTGAAAAAGACTGAGCAAGAAGAGGAGAAGGATGGCTAGTGACCTTGGCAACGCTTTATGCACTGCCCGCATTTCCCGCGTGGTTCATTCCTTTGGAGCGTGTTTGGAGCCTAAGTGTTTTGCACGCGGCACGCTTCCCTCTGTGGTTGCTCCTGAACTGTCTATCTGTTCATTGCACGCGCCTATTCGGCTCCGTTACTCCTTTTTCGGGTAACTTCGCCTTTGAGTGTAGGGTTTGCATTTGTGCATTGTAAAAACAGTGGCTTCATTGTGAAATCAGAAGACAAGCCGTGGCTGTCATGAAGTGTTTTTTTTTTCTTGTTCACGTTCGTCTCCATAACTTCCTGCAGTTTTTTCTTCGCGCAAGTGAAGGATTTGAGGCAATATTCAACAGTGGTGCCTTTGAACTGTCTCGGACATGACAGTATGCAGGGAAAGGCGCCCAGTTTCACTAACTGTGCATAGCGTGACACTGTTTCAATGAATGACTCAGCGGTGGCTCGGGATTTCGTGATGCCATACACAGGACATGCGAACTTGTCTGTCATGGCCTGTGAAATGAGTTGGGGGGTCTTCCCAAATATATATTTGATATTAAAATGTGCATTTAGAGCTTCCAGTTTAGTAGGCGACTGGCCTTATTCAGCCTGCTACTCTTAGTCACAATGAAAAACTTAGGAAAACTTAGGTTACAGGGACGAGTGGGTTGTGGCCCCTTTAAAAAAATCCTAAACCACTGGAGTTCGAAGGCAAGAGTAGCTACTTACCGGGCCTCGCCATCTCCTACTTGCCGCCTATTTCTTTTTTTAACGTAGCTGTACAATATAAGCAGTGAGCGTTGCCAGACTTGTAATTGTCAGTCGTACTGTTTTATCGTGTTTTAGGCTACACGCTTTCATTTTTACAAGCTCAACCGAAGCCTCACTCATTAGGGTGAAATCAGAGGTCACATTCCAAAGCAATCACTTTCGAGGACACTGTATATTTCGCAAATATTCACGAGACTTGCACCGCGTGAGTTAGGCCATCAGTGGGTCACGCAGTGTGGACCTCGGACAACCATGCTAAGATGGCTGGCTTGAAACGCTGCCATGTGTTGAAGCATAGAAGCCCAGTGCCTCTCTCAAGAAACCTCGTGGGTTGTAATGACATACAAGAGCTCAGATTTAAGTGCGCAGTGACGTTAAAATCAACTTGGTGTCCTTACTTCGGTGCAGCTTATAATTCCATGGTGGCTTTGGTGTTCGATATTCCCAAAATTTTCGTAATCTGCGCAGTGTGTTACTGCGTACGTCCATCTCTGTCGACAAAAAGTGCGACATTTAGGGCAACTTCTATGGGCTAGTTGGTTGGTTAGTTGTAAACTACTTGACTGGCTCTTTCACGTGATGAGAGTAGTGTTCTACCGCTGTTTATTCATTTCAAGCATATTTGTGTACTCAACGGAAAACACCAGATGCGTAACCTTATTTTGAATTGATTCACTGGTAATTGGAGAAGGGACATTTTTTTTTGTCAACGTTGGCCCCTTCTCACTCACGCTTCTCATTACTCACAAGCCCATTAGCGTTCCCTTACCCCTATGAAGGCTCCAGGAGAACTTGTTATTCAGTAACTTTTTGCATAAGTAGTTATGCTTGTGTCCAACATTGAGAGGTGTCACTTAAAATTATTGCTGGTGACGACACAATTCTATGAGAAAAATAAAAACTCAAGAAACTTGTCGTTTGCTCTAATACAAGAGAGTAATCAGCCGCACTTCTAGAACATGCGCCGCTCAGTCAAATTCCCAAGGTGATACCAGGATTTGTGGCCAATGTCCAAGGGCTTCTTATTGCTTCGGCACATCGATGCCGTGAGAGAGGCTTTGGGAAAACTCATTTCGTTAGCATCTGCAGTTCCTAGCGCACATGATGACCGGCAGCTATTCCTCGTACAAAAGCTTTATTGGTGGCAATAACAGCCCACTCGATTAGAAGCTTGAAGAACAGCAACAAAGTCGGAAAATCAGATTATTTCCAACAGTCTGCTACAACTAACTATGTATCGCTATAGTTCAAATTGGAGCTTAGGTAGAAAGCTTTGCTGTTAGAGGGTGTCTTTTGCTGAACAAGGGGGGATGGGACATAGAAGACAACAATGTTTTGTCAATACTACAGTGCATGAAAGCAAGTTGGTTGCCTCTGTTAGTGCATGCTCGTACCGAGGTTCTTTCTGTCAAGTCATTACCTCAAATATTGAGGGGCTTCTCATGTGCAATACCGCAGTCTTCCCGTAGTTGCGAGATTGTATTTTACCTCCTCCGTTGGCGTGGCACAAAGAAGACTATTGTTACAATCGAATATTTATTCAGAAGGAAAGATCGCGACTGAGGAAGACATATTACATAATATTTCAAGCATAAACAGGCTGCTACAGATTGAACTTGATTTTAGCAGCCCACTAAGGGACGAGTATTAGGAAAAGAAGGTTGACAACATGGGCGCTGACTCAAAACACAAATTTATTAAAAATATGCGATGTTTTTACGTCACGTTTATATTTACACGTTTTTTAAAAATAAATTTCAGGTGCGAGTGAGCGACCATGTTTGAACATTCTTTTGCTAGTCGTCGTCCGTCAGTGCGCTGCTAAAATGAAGATGAAAACATTTTGTTGTACATCTGTATCTATACTTACTGTTCCCATTACCCCGAACGTTAATATATTGACAAAAAAAAGACTTTCAACGGTGCCACTTGGTTCTTTCATTGTGATAACGTTAAATGGCTCGTTTCACGGAAATTCCGGGCTCGGCCTAGGTGTCATTGGTTGTGAGCAAAAAATTATCTTCTCCGAGATCAAAATATTGAAGAAGATTCAAATAAAATAATTGATATATAGCTCTGGGTCCCAGTGGTGCTCGAACCCATCGCTTTTGCTTGGCAAGCAGGGGTTTTACCGAACAGCCACACGTCTGCTTGGGAGTGTCTTTAAAATACCTTCCATTATTTTAAAATGGAGAAAAATAATGTTTATGTTTCACAAACACACACATACGGTATATAGGCTTTACAACACAACAGGGAATATTGTAGTAACTTTGCTTGGTACAAGCGTACTTTGCCAACAGGCGTCAGAACATGCGATTATCATAAAGACTTCATGGTTTAAAGCCGTGCACTCATTACAAAAAAGGCACACACATTACTGGGCGTATTGCATTCAGACCACTTAGTGGGTAAATAGCAAGTTCGAAAAGATTTCAAGCGCATCACTGCTCGTGGTTTAAACCATGCTACTCATTACACAGAATGCAGCGTTATGCGAAAGCTAACTGACATAAGCCACTTTCAAATTTATCTGTGGCATTGTAGTAATCGACAATTTAAGCTTCTCGAGTAACATCATACAATAAAAAGTATGCACTAAGAGGTTGAAGTGCGCACTAGGCACAGGATATCGCTGTCACGTCCAACTCTTGAAGGCGAAGCATAAGAGTCTCCAAATTTTACCTATTGAATTCAACTTACGAAAGTGCGCAATAAAAATATATTGCATATAGAGAACTTAGGAAATGAATGTTGCATTCAAAAACTACTGCGTTGTTCGTAACAATCAAGATTAAGGTAGCTTATAGTTAACGAAAACTATCGCTGAAGCCAGTATTTTGAGGTTAATTATGTGCGAGTTAATAAAGTTTAAGGCTTTATGTCACAAAATCACATTATGAATATTAGATAGATAGATATGTGGCGTTTAACGTCCCAAAACCACCATATGATTATGAGAGACGCCGTAGTGAAGGGATCCGGAAATTTCGACCACCTGGGGTTCTTTAACGTGCACTCAAATTTGAGCACATGGGCCTACAGCATTTACGCCTCCATCGGAAATGCAGCCGCCGCAGCCGGGATTGGATCCCGCGACCTGCGGTTCAGCAGCCGAGTACCTTAGCCACTAGACCACTGTGGCGGGGCATTATGATTACGAGAGACGCCATAGCGAAGCGATGAGGAAATTTTCACCATTTGGTGCTCTTTAACGTGCATTTACATTGCTCAGTATGCACGGGCCACTAGGGTTTCGCCTTCATCAAAACGAAACCAATGCGGCCGAGATTGAACGCGTGACCTTCGAGTCAGCAGCCAAGGAATGCATAACCGCTACACCATTGAGGTGAACCATTTGACAGTTGCATGGAATGCTGTGTGCCCAAGAGGTTGTTAGCGGGTGGAAGGAAAAAAAAAAAGCCCTGCTATAACTAAACCTTATCCCAGTTTTCTTTTTTTATGTGTACAGGAGAGCTCAGACTAATGAAAGAAAACAAGGCTTCCTGCTGTACAGTAAAACGAGTAAAGCGGAAAAGGAAAATAAAATAAAGGGAATGTTGTAGACAGCAACAGTCCCATAAAATAAATTTTTGTTGTATGCATTACTGAGAAATGATTCTGACCTGCTACAGCTGCGGTATTTGTCGCAGGACGTCTAACTTTGTAAAACGTCAAGCTGGTCATTACTTGATGTGTTTTATATGCAGTCGCATGGCGAAGTACCAGCCACCGTTCATGCTCAAAGCAAGACGGCCTTTTTTTTTTCATGATACTCTCATCTAACCAACCGAAAAGCGGCAATAATAATAACGTAACATATGTGATGGAAGTTATCAGTGGTGCGTATGATATATTCACAAAGCACACCATGCTTTGCACAATACGAATAATTGAATTTTTTTTTTTACCCACATGTCTATTACACACTACAGAAGTTCGCTTTGAAGGAAAAAAAAAACAATGCAAATAACTGGCCAGTGAGTTCCCTTGACATAAATTCATTCAGCTCTTAGCTCTATGCTGCTAAAAAATTAGACATTCATTTGTATGATTGTTTTTTTTTTTCGTATAATATTCAAGTCATTTTGCAGGTCACGCGTGGAAATGCCGGTGCGATGGTATCAATAATACCAAAAAATGACCAGCGCTCAAGAACTCTATTCAGATGGTCAACCAGCATTGTTTGAACACGAGACCTCTGTTTTATCACAACAATAATACCAAAATTGATTGAGGTGTTTCTGTATAATCAATTATGTTTGTCGGGTAATTTTGATTTGTGAGTGCCACCCTTGTTCTCTGCTTTATTTTTAGTGGGCCAGTGGTGCACGCTAGGGGGAATGGCCAAATTTCCGTGGCACACAGCGCTATTAGGTTTTGGCGCACAGAGCACTTACAAATTTTGCTTTTGCATAGCCATACACAGCTTCGTTGAAAACATGTAACCATTATTTCAATGGCGACAAAAGTGTTCAAAGTGTCGCAGTAAATATCGCTTGTATATATAATGATGTAAGCTGGTTGTGCCGAATTACGTGCGCCTATTTGGCATTTTCAGGCTTCACTTCACAATGAATCAACTGAAAAATTGTACCTCGAGATGGCAGCTGATTCTAGTAAATGACATTTACTTCGTAGAATATTACCCAAAATTCAGTACGGTACTCAAGCACCTCTAGGTCCAGCGAAAATGGCTTAGTAGCGAAAGCGTTCGGCTGCTGGCGTTGCACATAGGTTGGATCGCCGGACAGTGAATCTGTATTTTACTGAAAGCGAAATACAACATCTGTTCTATAGCATGATTTAGGCTCAAGTTAACGAACATTAGAATTGCAGTATTATTTCGGACTTTTGTAGTATTACAGTGGCAAAGGCGCCTTTATTACACCATAATGCAACTCGTGTTATGAAACGGTCCTTCACGTCAACTTCAAATAACCGTACTATGACACTTGCGCATATTTTTGTGAAAAAAATAAACTTTAGCAGATTCCACATACTTTGGAATGGACGTTATGCAAAGCATGCGGAGGGAATGTGACCATGTTGAAAATTTTTTATTGAGCAACACTCATGAAATGGCACTAATTATATGTATAAATGTTGCACGCACAGACATATGTTGAAGAAATGCAGATGTTTATATAACTAGTTTGTACTTGCTCAACTATGACCAACAGTAACATGAGTATTAGCAACACCAGAAGCGATAAGGTGATATGAAGCGCTGGTGCTCTCGAGGATGGTAGCCCTGGACACTGCAACATCAATATACTCCAACGCACGACTTCTAACTACAGTTTAAATTATCCCGATGTGACAGCTGCATCCAAGGGTACTTATGTAAGCTTTATAAAATCACATAGCCAGCCATACAAGCACAACTGACGTTTCACGAACATTGGGGTCTATTTGAAAAGCAGTTCTAAAGCCTGGCGTGGCTCTACAGTAGAATGCTTGATTGTTATGCATGATGCTTGGGTTCGATTTCTACTGGGACCCTGACAATATTTCTTTGCATTTGTCGGATCAACGCTGCCGACGTCAGGTTTTTCTTAATGCTCACACGTTAAAATTGCCTATGTGTGTTCTCGTTGTTAATGGGAAGATGCGAAGTTTCTAACACCTGTTTCACATATCCGTATACCAGTGGCATACACCCGCCCTTCTGGTATGTGTTACTGTCTGGTTGGGCGTGTTTGACAACGTACGCGAGGGGATTGTTAGAATATTCATTTGTTGACTAGCGCGTCCAATTTGTCATATCATTTTACCCAGCCGTACTAATTTTAGTTGACGCCTAGTTAAAGGGCCACTCATTAGCCTGCGTTTAAAGACGAGGGGGTGATTTGCTCCTCTCCTTAATACATACGATGCATCCTCCACGCCTTTTAGTTTTTGAATGCACGTGAACAATATCAGCACTAAGCGCTAGAGCCTATCAATATTTCGCACTTCTCGGCTGCACGCTATTATCGCCGCTTGCGCAGTTGTAAACACAAAAAATGAAGTTTGATCGGATCATTGTGCACGATATTCATGCGAGTCAATAAATAACGGATGGGCGGCTGCATGAAAAAGCAGTGCAGAAGACAAATCTCACGTGATATTTCGCGTATATCAACGAATCGAGAGTATGTACGCTGTAGACATCACGAGAACTACTGTCTACGTCACAGTAGTGCGCCAAGAAGGACGAGAAATATCATAAAAGAATATTGCGCTCTTTTTTGTATTTTCAAATCCTGGTGTGTCGCCCTTTAAGGGGGTGATCATAAGAGCGCCCAGACGTAAGTGTGTAGATAGAGAAATACACATACAGACGCCAAAAGTGCTTACAGTAAGCAAAGAAATGCTTCGCGTATCAATGTCATGTCACCACAGCTTGTAGTCTCTTGGTAGATGCGGTAAGTAGCCTTTGATTATTTGCAGCCAAGGCGATAACAGCAAACAAGCAAACCCAATAATAAACTGCTACATTCGCTATTCAAAACTTTGAAAAGAACTTTCCCGGCGTCATGGATAATAAACATGTAGAGCCTCGGGTCATCGTGTTTACCTAAAACTCCGACTGCTGATGAAATAGAACGACGCGAAAACATCATTGAGGGAATATATGCGATCAGAACATACGGTTTCCGAGAACAAAAAACAAACAAACAAAAACACGTCATAAAAGCGTTTCAAAACCTTAGGAAGAATCGTTCACTGTGGATTCTATTTCAAAAACATTTTTTTTTTTGCGGGAAAAATGGCACTAGTTGCATTAGAGCGAAAACTGAATATGTAAGGAGTGTAAATACAGTAAATAAAGCTCCAAACGAAAAAAAAAACATTGTTAAAAGTAATTTTTAGAATTATTTTACTGTACATTTTTGTATGTCATCCTTTATCAAGGAAGTGGAAGACGTAATCATTTAGAAGGGTGACCAGCAGAAGGTGCGTATTGATTGCTTGTCATGCCGGAGGGAGAAATAGAAAAGAGTGAGAGGGACAGAAACGTTAATCACAAACAAATACGGGTTGCTCGTGGCGGCATCAGTACTGAAAAATTACTGCCACTTCGGTTATCAAATATGAGGAAACTAGAAGACAAAGTTTGGAGAAATCGAGAGAAACGCGAGCAAGCATAAAAACAAGCTCTTTTCGGAATATGGTGAAACGGGGAACATCTTGAAGAGCCTGTGCTTCTTACTTTTTTTTGGTAACCCAGTGAATGCAAATGAAGGATCTCGAAAATGCGTACGTTAAGTTGGGAGTAGCATTCACCATACTGTTTTCACAACGCAACGGCCTGCACGTTCGACTCTTGCAGCACTGAAGAGACAACTGAAAATGTCCTCTGTGGTTGCGCCCTTTATGACAGCAGCGATGCCCTCTGCTGGTGATACTAAACCAACAGAACTTGAGACTGCTCTGAGCAGTCAAGATTTTTGGAGCATGAACATACGTGTCCATGGCACAGATGGCAGTTACGATCTTGTTGTCGCACCTAGCAACAGCAGGTTTCCGTGAACGTGTGTAGATTTTCTCTGCTTCTTCACGTGCACGTGCAATTCTCGTCTCTTATCTTCCATTCACTATGTTATATTTGTTTTTTCCTCCTTATCTCTTACCCTGGTGCTGGGTAGCAAATAAAGCGTGCGTCTGGCTACCCACTCTGCCTTCCATTGCGTGTTTTTAGGAAGAACACAGTGTAAAAGGAACAAAAGAAAAACATCACAAAGTAGACAAGCTGAAAGGAATCATACAGGAAGAGTGCTGCCTCGCTTTGTGTGATTCTTCATTCGTTTTGACTATTTGGGCTCTTTTCAACTCTTACGATGTGTACAAGACTAACCCAACGAAACACACTTTTGGGAAGAAAACAGACAACAAGGTAGGGAAAGAAATACCTGATGACGAAATCAATACGTCTAAATAGTCGCTCACGGAATCATGTATATATGTCTAGATTTAAGCAATTTCTCTATAGTATTGTTTTCATTGTCTCGAATACAAATCGCAAACACGACCATTTACTCAGCAACATCTTCGTTGCCATACGTTCAACGCCCTTTTTGTCTGTTTCAGCATTTCGCGTGCCGTGACGTCCGAAATGGGCGAAGAAATGCGGCAACTTTCCGAGCAATTCTGATGTACGGAACCCCGCAAAAATTACTAAGCGCCGAAGCCGTACATTGTCATTTGGTGAGATTGAAGCTCGGAATGAGCGATTACCCGAGGCACGTCGACAATGGCGGCCGTCATGCGTATGATCGAAGAGACAGATGGACAGATCGACGCCACAAATCTAGCTTCAAGGCATTTACCAGGAACTAAGGAAACCAAAAGACACAAAGCATGGAAGTAAACAGAAAATCGTTCGATGGTCTAGCTTATGCTACTAGTTTGGGCTAGGGGAATAGATAGATTAGAGGAAATGGAGGAGAAGACATTTATGTAGTCGCAATCCACATGAAAGCCATAGAAAGGGTGGAGGAGTGATTCATCTACTTTTCGATGATGATAGCGTTCACGGGAGAACGCATACTGGCCTTCCGAACGTTCGGCCCATTCGGCATCCGTGGCGGGAACAGAAACCTTCAATTGTGATGTGTGTGACACCACTTCCCCCCTATCCTTTTCCTCCTTCTCACCCTTACATTCCTTTCCACCGCCTCGCTATATCGTTTCATTCACGGCTCTCTTAAGCAATACCCTCCTCTCCTCTTCTTCATTCCATTCTCCTCATCCTCACTTTTCTTTCTAACCTCCTTGCTATATCTGTGTGCAAAAATTCTATGCATGGCTCTGCGATATATGGTTCTCACTGCGTGGCGCCAAGTTATGGCACGACATGACAGGAGATGACACGCCATCTGCGCTGATTCTACGAACCACTTTTTATTGATATTGATGAGTGCATGTTCCTTTGTGTGAACTTAAAAAAACAGATATACGCAAGTATATCATGTCGAACGGCCAATATTCAACCAGATTTCACTACTTGAAGGTAGATTTTTCTTATCATTGGTAATCATATTTAGTCTAAGGCTTCAAGACAAAAAAAGCGCTATGACTGTTTAACGTCTCTAACGCATTGTTGGCTTGAATGTCCAATAGATACTCTGGAAAGAACTCTACATTTGATATTTCCTCTGTGCATGTGCACTAAACTTATAGTTTTCTTATTTTCTGACAAGTGTCCTGTATTGGGATGACCCAGCAAGAGAGAGAAAGAAGCTCTTTTTACTCGATGTTTATTCTTGTTTAAGGTGGTATTATTTGTTTCTCAATATTATGATTGTACGCATATTAATAATTTTCCTTTATGTTGCTCAAAATTTGAGGACGACCTTACTTAGATGTGGTGACTATTGTATTGTTTCCGCTTCAGTTCTGGCTCCCTTTTTTATCTGCCCGATGGCAACGCGAGCGTTCGCACAATACCATCGTCCTCAACTAGCGCAAAAGAGCTTTCACCACCTCGTGGGTGATGAGCTAAAGGTCTGTACCAAAGTCTCAATAAAAGAAAGTGTGCGCAATATGTAAACGTATACATTGTTTAAATGATTAAAATAGAAAACATAGGCCGTGAGAAGGATGACACAGACGAAAACTGACGAATAGAAATTGCCGGAATATCTACAAAAATCAATAAAAAATTGCCTTGCTCAGAAACTAGCAATGGTGCATATAGAAACACCAAGTCCACCAAAGAAGCACAAAAAATATTACAAAAAATGCATATATATTCACACTGAACAAGAGACAGATATAATAGGTATCAGTTGTGAAATTTTCAAGTTTACTTTGTCACGGTGGTTGCCAGATTATGTGACCTACCAACAGAGAACGCAAAAAAACAATAAAAGAAACGCCTATGGGAGCAGGTACTGGAGAAAATATAAAGCTACAAAGTACCTGTATATACTAGAGTCTATGCTCTGCGCAATATCATGAGATATCTTGAAATACACTGAGATTAAACAGAAAAATATTCTTCTCGCTATCTTTGAGATAGGTAGCGAAATAGCACTCTTCCACCAGTTTGGGAAGAATGAAGCTGAAGTTGCAGTATCATAGAACATATTCGAGTGAAAGACGTATTCTACTAAGGCAGTTTCGATTAAAATGCGTGAATAAATATGTGTATAGCTGGAGAGTCCTAATGAACTCCCTCCTTCGTCGTAGTGAATGTTGAGGGCATGCTGAGGAGACACGAACATCAACACAAACATTCTTAAGGGTGGTTTTCAGAATTAGAGCGTTGTGCTATTTAGCTGCCTAAGGCAAAAACAGAAAGAAAATAAAAGAAAGTTCAAAGTGCTGGTGCAAAAGTATTGATTTCACAACGCACTATTTCTTTTAGTTGTGTTTTTACTTAGAAACAGTACTCAGAAAAAACACCTTCGAATATGTTTTGATTATCGAAGTATATTCGCTATTCACTTTTCTTGATTGACGTGAATAAAGAAGGAGTTGTTTGCATCACGAAGGCACTTTTTTTTGTAGCAGAAACATAAAAATGTATCCGTAGACACATCACATAGCAACGCTAAAAGGAACATAACTAAGCTCGACAAAAAAAAATAACTCCTTCATGCATAAAAAGTTGATAGTGGCAAATAAAGTAATAATATTATCAAATACTGGCTGTGGCGGCTGCATTTTTGGTGGAGGCGAATATGTTGAAGGCCTGTGAACTTAGATTTAGGTGCTCGTTAGTCCAGGTAGTCGAAGTTTTAAGAGCCCTCCGCTACGGCATCTTTCATAATCATATCGCGGTTTTGGGACGTTAAGCCTCAGATATTATTATTAGTATGTAAAAAGTTTCTGATTTCAAAAAAGATAAGCATGAAAAATTGCAGGAAATCCTGAACTTAGCTTTTTAGTTTCATTCTTTCCTTCCCAAGATGGCCCACGAAAGCTCGCCGTAAGCATGAAGACTGACGTGTCTGATGAAGTGTGGCAGCTAGGGCTAGTTGGTATGGCACGACGATAGTTATAGCGCAAAAACAAAACGACGACACACAGACAAGAAGCCCTTTCATGTCCTTCTTGTCTCTGTGTCATCGTTTTGTTTTCGTGCTATAACTATCGTCGTGTCTGATGAGTTGGTAAAGAGCTTCTCGATCGCATCTCTCAAGCAACAAGACCATAGACCGCGCTTTTCCTCTCAAATTTTCACTAGGGTTATACACGTGTGGAAGAATGTAAGTGGTTTGGGCCGAACCAGAAGAAAACGATCAATTCAAGTGACAAATTCAGTACGCAAATTGCCCTCAAGCGAATCATTAGCAGTTATCATTACAGATTCATTATAAGTTTGTAATGCACTTTCCGCGGCAGTAAATGCAGAGCTGATGAATAGGTTTCGGCATTTAGTACCGAAAAACGTAAAAAAACTGCATTTGCTATGGGTACCAGGCCACCGCGGATTATATTTGAATGAAATAGCGGACTCTTTAGCAGCAGTATCCCTGGGTAGGCCCACCATCCCAGTTTTGCCAGATACGGCTTACGTGACAGCGCTAAGGTTCCGAAATGCTTGCCTGCAATGGGGAAAAGGTAATTTGGATAAATTCAAAGATTTCGAGCATTTGAGCTATTGCTAGAATAAACAGTGGTGTGTATCTCGCCAGTTAGAGGTCACTTATACCAGATTGCGCTGTGCAGTTCCACAACTAAATTATTACCTTAACAAAGCTCGGCTCAAGGCGTCACCGCTATGCAATTGGTGCAACGAAATTGAAACAATTGAACATTTCTTTTTATTCTGTCATCGTTATTCTTATCAGAGAAAAAGGTTTCTAGTAGCCCCATTACAAAAGCTAGGAATACAAGTAAATCTACCAGTAATTTTATAACTCGGCGGAACTTCATTTGGTTACTGCCACAGGGATGTATGCTCCACTGTGTTTGATTACATCAACGCAACTAAAACATTACCGTTCTGGCGAACCCCTACCTTTTCAGATCTTTACTTCATAATTCGGAGTTATGTCTATCAAAAACAAGAGATGGTTTGACCGCTTGCTCAGCAAACATTTTTGTTTTTAGGTAGTATTATTTTTAAACTACTTTTTCAGATTGGCTTTATTTTCATATTAGTTTCATTCAAGTATCCTGCCGCCCGCTTCTTGGCCCATTCACCTCTGTGGGTAAGCGCCATCCATCAGAGGTCATCATCATCATCATCATCAGTGGCGAAACTATAATGAGGTTATGAAGGTCCAATTTCCCACCGCACTGATATTACTACATTTGTGCATGAGTATGAATGCGCACACATACAAACAGATGCCAGACCACAAATAAAGCGAGGACAGAACCCCAAAAGGAAAATTTTGTCTACAACACGTATACATTTATGATCAAAATCATGCTTAGGCGGAAACAGGCTTACATCGATCTATTTATCTTATTTATTTTCATAAGCTTGAATATGAGCAAGGAGCCACAGGCCTTTTGCTTATATTAGCCACAGGTTCCTACAAGCTCCAGGCTTTCAGAAGATTGTGTTTCGTTTGCGGAAAGAGAAGAGCAATATTTAACTAATAAATGGAGTCTCTTGCCACACAGTTGGTACCAGGATGATGATTGATTTATATGTGGCGTTTAACGTCTCAAAACCACCATATGATTATGAGAGACGCCGTAGTGGAGGGCTCCGGAAGTTTCGACCCCCTGGGGTTCTTTAACGTGCGCCCAAATCTGAGCACATGGGCCTACAGCATTTTCGCCTCGATCAAAAATGCAGCCGCCACAGCCGGGATTCCATCCCGCGACCTGCGGGTCAACAGCCGAGTACCTTAGCCACTACGCGGTGGGGCAGATTGTACCAGGGGAGAAGAAAGTGAATAAGGGAGTGTTGGAAGAGTGTGGTGGCATGTCTCTACTGGTTTGAACCTGTAGAGCTGACATTTCCACCGAATGCGGGGCGCTACAGTGCTCCGCTTGGGTCCTCAGGAAGTCACCGAGCGAGTATATTTCGCGGGCTAGCTTGAGCGCCCCCGTTCAAGTGGCATCCGGGGCACTATATATCCCCCTTGCCCCACCCTATTTGCGCCACTGCGTACACGCACTTAAATTTAATTACTCTAGGATCCTTCGGTACTTCAAAATGCTACAGTCGTGGTCACGATCAAACCGATTTTCTTCGTATCGGCAGCCGAGCGCAGTAACCACCGACAAATTTTTTTTTAAGTCCGCCCACCTCTCCGAAGGGAGTCGTTAGAAAATACGAATGCATTGCGTAGAGCCCATAACGGCGTTTCGCACGGGAGAACACAGCGTTGTAAGAATAACGTTTTCTTTTTTTTACTTACACCGTGCAGCCAATAGTGCCGTTCGCTGCACGTGGCGTTTTTCTGTCGCGAGAAACACGGTATGCGTTTCCAGGTCTAGTAGATAATGTGCACGGTTAAAAAAACACTACACAAGCACTCGCAGCAGAAACGCTGCGAACGCGCTGCAAACGCACTGCATTGAGATGGCGGTAAGTCAATTTCAAGTAAAGGAGGTGGGGGCTCCGGTTGCTAGGGGCGAAAATTATCGCGTGCGCAAACATCTGTTGCTGACATCTGCTGGCAACAAAGCGATACATGATGAGGGCTCTGGTTGCTAGGGACGCGCATGCCCGCAGCTGTTGCTATAGAAGAGCGCAGTGGACAAATCTCGACTGATGCCTAATTGATTCGCATTGAAAATGAAAGAAAGAAAATATTTTACTTTAGGGGTTGGAACCCATGCCGCACTGAATTGACCACACGCGAACAACCAGCTTGGTCACCCAACCAACTAGACCATAACGCCAGCCACGCACACGGCAATAATGGCTGTTATCTTAGTACTATGGTCCAAGACGCGAGCGGCGATGGCACTGTGTTGAAGAAAACTGCATTTTGAAATATATTTTTTATTGCGCATAACCGTGATTGTGAGCTCAAGTCAAAGCTTTTAGTCTTCGTACTACTCGGTACTCCGAAAAATTTGCAAGTTTCTACGTAGACTTTTAGACGGCCTTTTTCGTCCCAAAACACAAGGTGTGGTTTTGGTGGCTTCCTTAGGGTCCCATTGTGTAAATTTTATTCGTCATGGAAACATAATCAGAAGCCGCGAAGTTAACAATGCTGCATTTGTGAAATGCAGTACAGGAGTTCTAGAATTTGTCTCTTTAAGAAGTTTCAGAAGTCCACCCTCTACGATTTTTTATCGTCGAGAAATGACCCTGGCCTATTGAAAACGCCAGAGATTCCAGCCGTGGCTATGAGAAACGCTGATCGGTCAGTGTGCCTGAAAACTGGATATGCGGTGCCTGGCTGAAGAGATGATGCTTGAGAACAATACACCAAGAAAACAATTGTTATAGCGAGGAAACAAAACAATGACAAAGGGACAAGAAGAATACGCGCGCTAACTTCCAACGTCATGTGATACCAACTAGCCCAAACCCCCCCGCTTCTAAATTAACCACGTTAAAACTGCGTATGGTTTTATTGTCGCTGAAGATCCGCGTTGCCAGATTCGCATTAACTTGATCAAAAAGAATGTTGGTAAGATAGATGCCTTCGTTGAAAGGAGTCTTTCCACGATCAAGTTGAAGCAGTTTTTCTTGCTGACGCCATCTGCACCAACTATGAGAGTGATTGGTGAAGTGCTAGCCTTCAAGTAATCTGCGAACACACGTTGTCTGCCTACGCGTATCAACCGTGCATCGACAGCTAATTGAGCGCACTACTTCCTCTCAGCGCTGCGACAAGGTCTTTGGCTCCGCTGCCTCTCAAGCGCAACTGACCAGTAGTTGCTGATGAGTGAATTCGAATGACGTTGGGCAGAGAAAACTACAGTTTGTCGCACGACGAAACGGCTGAACATTTCAATACTTCCAAGCGTTTGATTGAACACAAGGCGTCATCGACGTATTAGGTCAGCACAGACGCTCTCATATTAATTCTTAGTGGCCTAAGTAAATGACTACCATTGAGGGCATCGCAAATTAGTTTTTCATAGGCGGCAAGCAAGTCGTAGTGAATCATGACATGATCTACGCATGCATGTGCCATGAGTATTCGAAGAAACAAGAGTACCGCTTGATCTTTCTCGCACCGTACTGAATGTGCACACCCTTGTCTGTGAAACTGGCGAGAGACAGCTGCCCACACGTTGCCGGCGTTACTAAGTTGAATTTCAGCCAAAAAGAGGACCTCGTTCAACATGGAGAGATGATCGACGAGCTGCCACGTGCTCTCAGCGGTGGCTGTGCAGGGCAGCAGGCCATCAAATATTTCATTTGTCAATGAACTCTCTAGAAAATCTCTTCTTCCTTCCAGGGTGGGTTTGGAGCAACCCGCTCCTGCCATCTTTCTTTGTCTCAGTATATCACCGCTGGGTGCTCAACTTAGCCTGCGTAAGAGAGAAGACAAACAACTCCTGTTGCATTCTCAGAAGACCTGTGCTGCTCGGAAGCTAAGAAACGTGTGGATCAATATTTCAAACAATGTAGGTTGACTGTTTTGATGGATACCAAAACATTATTAGCGCAAGAAGTGAATACATATAGAAAGAAAACTAAACTCAATGCAGAAACCGCAGCTGTCATGCGTTCCCTCCTTAGCTCGCCATTCCACCCTTAACTGCGATTACGTCTGATGTTGCTCTAGTTAACACCATATATTTATCAGCAAAGCAGTACATTGCATACTACAAGGTAACAGCATATGACTATGGCACCATTGGAGCTGTTAGTTGGTACAAATTATTCTGAAATAACAATAAACCGAGTTATTTGTTATACTCTCCCTCCCGCACTGATATTTCACCGCAAATAACAAGATTATTTATGATTGACCTTAATTATTTTAGTGATGGTAAATCATTTATACAAATAAATACTATAATTGCCCTGAACAAGTGATCCATACTGGCGAGTTGCTTGTATAGGCGTTGTAGTTGCTCGTAGCCAGGTGCTTGATAAGCGATAGTTGCTGCGCAACTGCAATGTTGTTCGAGAAATGGTACTGGATTCTAAACAAATCAGGTACTACGCTGGTGTTTTCTGTGCAACTAATGCAGCCGAAGTCATATGCTCAAGTGCTCCTGCTACCATGTGTTTTTTTATGAACAGTGTTTTACGTCTATGTGGCTGCAGTTCTCGAGTTGAAAAGCTACTTAGCATGGGGTGTCACTGGAGAGAACGTGTCAATAAGTGGTCACGTCCAGCTCAAGACGACATCTGAAGCTTTGAAGTTTACTAAGCATTGAACCTTTTTCAGCATAACAAGGAAAACTATGAGGATTTGCGCTGACAGAGTTTGAACTGCGAACCTCATGCGTACGACACGAGTGCATTTGTTTGAGGCTAGCCAGGTATTGATTGAAATGTCAAGAGAATTTTCTATACCTTCATATCGCTACAAATGGCAACAAAATACCTAGCCCCAAAGTCAGCTCTTTCATGAGCGAAAAATTTTCAGGCGTAAGTTGTTGTACGCAAGATGGGAAACACTGTTGATCGACTATCATGAGACGAATGAAATAGAATGTGTACAAAAGTACACGACTCAAAACTGCATTCAGACACAAGGTGCGGATTCCGTTTGAAACGTTTGCAAACTTATCTGCGATTACAGCCATTTTTCTATGAATGCATGAACTTGCGGGTCAACAATCTGCTACAAAACTCAAAGGTGTGGAGTAGCATTCGACGTTGAAGTCAACCAATTTTGTCAAGCAATTGTCCTATTAGTGCTGCTTTTACAGTAAAACTCAGTTAGAGTCGCGCATTCCCAAGGGTGGTTCCACGTTTCATAGTATGCAATGCCGTCTTCACATCTTCGAGTGATGGAGAGACCTGCAGACAACCAGCAGTTTGTTGAGGAACACGGGGCAAACCAGTAAGCATTGTCGGAATCGTATCAAAGATCGTCCGCATGGCCGGACCCGAAATCGTTTCAAAATGTGCCAAGAAAACAGATCTATCACGCGTAGGAAGCACCTGCGCAGGTGGTATCTGCGTGGTGGTAGAAACAGATGGTTGTGACTGCCCAAAAAACGATTGCTTCGTGCATAGCATAGTAACGCAGGTTGTCCTAGGGGTTGCGTCTACAATGCCATTCAGCCGCAACCAAAGACGAGATGGCAATCAAACACTGAAAGCGTTCACGTAGTTTATGCTCCAAGCTCGCATCAGGGGAGACAGCGTTTCGGCGTGAAAGGCGATGCGTAACAATGCTGCAGTATTGGCCTGCTGCTCCGAAACGCGACGACAAAGCGAACGCCCTTGAACTAAGCAGTGCAGGTGCCACTGAACTTTAAGTGATTCCCCATCATATGAGCAACGCGCATGCCGCCAGTATCGCACGCGACAAATCTGACAGAGAGCACGCGTCCTGTAGAACGCGAACATCAATATGGCTCCTCTGACAAAGAAAATGAAGTTTGAGTTCGAAGAGAATCAGATAATGGTCAGAGATGTACAGAGGAGAAGGTGGGAGACGCGAAACACGTAAGTCGGAGAAAAGTGCCTCTAAACCACGTGGAATATAAGCCCGGTCAAGTCTACTGGAGGATGGTCTGTGGTGCCATGTCCAAACAAAAGTATCTTTGTGCACGACATTGTATACGCATCCAACAATGAGAAATGCTGGACGTGGCGTCGCAGCTCACGTAGATTCCAAGCAGACCGACCCCAGCCAGGACCTTTTACATCACTTCGTGTATTTATCACATGGTTAGTCTCTAATTAGAGTTATGTAACGACCATCAAAAAAAAAACATCAAACTCACTGGACCTGGTGCGTCCTTCTTCTTGCTCGCCTGAACACTGTGACTAACACCCGCTGCCGAAGATTGGCTAGTAATTGGTCGATGATCATGATGATGGCACCTCAAATATTGTGTATACCCACTAAGGGGGTCGGCCTAGAATTAGTTATACATGTTAGTGAGAAATCTTCAGCATTAAAAATTTATGTAAAAAATAGCGTACGTAAAACGAAAAGAGTGCAATAATTGTTTTTCTATCGCTAAGAAGAAAAATCAATAGTCGTTTTTGTTGAAACAACTGTACTGTACTATATATAAAAATTACCGAATTAAGTATTTGGGTAGCTGTTAAACTTTATTTATAACTTAAGAATAGATTAACTTGAATAACTGAAAAAATACTTATTACGGAAGTTTATTCACGTGATATAGTAGTAAAGACCAAATCATCATTACAATTACTAATAACAAAAACTACAACTCATCTGCATATCTGTGTAAATACGTTGTCGATAGCAAGAACGGAATCTGGGCAACATATATGTCATTAACGTTTACCTATCAAAACAACTTTTACTAATACGCCTGACAGGCGATAATGTTTAATAAACAGTGATTCTGTGCTGAAGTGTTGCAGCTTCCTGGAATTTTTTTCGATATTTCTTAGCATTCTTTTTGTAATAAAATTAGTCTAGTGTAGTTCTCATCATACGTAGTGTGCTACACTTGTACATAATATGAAAGTATAAAAAAATATTGAAATTATACCAACCCTTCCAACCCCCTCGTCACAATATTGCAAATTTTCGGGAAGCAATCTGTTTTTCGCGCACATCAGCCGAAATTTACATAGGGTGATTATTCCAGGAAAGATTTTTCTAAACCCTACAACGAGAGTTTTGTGCCTTTTCAAGTGTTCCAGATTAGACCCGTGAATCTTTATGTCGTTTTACAATAGAGCCTGCAAATAATAATATTGAAAGATTCACCCGCAGCCTATCTATGTTCTATCGATGAATAGTCGATTTAAACGTGTAATAACTGGACTTCGCAAGGCGGTCACCAATTTGGCGAAAAAAAAAACACTATATCTTGTGTAACTTGTTACTAGTGGCTGAGAGAAAAAAAAATGACAAGAAGATTACAAGCATGACGCCTAAACAATACCAGACTAAGAGAGGACTCGTGAGCAATACCACTAAAGTAACACACTACGTCGGGCTAATATCAGTTTTACGGTGGCTATGCGATGTGCTGTCTTGGGCCAACGTTGTTGACAGTCAGTTTACCAGGACCATCCCCAGACCCTCTTTTCCTACACTAATACCATGCAACACATCAGGCTGAGTATACCCACTCTACCCCCCCCCCCCTCCCCGTGATCCTACATTACATAAGACAGCACAGATCACGTGTGGACGATTATATTCATCATACTTTCTAACTTCTTATGTATTGTCGAAGACAGGCCCTTCTCTGTATAGAATCCGCAGTGTAAACTCTGTCCTCAGATGGCCACTTCATTTCATATGGTCTGACAGTGCCACAACAATCTCAATATATCGTCGGATAATAATCGTACAATAGTCGAGTGACAGGCGACCCGGTCCAGCTTTGACCTCGTGCAGCAACAGGTCCTGGTCGACCGAGCCCAGATTGCGTGAGGTAAGAGCCAATGGTATTCGGGAGTGGAAGGTCCAACCACTAGCGACTTGTGTATTATCGATAAATGTTTCATTATCTGCCTTATCATTCTTAAGACAGCGTCGAGCTCAGACGCAGCTTTTCCCAGTAGTATTCAGCCCTTTTTGCCACCCGCCAGCGCATGACCTGATAATTAGTATCCCACCGAGATAAGCATTATTGAAACTTCATTGATTTATTTTATCTATCAATCAAATGATGGGCGCCCTCCGTATACGCGTTTATAGCAAGAACATCACGCGCACGTGCTTCTGTGTAGTTTTGTTTATGTATTTCTCTCCTTCAACAAAGGATACAGTTGTGATACATTAAAGCATTAGGCGCTTGAAGCTTTTTTTCTTGCAATATGTCGTTACAACGATTAGTTATCTGCATCTCAGTAGTGAAATACGTTTGTGATGTATGGAACATATCGCGATACTGCGCAGGTAAGGGTTACCTCATTACTTTTTTTTTCGGAAAGTAGGTGACATGTTCTCAAAGGGAAACAGAAAGCTTTCACTAAGCCAAGCAAAAGGATGTCGCCACTCTCTGAGGGATGCCGAAGGGTTCTTCAAAGCAAGAATTTCTTCTGCAGCGAAGCACCCGAGACCCTGAAATTCGCAGAGGCAGTATTGTAATACCCTGCCGATGAAAGTCGTGGTCCCTATAGGCAAGTGCTACCGCCCCCCACTTTTTTCTCAAGCAGCACGTCATTTCGCGACACTATTGAGGCCGAATTGATGTTCTGTATATTGCAGCTTCCTTGAGAAGACGATGTTGCTCGATTACGTTTAGGGCACCCCTCACCCAATCAATAACAGTCCTGTGCTCATGAAATAAATGCGTACTCTATTTAATCACTTGTTCTCACTAGTGACAATTGTGTCAGATCTTGATTGCAAAGCTTAATGCAGCGAAGAAGCAATGACAGTGTTATTGTGCGCCTAATGAATGTCTTTGCGGACCATCAGCATTTCTTAGTAGTCTGTCTATTCTTGTATCTGTATTCAGGAATACATTTTTCCTCTTTATGAAACAGTATTTCGAGATTATCGCGTTACAGCAAAGGAAACTGCATCTCAGAATCTATATTTAAGGCTTCCAGCGCTTGGATTTTGATATATGCATTGCGGAATACTTTCTGAGTTGGAGTATCTTTGTCCAGGACTAGTGTACACGTGGTTACTGAAGCGCCTGCCCCGCCGTGGTGGTCTAGTGGCTAAGGTACTCGTCTGCTGACCCGCAGGTGGCGGGATCGAGTCCCCGCTGTGGCGGCTGCATTTCCGATGGAGGTGGAAATGTTGTAGGCCCATGTGCTCAGACTTGGGTGCCTGGTAAAGAACCCCAGGTGGTAAGAATTCCCGGATCCCTCCACTACGGCTTCTTTCATACTCATACGGTGGTTTTGAGATATTAAATCCTTATACCAATCAATCAATTACTGAAGCGCGTGCTGTGGTCAAGCTTAACAGGCGCATTTTGTTCACTGCTTTCGCACATAGTACCTTGTGAAAGTAACTCTACGAGTCATGTTGCTGAGTTAGATGAGAAAAAAAAGTTATTGCGCGAAACGACCAGGACAAAATGAAGACAAATATTTACGTTAGAACACTTCTAAACCAGCCCATTGAATATCACCACCGAACAAAGACGCGTTTGCCACGTGTTTCTCAGTTCGTGTTGTCACTTCTTCAGAGTCCTTTTTGCGTCATACATGTATATTACTCCAGGGAAAATTGCTTCGCCCGTGCTTTTAGTAACGCTTGCATTGAATAGATTTAGCGCACTATTGCACGCACAATACAAATAAAACTGCGGTTTCAACGTGGTGTGGACACATTTTTCATGCAGCGACACGTTGCAACAAGCTATTCACTCAAAATTTAACAAATTGATTGATTGATTGTAATGTGGAGTTTAACATCCCAAAACCACCATATGATTACGAGAGACGCCGTAGTGTAAGGCTCCGGAATTCGGACTACCTGGGGTTCTTTACAGTGCACCCAAATCTGAGCACACGGGCCTACAGCAATTTCGCATCCATCGAAAATAGAGCTGGGATTCTATCTCGCGAGCTGCGGGTGAGCAGCCGAGTATCTTAGCCACACCACCCCCCTGGTGGGGCCGAAATTCAATGAACGCCTGGCTAATATAATGAATGATGTGCGCGGTTCATTGTCCCAAAACTACTACATGTATATGAGAGGCACCGTAGTAAAGGGGTTCAAAAATTTTGACTACCTGTGCCTCTTTAATAACGTGCACCCAAATCTGATCATGCAGGCTGGCAGGCCTCCATCGAAAATGCAGCCGCCGCCGCCGGGATTCAATCCCGCGACCTGCGGGTCAGCAGCCGAGTATTTTAGCCACTAGACCACCGCACCCGGGTGCCTGACTAAAATAAGATGCCCTAACATTCCATGGACAACGCCCACCGTTGCCTGATGCTGAGCCGTGCAACCGAAAATGTAGATGATGATGGCCTAAATGCATAGCTCACACCCACTCTGGAAGATAATCTTCACTTTTATTCTTATTAAACTTCTACACCAATTCTTCTTTCATACTCATACGGTATGAA
The DNA here is from genome assembly GCF_013339725.1 of Rhipicephalus microplus. Taxonomy (NCBI): domain Eukaryota; kingdom Metazoa; phylum Arthropoda; class Arachnida; order Ixodida; family Ixodidae; genus Rhipicephalus; species Rhipicephalus microplus. The sequence continues at coordinate 140,303,817 of NC_051166.1, forward strand.
AGAAGAATATAATGAATATAATGCAGGTATGATAATACAGATAATGCAATTATCTGTCCTCGCCTTCGCTTTTGCCAAGAATTTGATGCAGCCGCGTTCTCTTGATGGTGCACGGAGTCTGGCGAAAAAGAAAGCACACGTGCTAATACTACGGTTATTTCACGGCTCGTCCCGTTATCGCATCTTGAAATTAAACAGAAAGGAAAACGTCTCAAGCAAAGCACCAAAGCACAGAGCAGTGGCATGTCATCGGTTGCGTCGTCTGCTCCCGTATTCTGTCATACTGCTGCCGTGGCTGCTTTGGCAATAGAGGCAGCGGATGACTTTGATGGCTCCTATAACGTGTGCGAGGTAGCTATCCCTTTAACACGAAAGTGTTATATGCCGGGGTCCACCATGGCTCTACTAACGTATTTTAATCACGGATATGACTTTTAAATGCACGCAAGAAATTAAATTGGAAAAACAAAGCTTAGATGAGGGGGGTAGAACCAGCGACCTCCCGAGTGGGAACGCGCGGCGCTAATTATTACGCCACCGTACGCATACAGTCAGGAGCGCTAACGACAAGCCATTTATATGCACGATATACGAATTAGTGGTCCTCAGAGCTCCTTAGATTGAGCTTGTTTTCGTCATCAGTAGCGAGATGGTGGGACGAGCGTGTGTTGGGTTGAGAGCAGGGAAGCTAGCAGGAAGATAAAATTTGAGAAGCGATTGAGAGAAATGGGGGAGGAGCGTTGGGCTAGGAAGGTATTCAGCTACTTGTACATGAAGAATGTCTATACAAAATGGAGGAAGCGAACCGGAAAATTAACTGGTAAATACTTGGAAAACAGCAGGGGGCCAAACCAAAAAGAACTATCGGTTAAGAAGGTGAAGGAAGCTGAGACCAATATGTGGAGAATTGGTATGATTAACAAGTCCGCACTAGAGATCTATCGAACTTTTAAGAAGGAAATTGCCAAGGAGCAGATCTATGATAATACTCGGGGTAGTTCTCTACTGTTTGAGCCCAGGCTGAGAGTATTGCGAACCAAGACATATCGGGCCAAATACGAAGAGATAGACACGGTATGCAGGGCTTGTGGAGAGGAAGAGGAAACTGCCGAACACTTGATATTGTTCTGTAAAGGGCTTCACCCTATAGTTCAGGATGATGACGCAGAGTTTTTCAAAGCACTGGGGTTCAGGGACAGGGATGGCAAAATAGACTTTAAGCGGGTAGAATGACCTAGAAAGAGGTTATCTGATTGGTGACTAAAGTCAAGGCGTGAGTGAAAATTAAACTCTTCATTCCAAAGTACGAATCCTCAACCTCACCATTTAAAAGTAAAAAATAAACCTAGTTTTTGATTCATTAGGTATTACGGCTTGGTGGCGCTAGCCACCGCCCGATCTGAAGGGTACAGCCATATCCATCCATCCATCCATCCATCCATCCATCCATCCATCCATCCATCCATCCATCCATCCATCCATCCATCCATCCATCCATCCATCCGGGTTGGGTTCCTCGATGCACACACCCACCTCCACCGCCTTGGAGGGTGGAGACAACCGCGTCGTCTGTTACGGAGTCCGCCATTACGATGTCTTCTCCGCAAGCCCCCTAGAACCACGATGGCCAGACAATGAGTGTTGCACGGCTGCAGACAGAGTTTGTTGCGTCAAAACGTGTGGTACTCAACCAACATGAGAGAAATACAAAGTTTTCACATTGGAAGTGTGAAGTTCTTAGATTTCTTGTCTGTAGTCGTCATTTTTAAAGCGACATTAGCAACTGGAAATGCTCACAGCAGAAAAATACCGTCAACGCCATCTGCGTTAACTTCTTCAGTTAGCGTCTCTTTGAACTAGTTGGTAAGTATTGATATTGGTTAAAGATGTGAAACGCGCGCACCTAAGTCACATGACCTTTCAGTGTATCTGTGTGTTGTGTGCCTTCCACAGAAGTGTAAAAACAGTTTGCCATTTGCCATTTGGAAAGAAAAAAAAGAATACAAAATACGTGCTGTCGTGAGAAAAGAGAAAAATAACAGTGTATTCATGGAGTGATTGATGATGTGTGTAGTGAAGCGTCCGTCCGTGCCTCCATTCATGCGTCCATCTGTTCACGCGTCCGTTAGGGCGTTCCAATCATACGTACGTCCATTCGTGCTTCCATCAATGTGTCCTTCCGTCCAGCATATCCACAAGGCACAGCATAGCACGCACGGACGAATGCTTTGCCCTACCCACTCATCCTCATTCATGACGATGAGTGGGGCGAAGCGTACGTCCGTCCGTGCACCTGTCTGTCTCTCTGTGACTCTCACTAACGCCACATTCTGAGTGAGTAATACTACTAGGTGGTCACAAAATGGTCACAGATTTGCATAGACAAACCCATGGCTTTAGAAGTTTAACCCCTAAAACTGTGACTGCGTACGACTTTTTCCTATATTGTTTTTAATTTTGCATTACCTACCTCATTTACATACCAAATCCTGAAGCGCACAGTATATTTTATTTTGTTTGCATCTTTTTTACGTTACTGCAAAGAGTAGATTGGCAAAAAATTGTTGAAACATATACTATTTGGTAATCTACATGCGGCTTTTGTGGCATTAAATCATCGCTCACACGATGACATTGACTGTCAAACCACGTTTAACATGCTTTCTATAGGAATACATTGTAAATTAGCAATTTGTATTGAACGTTCATTGATATTCTTGAAATGAAGCTCCACAGGGCTTTACAGCAATGAGGAAGTGAATATCAATTAATATACGGTAATTTTGGATACCACAGCTCTATATGAACGATAACTTTAATATACTTCAAAAACAAGCACTATAACCGACTGCAAGTCAACCGCAGCGCGTGTCTTGCTTCCAATTTCACTAGTTCTCGTTGTTTCGAGCGGGCGCAGGTGAATGTGAAGCCTTACTCGTGCATAACTTGAAATCAAAATTTTTGCCATGAAACCCTTGCGTCGCTGGCATGCCTGTACGAGGCACTTCGTCTTTTTGATTAAATATTCAGTTACAGCTATCAGAGGGAACGTCAGGGTGAACAGGTTGTCTGTTCAGGGCGTACTGATGTGATTCCTTTAAAGTTCTCTTCACAAGATATGAACGAGCTCATAACCTCTCCGCTCGGATAGCACAAGTTCTCACCATCCTGAACATATTCCTTCAGCGGAGTTAAAAATGCGTGTTCACGGCTCACCATGTCCTTCACAGAAACCCTGCACAGCCCACAGTCCGTTTTATTCAACATTCCTTTCACAAGAATCCGCCTATATGGCGCAAAATGCTGCAATTTATTCAAGTCAACGCAGCCGAGTACCTTAGCCACTAGACCACCGCGGCGGGGCGTTCGCTGCTTTGAACTCTAGCTTGGACGAGAGTTTCACTTCGCTGTTGCAAACGGAGCCGCTCGAGTTCCATCTCGTGCTGCCCCTGCCGTTCCCTTTCAGCCATCTCCGCTTCTCTTTCTTCTTTCGCCCTCTCAGCTGCCAGTTTTTCTCTCTCCAGCTCCCACTTCAATTGTTGCTCTCTTTCTTCTTTCAGCTGTCGCTCCTTTGTCTCTCTTTCTTCTCTCGCCCTTTCGGCTGCCATCTTTTCTCTCTCCAGCTCCAACTTCAATTGCTGCTCTCTTTCTTCTTTCGCTCTCTCAGCTGCCAACCTCTCTCGCTCCAACTCAGCTGCATTTTCTTCCTTGTCTCTCTCAGCTGCCAACCTCTCTCGTTCCAACTCCGCTGCTTTTTCTTCCTTGGCTCTCTCAGCTGCCAACCTATCTCTCTCCACCGCCTCTTTCTCCTTCTGGCTTACCCACTTCCGTAGTTCGGCGCCAAAAAGGCCCATCTTCTCACCAAAAGCGACTAATTTTTCGAGATCCATTGTGTCTCGCAAATAAAGTCTTGCCGCGTGCAAAAAGTATCTGCCTAAATCAGTCTATCGGGACATTTCCTGCACTCGTTAACGAGAACACTGAGCAACACACAAAATCGTTCAGATAGCACTATCAACAACTCGAGGCTCTTTCTCACTACTTTGGACACACTGTGCACCAAAAGGGTCCGGTCGCGGACGCCAGATTAATTGTCACACACAGGTCCCGTTAATTATGGAGGCGATCCCGGGCTAATTCCAAGGGCCGAACTATCGGCCCCCCGAACCGCACCACGAAAGCGTGGACAATTTAGAAGTGGTCCTTTTCGGCGCGCCTGCGGACGCCAGCTGTAGTCCAAAGAACAAGTCAGAGCCGTGAGTTGATAAACAAACAGAATTATATTCTCAATAATGGCAGATCGGAAACAATACACAAGAATGCACACTCCACAATAGTTGCATACAATATGTCACACACCAACCAACGTACTACACAGTACAATCAGCCACACTCGAAACAACGGACACAGACAACAATACACACTACAATGCAGTCGCATGCATTGAACAACCAAGACACTTAGAGACTAAAGAGATAGAAAACCTATTCATTCCAAAGTTCTTGGAACAAGAGTCTGGATGATACTCTTCCGAGAATCACTCACTCAAAGTCCAGCGTTGTCGTTCCGCTGTCCCCTGAAGTTCCTCTTCCAGGAACCCTCGCCGAAGTTTCTCTTCCAGGAAACCTCACGTCTTCAATAGGCCACTCTCCAAGCTTCAAACTTCTTCGCCGGAAACGCGTCGACTTCACACACGCAGCTGTTGCCACGCGTCTTCGCTCGATAGCGGTAGACACACGCTCTTGCCTGTAGCTCGAGCCTTCACCCCTCAGGTGGAATTCCTCTTCTTCTCCTGCTTTGTCCCTACGTACAAAACCTTCGCTGACTACACGGCGGAATCCCTACGCGCTCTGGCGCTAACTTCCGTCTTCTCTTGATCTCTCGTCTTGGCTGCTCGATTAAATACCTTCCGCGCGAGATTCCAGAAGGTTCTCGTCATTTTGTCGGCGCGAGACGCAGCGAAGCCTGGGGAGAGGGCGAGGCGGTTCGAATGCCCTCCGCGTCGGATGACTCAACTCGGCATGACCACGCCTCTTTCGTTCTAGAAATTTCGCGGGCTTGCTCGGCCGCCGATGTGGGGTGAGGAGGTTCGTCGGCGAAGCCACGCTTCCGAGGGGAGAGCGCGCGCCCGGGGAGCCTTGGATGTTTGTTTTCTTTTTTTTTGACCTCCCGGCGTCTCTCGCGCGTTATCGCAAGAATTTGGCGGCGCGCCCATTTTTAGCGCTCGTTCTGTGACAGCGAGTTCAGCTTAAGTTGAGGACGAAGCAGCGAGCCATAGAAAGGAAAATGATTGGTGCAACCATATCTGCTGCCTCCAGTGCGGCTCTCTCTTCGTGCCCACGTTCATCAAACATTAAAAAAGTGGGAATGTACGTACTAAGAATGTCACTTGAAAGTGAAAGTTTTCGCTCCTCCAATGATTCTCATGTTTTATTTAAAATGTGTGCATAGCCACACAGTGGCATCCTGTGCTTGCCGCTCAAGCGCTGCTGCTTACACGAAGCTAATCGATGCACGCAAACGAGCGTAGAAAATAATAATAAACATATAGCCTCGGAGATGAGCATGCACATAGAAGTGGTCTCAGAGGCTGTATAATATTCCTACTCGCAAGAAAATGGCCTTGAAAAATCTCTTTCTGCGGTCTCTCCTCTCTGCGACTTCGAAGGTTCCCAACAACCGCTTAGAGCGTTGTGAACCCATTCAGCGGCAGGGGCTTATGCGAGTGTCCTCTTTTAAGTTTTTATGTATTACCGTATGGATTTCCTCTCGATCAGCAAGCTGTCAAGTGCGTAGATTGATAAAGATCTAGCTTTCTCAAGATCACACGTGCACTCTATAGCCCTCCTTAGGAAAGCGGTTATGCTTCGCGATAGTTTGTCGCATTTTGTTTTGGTTTGGTGTTACTGTATTGGCTATTGTGTTATAACTAGAATTGTGTATCTGGTTTCCTGTGTCATAGATACATTTCGCTATTTAAATAATCTGTACAGACGTCAGCGCTTGCCTTTGGCGTTCTTTCTGTTTCCTTGCCTTGTGACGCTACAAGAGACGTTTTCGAATAAATGCCAAAAGAGCCCGTTCCTAAACCAGGTGACATCACATACCGCGGTTCCTTTTTTTTATCGATTTTAACTTTAGTAGAAATAGTGATGAAGTAATTGTCCGTGTAACACCCACAATAACTCTTCTTGCTCGAAAATTCGCGCTAAGCTGCACAACGTAAATAGTACTCTGGCTACCAATTGTTCGAATACAGAAGTTCTCAAAGATGAACACAATAGGTTGCAGTGTAAATCAGGGCGACACTGAAAAGAAACGAAAACGTGACACGCGCTGAAAAGAGAAGAAATGGCTCAAGTTACCGTCGTGTGTCTCCTTGTGTGTGTCGTGTTTTCTCTTTTTTGTGCCACCCTAGTGCACTTCAAGGTAAAAAGTCAATGGCGTTCCTAACTATAAAAGGTACTCATTACCTCGAGAATGTCAATTTAAAGGAAGTGATGCTGAGAGCTAGTGTTGGGGCTCTTAGCTGTCATTCAATGAACTTCTGCGGTTAAATTAGTTCACAATATCTACGCAGTTCTGCCGCTTTGTGTACCAATTGTGTTAGACCAATGATGTGGGCTGCCCTATTATAATGCGGTCACATTGGTTTCATGGTGCAAGCTACGAACTACGTTCAACATTTTTGCAAAGATGATCAATCTTTCATGCGTGAGTATCATATTGAATGAGTGGTGTATACCTTGCAAGACTCTTCACCGTTCAGTGGTAAGCGCCAATTATACGTGTGCGTATAAAGAATAGCAAGGAATGAAGCGGGAAATATAAATTAATAAGCAGAAAATATTTACAATGCTTGCTTTGAACGATTGGAATGTATGCGTGTACTCTAATGAGCAAAGAAAACGTTACAGGTTCTGATATGCTTTGACGTATCTCGAATATCTCTCAACCTAGCTGTTTCATTTTCAAAACAGTACCGCGGATTTAAGCTAAGGTTAAAGTTTTGTTGACGTACAAATTGAGCAGGCTTCTTTAGGAGAGATATACTCCTATTGGAGGCGGCATATTTCCTTGAAAAACTTGGGAAGTCATGAAAAAAGAGCGGCCTATTTATTATTTTTAACGGTAGTCTGATGATTATAGTGCGCGTAGGATTTTTTATGAGAGTATTTTTAGCACTAACTGGTAAAATTTATGATGGTTAAAGCTTTGTTTTGCTGCACATTGGAACGATTATATTGTATAGGCGGAGAACCTAAATGAAATGCTGGTACAAGCTAGCTTCCTTTTCTATAAATAAATAAATAAATAAATAAATAAATGTATAGTGCTCACGTCCTGCATTGACCACCGAATCCTGCCTGCACAAATACACGTAGACTTTTGTTGTTGTTATTGTTTTCATTGTGAGGTAGGTGTTGGTCTTGGTAGAGGAGGAGAGGGGGGAGTTGTTGACTAGTACAGCACAGTTTTTTTTTCGTTGCGTTGACTTATCATGCTCAGGTACTACAGGCTAGGATAAGTATGCAAATGTCTTGCTTCCCTTCTTTCTTCTTCTTTTACGGCGAAAGCTGCTATGAAATCACAACTAGGGTCTCGCGCAGCGCCGTAGTTGTCCACCGCCGCCGCCGGTGTCTTTAACTACATCGCGTGAAATTAGAAAACAAAACCTACTACTAATGACCTAGTGGGGCTCGAGCCCAGGTCAGCTGGGTGCCATCTCAATATTTTATACCACTGAGCCACGCCGGTGTTTGGGACTTGTTGGCAAACTTGCCTTAGGCAGACTTGATGTCGGGAGAGCAATGGCGTTAATACGATTTACAAAGTGTTCTAAAAAATGAAAAAAACAGGCAGTCGTCGCAAAATGCGAGTAGAGTAATGAGTAGGTCGTAAAATTCTCCAACCCATTAAAAGAGCTTGCTTTTGTTCAGCTATTAAGTGTGGTGATCACCCACTTCGAGCATAATTCGTCATCGTTATCAGCCACTGTATGCACCACTGGCACAAAATTCCTCGCAATATTTTAGCGGATACCACGCTTCTCAGAAGAACAATGAGAAATAGCATAGTGAATGCCGGCAAACTACCCTAAAATTGTTATTAATAATGCCGCACTGGGCATCAAGCAAGTGTGCTTGCAGCCGTTACCTAATGAGTGTTTAGAAAACGCTCTGAAAGTCCGCTCTTATAGCTTTCGCTGTGACTGTGCTGTGCCTTCCACGCAGGCCTTAATTGCGAAGCAACTTTTAAACAACTTCGGCAACTATGACCGCATTTATCTATCTATCTATCTATCTATCTATCTATCTATCTATCTATCTATCTATCTATCTATCTATCTATCTATCTATCTATCTATCTATCTATCTATCTATCTATCTATCTATCTATCTATCTATCTATCTATCTATCTATCTATCTATCTATCTATCTACCTATCTATCTATCTATCTATCTATCTATCTATCTATCTATCTATCTATCTATCTATCTATCTATCTATCTATCTATCTATCTATCTATCTATCTATCTATCTATCTATCTATCTATCTATCTATGCAACGCTCATAGTGTGCTCGCGACAGTTTCCCTAGCTTCACAAATACCGAATACGTGACGTGAATAGTCGATGAAGGTAAATGACTCGTTCAAACGTGATAATCATGACATGCGCTTCAAAAAGTTAATGACTACATGCTACGCTTATAGCGCGCTCGCGGCCGTTTCGCTAACTTGACTTATACAAAATTTGGTATTACGTTACGCGAATGAACGATGAACACAAATGTCTGAAGTAAACATAATATTTATGACATGGAAGTCATGTACGGCGTAAATGACGTTCACCTCGTAACGTTGTGCTGATTTAAAGTGACATATCAACCTTCCTAAATCGTGCTTCGCATATCATCGATTGGCACTTTAGGTAGGATCTGCCAACTTTTCTTAGTGATAGACGTTAACGGGCTGTTATGGCCCCGTTTTTCTGCACAACACTTCCTGATGTGACTCGCTGCTCCCTTCTGGCGTATACTTGCGCACGCTTGTATTTCATCTCCAAACTGCACTGACTTCCTGATGTGAGGAAGTTACACATCTCTGATTTCCCGGAGAAGCCGAATCATGCTTGAGCATTATGGAGGCGCAAATATTTTCTTACGGCCCAAAGGCCTTTTTGTTTTCCCAGAAAAGAAAACGTCTCAGAAGTCGTACTTTCACATGTTTGAACCACATGCATTCACTCGCTTCTAATTTTCCCAGGCCCAGTGTCTCAGTTTAAACCTTGATGGTTCTCTTGCCCTCTAGATTTGTAAAAATTTTTATACTTGCTCGTCCACCACCCTGTGCTGTACTTCACAGTTGCTGAGCACAGCTTAGCAAAGCGCTCTTTGGGGAGGACATTTCGGACGATGAAAATTAAAGGAGCAACGCCTTCGAACCGAAACACCGCCTTATGGCTTGGCAACGAGACGACACCACGATAAAGAGCTCCTTTTAAGCTATAGCCTCCAGAACTCACTACTGTTCATTAATAAAGTTGGACGCTGCGCAGAGTTTGCTCCGTACTACAATAAACGAATTTTGATTGGGAGCGCCTTCAAGCAGACTGTCTCCTATACACTTTTTATATCGTCTTTGTTTGCTGAGTGCATGCGTGACACATGCCTCTTAAGTTCTCTCACCAGCTTCTCGTTCATTCAAAAACTGATGCTCTATATGTAGGCTCTGGCAGCTTGGATACCTTGAAAAAAGCTCTAAAACCTTTTAAAGCAAGCATCTTTTTCTGCCAGGTTGAGCATAAATTGTTCCTTAGAATATTTCTTGCTGCCACATTGATTGATTTGTGTGGTTTAACGTCCCAAAACCACCATATGATTATGAGAGACGCCGCAGTGGAGGACTCCGGAAATTTCGACCACTTGGTGTTCTTTAACGTGCACCCAAATCTGAGCACACGGGCCTACAACATTTCCGCCTCCATCGGAAATGCAGCCGCCACAGCCGGGATTTGATCCCGCGACCTGCGGGTCAGCAGCCGAGTACCTTAGCCACTAGACCACCGTGGCGGGGCCTTGCTGCCACATTGCGCATATAATATTGTGGCCCAGTTTCGCCTAGAGTGTTGCATAAAATTGAGGCAGGGATATCAAAATGCTCATTATTTCAATAGCACACAAACATCTCCATGTTGCCTCTGACCACGTCAGCATTTAGTTGCGCTCGCCAGCAGAATTTGTCGTGCAAACGATGTAACCACTGGTTTGTTAATTAATACTCTAAATCATTGTAACAAACAACCACTCTACAGCCTTGAATATAAACTTGAAGTATAGGTTTAGTAGTGTCTGTTTTACATTTCATATCAACGCAAATAAATGCGGTCGCAAATAAAGAAATATCTATACAAGATTGCGATGATGCGGCCAGTTTTTCGCTTCTTGCATCCCAGCATCGCTCTGCCGCAAAGGAGCGCGTGCGAGTATGGTGCACTTACGCGACAGGTTCCCATTAAAGTTGTGTACGCTAGTGAGCGTTTCGAAATCGGTACGTCCAACGCACTCGTCGCTGTTGGTAAACTCGTGCAACGTGTCCCACGTACAATACTGCTGACATGATTTTGCAAAAACAGTCTTACGAAAAAATTATATTTCAGAAAAAGTTAAATTACGTATCACTACGTCCATGCGAATCCAATGACGGCTTAGTGGCCATCGTGTTTAGCGACCGAGGAAGCGACCGTGTTTCGTTTGCCAACGAAGAAGGCCGTGCTCGCCGACGGAGCATTCGATCGGGGTGCCGTTGGTGTAATCCCGTGAAGCACTCATCTCGGATACTTCCTTTGAAGCGAAATTTGATACTCTAATGCTCCACTTCAGAGACATTTAAGCAAGAAAAAACGATGCTAAAACCCGGAGCACTGATGTAGCTAAACGAAATTTGGATTTAGCAGTAGTGCATGCACCGCCGGCTTGCATTCTTTCTGAGCGATGGGGTGCAAGCGTGAGCACACCGCAGTGTGCTCACGCTTGAATGGAACGTGCTTCTTCACGCACTCTGTGAGTGGTGCCGCATTTACATTTTACCTGCCTTCGTCTTCATCGCCCCAGTCACTTTCAATTTCCTGTACACGTGCATATAAAAACCACTCGCTTTGAAAGGCTACTTGTGATCAAGTATAGTGCTCGAAATACAACTTATTAGACAGCAGCCCCTTACGGCCAGACGCTCACATTCCTCAAATACGTTGTCTTATGATGAAGCTTACCAGTTATCTTGCGCTACCATGAATTTTTCGTAGCTTTCTGTGTATTCCAGAAACATATTGGCGTTGCTCTATTGAAACAAAAGTATAACCGAAGATAAAGTGCCTAATGATTTAGGTATACGGGCATTCGCTGTGATCCTCTGTACTCAGCGCACAAAAGAAATTATTTTCTGTCATCACTAAGCAAGAGAAAAGACTGCTTTGATATGATTAAAAAAAGTTGTCAGCTGATGTGTGTTTGCGTAAGTCGAGATAAATAAATGACATCACTGAATGAAAGAGAGAGAGAGAAAATGTTTGTGCGTACCAGGGGAAGCGCTTCCCAGCAGGAGTTGTAGATATGTCATTGCAACATGCACGTACGTTAATCAAGACTGAATGTGGTCTCAAATCACCTCGAGTGTACTCGTGTTAAAGCGCGTCTGCAGACAGGGGTTTGCTTGGTTTCACAAGCAAACGACGTAAAAAACTATAGCGGCGAATTGCCTTATGCATCTTGTAAGACGTGGATGATTTTTCACTAGCAAAACTTTTTGCGTGCACCATTTTTTTTGTCATTTTACATTTAGCTCACCCGCTTGCTTCATGGGCCAAGTCGTACCACCAACTGACTTAGCTAGAAGTTGGAAAGGTCGGCCACACATTGAAATCAGTAACTGCTGACCTTTACCAGAACCATCGACCGCCTACTCTGGCTTCTTCATCGGTACGTATGTTCAATACGTTCCATTTGAAAGAGGCACTATGTAAATACGATGTATTGAAATCGTGTAGTGCAAGCAACTGTGACAAATAGACGCCGCAGGCTGTACAAACCTCCGCAAGTACGTTACAAAAAATAAAAGACTCTACAAAAGTGGAGGGACACATTTCGCTTAAGCTGGTTGTTTGCACCATCGCAACCATACGCATTTTTTGAAAGTTTTACTTTGTACTCATGTCACCTGAAGATATGAACTTGTATTCGCAAAACAAATTACTTCGCTCAATCTTTCAGAAGATCAGACAAGACCTTAAATTAGGAGAGTTGGTTCAATCTGAATATTGTAGGCCCATATAGTCTAACATCAGTAGAAAAGAACAACAGAGAAAAAAAAGAGGAATGCAAATAATGCCATTGATAGCTGCTAGAGGTTACTTTTTGAAATCTGAAAGCTACAAGTTCGCATGAAAAACTTCTGTATTGCCATTTGAAATAGCCGGCTAACTCTACTGAAGAAATATTTTAGTTATCTTTTAAAATTACCATGTCCGAAGTTATGTCTTTGACCATCTTATGTCACTACAACAAGAAAAGCATATGCGAAGGAAGCGAGTAAAAAAAAAAAACACGCCAGGCCTGCGCGGAAGACGTTGCACAGTAAGAGCGAAAGCTAGAGAAACAGTGGCCTTTCAGAGCCTTTTCTAAACACTCATTGGGTAACTGCTGCTAGCACACTTGCTGGAAACCCACTACGGCATTAACAATAATGATTTCTGGGTAGTAGATCAGCATTCGCTATGCTAGTTTTCATCAATCTTCTGAGAAGCGTTGTATCCGCTAAACACTTGCAAGAAATTTTGTGCCCATTGTTCATGCAGTGGCTGACGACGATGAGGAGGTATGCCTGAAGTGGGTATGCGACACAGTTAATAGGTGAACAAAATCAATAGTTTCCTAAATATACACTAGAGGGAACTCTGGCGCTAGTGTCCATGGAAGCTGCAAGGCACGGCGCTTCAGAAAGCATGGAAACGATGGGTAGAGCTCGGGTTTGTCTAATCTTCGTACTTCTAGCTCCGTGTATGTTCGTGTGGTTGTAGCTGTGTTCGCATGAAACAGTGAGAACACAGCTACAAGTCAGCTAGGTTTGTTTCTATTTTTTTTCTCCTCGCAAGTTGTCCAGCACAACTTTTCATGCACACAAAATGGAAAAGGTGAGAAATTTTAGAGTCATACAATGCGTATTATTTGCTTGGTTAAACACGTGCAGCTCTTATTTCTAATGCGAATGCCGGCCGAGCAGTTTTGTTGTAACAGTTGTACCGTTTTAAAGGCATAAATAAATATACAGCAACGAAACATTAGGCGCCCTACCTATTCTTTTTCAAAAATTATCGCGGCTGTGGCGGCTGCATTTTCGATGGAGGCAGAAATGTTGTAGGCCCGTGTACTCAAATTTGGGTGCACGTTAAGGAACCTCAGGTGGTCGAAATTTCCGGAGCCCTCCACTATGGCGTCTCTAATAATCATACGGTGGTTTTAAGACGTTAAACCCCACATTTCAATCAATCAACCACTCTTTTTCAAAAATTTCACAACGAGGGACATCACTGCACGAAGAAAACCATCAAAATGTTTCATGAAATATTTTCCCAATATGTTGAAACCGGCGCTTGAATAGAATATTGTGCTACGTGAATGTATTACAATTCTTGCAATGAAGCGTTGCGGGGAAGGACATCTCGTCTATTGAATGACGGTGCTTCAGGATGAAAGATCTTCAAAATAGTTAGAGTTTGACGACCAAGTATATTTATCTAAACTATGAGATTTTGATCTACCAACATTCTCATAGAAATTCTCCTAAACAAGGACGTCTTCATTGCTGAAGATACTGATCCAAGAACAGATTTAATTTTTTTGTTCACCGTGGTACTTTTAATAGGTCTAGCTCCGCGAAGAACAGGACCAAGTTTGCTTTTTATTTCAGTGCGAAAAGAATTTGTAGGAAAATAAATAAATAAAAAGGTTCAAAAGTAGATACGTAATTATTTGAATGATAGAACCCAGTCAATTGTCTTGAATAATGTTAAATCTTCTTACATAACAGTTACTTTAGGCATTCCCCAAGGGAGCGTTCTAGGACCATTAATGTTCCTAATCTACATAAACAACATTGTTGAAAACATTACATCGCCCATAAAAGTATTTGCGGACGACTGCATCATATACAGAGAAATCACGACTGAATCTGATACTCGCGTTTTGCAAACCGATCTAGATCACATAACGGACTGGTGTAAAAAATAGAAAAAAAAATTTAAATAATAAAAAAATGATGTAGTGTGAAATTCTCAAAGAAAATGTCAAAATATTTACATCAATATAATATCTATGGTGTACTTATTATTACACGCTGCGATTATAAGTATCTTGATGTTCATTTTGCTCAATCGTTTACATGGAACAAACACATCGACACGGCCATAGCAAAAGCTAGTAGGATGTTGTAATTTATTCGAAAGAATTTCAAACAGGCGACGCGCGAAATTAAGAAAAGTTTATATTTTTGCCGCTCAGGTCCATACTTGTTTATGCATGCATAGTATGGCACCCCCATCAAGGCTATCTTATAAATAAAATAAAAAATAAAACATCAGAATCAAGAGGCAAGGTTTGTTTTAGTTATATCTACCAATTAACGATGGCGATGGGTATCTCGGGGGAGGGGGGGACAGTCGTGCTTTCAGCATCACCAGCTAGATGGTGCAATGAGCACGCGTCGCCGCATCGTCACGACACGGCGGCGCTCACTCTCGTTTCCTACGCGTACTTTGCCTTGCGAAGAGAAGGGGGTGGACGCTCACTCGCGTGCCCTTATCTCATGGTGGGGAGGATCATACGTCTTGCCTGGCCTTGGGCTTTGACCAGAATTACTTTGTTGTAATTACCGGGCGCGCAAAGGCAACTGAAATTGTTGCACAGTCTTCGTTTGCGAAAGGGGTGTGCTTTTCAGACACAGTGAAGTAACAACTCAGACGCTTATTCACGTTCATCTGTACCTGTGAGAACATTTCGTGCGTCATTTGAGCGTGAGAAACATGGGGCAGGTTTTGTTCTGCTTGCAATTCTGCCCATGACTTTCAATTTGTTGCTATCGTATTCAATGCTTCGCCTTTGCGGCAAAGCTGTTACTTCCTAGTAATCTGAAATTCTCTAATGACATTACACTGATAAGTAACTCGGGGGCGAACTTCAAATCATGATCTTCGATCCCTGTATCGGACAAGAGAAGCACGACGGTACGTCTGAAAATGTATATGCAGAAAACTAAAGTAATATGTTCTATTGCTTCGGGAAAGAACAGCGTTTGCGATAGGTAGTGAGGCATCAGAATTGGTAAAAGAACACATATGCTTAGAGCAAGCGGTGAAAGAATGGCAGAATCATGGGACAGAAGTAACTAGAAGAATAATAACACATGTAAGTGCCCTTGGCAGGCATTTTTAGGTACTGAATGGTAGTCCGCCACTTTAACGCGAAGGGAAAGTATATACCGGCATATACCTACGGACCAGACACTTGGAGGCTTGCGAAGAGGATTCATTTGAGGATAAAGCATCCAGCCAGGGAAAAAATATAGGTATAGCTAAAGGAACAACAAGGAAGCAGAGTGGGTCAAGGAATAACTGGGCATCTCAGTTGAAATCAGGAAGAAATGGGCATGGGCAGGTCATGTGGCAAGTATGCAAAATACTCTAGTGTGCAAGTAATAGACTAGATTATAAGAGAAGCAAAGCGCATCAAGGGCAAGCTGAAACTTTGGTGGGCATGCGACATTAAGAAGCTTTCGGGGATAACGTGGCTACGTCAAGCACAGTATCGGAATGACTGGCGAGACCTGGGAGAGGCCTTTACCCTGGAGCAGTGTTGTATGTAGATGTTACTGAACACAAGTAACTAAATACGTTACTCGTTACGCTAAAGAAAAAGGAACACGTCGCCACCCTTCGTTACAAATAAAAAGATGATGAAGCGATGATAAAGATGATAAAAGATGATAAAAAAGGTGATACTCTTACCAAAAAAGTAACGGGTGTTTCCTGCACTGTTACGCCATATTCGGAAGTCTTAATCAGTGCGTCATCGCCTTAAGAACCTGCAATAGCTATACTTTACAGAACTAGAGTTATACGTTACAATAATGTTGTGGCTTAAACTTATATTTAACATGAAATAGTGGTTAACCCTGTGTGACCCTATGTACACATTAGTGTACTCCACTCGTTTCTTCTATTTGCATCAAGTAGAGGTTAGGAAAGAGCAAGGTATATCGTACTTTGGGTGAGTTGAACCTCCTGCACAATTTTTAAATTTGCCTTCATTTGACTTCATTTTCCAGTGTACTGATACATATTAACACTTTTCTGAAGGCACTACCATGTTCAACGAGTCATGCGACGTGCAGCTGCCTGCAAGCAATGTGAAAAGGTATTTTTTTTTTGCACAAGACTGACAAAACCAAAAATGAATTCGCATTGTAGTCCTGGTCTGAGATTTGATTCTATTTATGCCAAATGTAAGCATCAGGGGCTTCAAAATAGAGACAAACAGAATTACAATTTTATTAGAACGAGTAATTATAGCACACATGAATTCAGCATTTATCTCACTGTTCCTGTTGCAATGGGATATTGAGTGTCTTGAAGTGACGTTGTAGTGATTTGGCACAATCACACGCAGTTATTCATAGGTGGCTTCAGAAAGGGTAAACGAGAATAATTTGCAGAAATGCTGTGCGTCTTGTAGCAGTATAATGACTTAAAGCTGCCTGTATTGCTATATGTCATGGCTTTCAGCTGGCTGCTTTTTGAAATGGGTCATTAACCACAAAGGGATCGAGTTTATCATCAACGCTCTCCTAAATGAAAACGTTACTGAGAAGTGTTGCAGTTGTTGTGACGGCGTGCTTTTACTACTAAAATGAATCACTAAATTTTGTTCCAAAAAGAAATATTTAATGACCTAAATCTGAAGAAATGTATTTGGGCCCATAACTTGTATCGTACGAAAAGAGAACCACAATATATATCACTTTATCGACAATCAATGGCAACTTGAACCTCGATATTAAGGTATCCACAATGTGTTCCTTATTGCGATTTACCCTGCGCAAAAAAGGACTCCATGTGGTTCCCATTCATCAACGCTTAAAGGACCAATAGCAGCCTGCCGTAATCGACAAAATGCTGTCAACCCGAACGTCATGTTGAGGTATCAGAAAGTTAGTGCTGCAAATTCAATGAATTTTGTGTAAGACTACGTGTATATATGGAATGAAAAATAAAGAGTATTGTCAAACATTGATGACGTTAGCGAATAATTTTAACAAAAGAGCGCTACAGGTTACAGTTTCTAAATTGTAACGAGCACGTGAGTTGCTGAAAAAAGAAACGCGTTACCAATCACGTCGTTACTTGTAACGCGTTACCATCAACACTGACCAGGAGTCGGCGAACTGAGGCTGATGATGATTAAGATATGTTTACAGGGAATGTGGAACATTGTGGAACACAAACAAAAGACAACAAGCGTGTGTGTGTGTGTGTGTGTGTGTGTGTGTGTGTGTGTGTGTGTGTGTGTGTGTGTGTGTGTGTGTAAGTCGCCTGTAAGGCCATGTGCTGCGTAAACGTCGATTCATTTGGACCATGTATGCAAGAAGATAATAAAGCTGCAACAATACCAAATGAAATCAAAACGCATACATCATGTCACACATATATTAGGTGATCCCACTAAGGTAGACTACTAAATAAATGCGCTAAAACGGCCCCCTTCCCCACTCCAGAAAAACAGTAAGTGCAGTTGTCAGACCGCTGCACCCAAACGGGATTGCCACCAATCTATTGAAGTTATATTTCAATAAATTTTGCCACAGTATTCGGTAGCTTTGCTGGCCATTCATCTCAACATTAATGATTGTCCGTTAAGATTTGGCACTGTGAATTTACGTGGGTGTGAGAGTGCTCCACAAGCAAGAGCATCAGCCTTATCATTCCCATCTGTCTCCTGAAGTAGACATTCTGAAGTGAATACATTGTTTACAAAAATAAGTTCGTATGGAAGTAAATGCCTTGTCCTCTAGCGCACGCCCCGATGGAGGCTTTATAAATACCTTCAGAAGGGAGTCAAAAATTCACTTTCCAACGGGACCGGGCTTTTTTATAGATTTAGGGAAATACTTCTTTACATCCATCGAGGAACATTTTTAGGTACACATTAGAGCAAATATTAGGTCCTTGAAAAAAAAGGATGTCCGCACCCTTACCATACACAAATGTAACATCAGTTCAGTTACCTACGAAGAACGCAATATTGATCACACATCCAAAAACATACACACCACGCTCGCGTCTTATTACAACATTCACACTGACCACAGCTTGCTACCGAATATATATAGGCTCGGTATTTTGACCTCCCACGAATAGCTCTGGAGGGACTCTTCTTTTACGAGTAATTGAGGAAGGAAAACTCACGGCGTAGGTATGAATTTGCAGTGGTCTGATGGAAGCACTTCAACAAACATGCTTTTTATTATAAACCCACCACTTAATCATACCGAAACCTATTTATCAGCTGGTGCTCTATCACGTGGGCCGAATTTGAGTTAACAGTACTGTGTATGAATCCGTAAAATACACTGAATCCTACACAAAACCCGAGCACCCGTATATGAACACTTCAACGGCGCACATTCAGCAGCACCGGCGAAGAACCTAGTCACCGCCACCGCGTTCTACCGCTATAGGCATCACTCAGTCGTACGGCACGGCAGTACGATGTAGGACAGCTGGCGATCACAAGCTGCTTGCTGCTGTGCAGTTTGGTCGTCGTTATTTCTCACACGCGCAGAAATAGGTGTCTGCTATCTACACATTTTAAGCTACGGAGCGATCGACTTACACGAACGAGACGCTTCGCAATCGCGGTTCGTGTTGCTCGCAGTGCATAAGCATGCCATACGGCGTTTCTGTGTTCCTCTGCGTCGTTCACCGCTCACCTTCACGTTAGTCATTTTACAGGTGTGGTCGCATGGCGCAGAAGATAATGTAAACTGTTATTCATTCCAGCAGCCTTTATTTTTGTGAAACAAATTCTTTACTTCGGCGGTGGCTGGTGCTAGCTCGTAGAGCTTGCCATGGCGGTAGGTGCGACACTGCGAGCTCGTCCCGCCGCTGGCTTGATACTGGCGGCGTAGGGAGACAGTCTTACCGCTTAGAAGTTGCAGCCGGTGAAATACCGGTGGCACTCTGAGAAGCCATCATCGCCGGTGGTCGGAGTTAGCGCGTCGCCGGCGCAACTCTCACACTAACCACCGGCCCGCTTGCCGAAGACTATCGCGAAGCCTACTTCAAATTGCTTTGACGTTTCAGACGGTGAAACTCAAGGAACAACCGCTGAAGATCCCAACGTCATATTTTGTTACAATGAACTTATTCTTAAGTATATTTTGAAACTCGGTGCTTTCAAGCGAGCCATGCACAGAGTTTTGTTGGGGAATTTGACAGATGTCCAGCGTGGTTCAACGGTGCGAAATACCATGACACGATCACACTGAACAGCAATCGGCCGTTGCAAATCCACGCTGAACTGAAGATTTTGTTGTCTGCTGACGGGTGCTCACAATGTCAGCCACACAAGGCACTGCAGTTTCACACCGGCGTGTTAAACTGATGCCCGAATAGACGCACGCACGTCAAGACAAAAAAAAAAAGGTTTTTAAAACTCCCTTATGGAGTTTCTAGCCACGAGACTTGAAAGTCTGTAGGGAGTTTAGGAAGGTAATGTTGCTCATAAATACAGTCATTAAGCCAGAGGCGTTTTACAAGGACATGTCCCGAGTTCACTCCGCTACTACGAAATAAATCGTTGGGGCAGGGGACATTTGAGGGCTCATATACTGGGAGAACTTTCATCTCGACTCATTTTTCCTTCACAGTGCATTGTAAATCGAACCTATGACCATAGGTCTAGCTCGTAAATTCAAATGTTGTCCCTATATGTATATATATATATATATATATATATATATATATATATATATATATATATATATATATATATATATATAATATATATATATATATCGATAGATAGATAGATAGATAGATAGATAGATAGATAGATAGATAGATAGATAGATAGATAGATAGATAATGGGCTTAAGACACGCTTGCAGTTGCAGAAGGGTGAGTGTATCTAAACCGTAAGAGCGTTGTCCCGTTGATACAAACTAAATATAGAGAATAACCAATGTATAAAACATTTCTCGAGGAAGCTTCTGCTGCTAAAATAAAAAAGTAAGACAACACGCAAGACCTTCTTAGAGACTTGTACTCATAAAAAATAGAATTTTTTTTGCACATTCAATGCCGAAACTTATGGCAGATCCTACGTACCATGGCAAGCGATGATATGTTAAGCATTCGCACAGGAATGCAACTGTGGTGTAATTTTTTATAAAGCAAATTTTTATAAATTGACACTAAGTATATGTGCGAATGTCGTACGTACAGACACAACTTGAAAAGTCATATATGTTTATTTAACCGATTTTTTACAGTTGCGTAACAACGATAACAGCACTATGGGTATCACCAACACCAGAAGTGGTATTTTTTATATATCAGGGCTCTCCAACACGGTGCCCGTCGGCTTCATGCGGCCCGCGAGGCTCGTCAAACTGTCTTCGCCCTCTATTTAAAAAAAAATCTTGTTGAGTATGTTCGTGAGCTACATAGACCTGACTAGTTTGCAATCCTGGCATCAGGTCTCTTTCAGAAATAAGCGGCATATGAAATATGGAATATTTTTCTTTTAAATGCCGGCGTTTTCAGGCAAATTGTACACCAACCCCTCGCTCTCCCTCTCCCGCTCATTTGTTTTTCCCTGCCCGTGCGCTTATTGGACAAACTTGTGTGACTCCGGCCCGCTGACTGAGGTGGCCTTGAGACCATTATTTTATCGAGTGCTTGTGCTTGCAAGTTTTGTATCCCTGGATAGCGACGTAGACCCTCTCAAGTGGATAGTGCTTAAACAAATATTTACGTTAACCTGACTTGACGCCTGTATCATGGGAGTACACAGATAATGTTTAGCACTGCAACCACAATGCGTGTTTCACCCATATTACGCCTTCATGGGATCACGCCCAAAGTAGTTTCGAGCCCTGTCGTGGTTCTGGGGTAGCATGCTTGATTGCTGTGCAGCAGTGTTGCGGAGTTAACACTCTGGAATGGGATTAATTCCGGAATGATTCCACATTTTCATGACCCCTTGAATGGAATGGGAATAGAATGGAGAGAATGGACGCAGGAACGGAAGGGGAATGTAATTGCGCAATTTACTCAGAATTAAATTTCAATTGAATTACGTATTTTCAAAAATAGAGCCCGTGTTCATCTACGCGCTGCTGTTCAAACTTCAAACATTGTATCACAGCCTCGAATTTAACATTAAAGAAGCACTTTTGAAATAGCTTGGCTGATTACAAGAACGACACATGTTCAAGCGACACGCCTACTACAACTATGTCCTTATGTGGACTGTGTTTCTCCGAGCCCCGCCACTGGTCTAGTGGCTAAATTACTCGGCTGCTGACCCGCAGATCGCGGGATCGAATCCGGGCGGCGCTGGCTGCATTTTCTATGCAGGCTAAAATGCTGTACGCCTGTGTTCTCAGATTTGGGTGCACGTTAGAGAACCCCAGGTGGTCCAAATTTCTGGAGCCCCTACGGCGCCTCTCATAATCATATGGTGGTTTTGGTACGTTTAACCCCACGTATCGTCATCATGTGTTTCTCCGAAGTTAGTTTCTATTATTCGCGTAACCACGGTCGAGCGGAAGCATGGCGGCAGCATGCATCCCCCACCTTTTTACGCCTTGTGAATTTTTACGCTTGCAGGAGACCCAGGGGCCTGCTAACTTCCCACCTTTCACTTCTTTGGGCTATGTCGCCGTCGACGACTCGGACGCATATTCGAAAAAAAAAAAACAGGTCTGCAAGTTGTGACGTGTAATAACGCTGGCGCGATGCTTTTGTTCAATGCAAGCATGCGCGCCCTCTCACTTCATACTCCAAGCCCCCTCCCCTCTTTTTGCAATACTGTCCCCGGACACGTGGCCACCATCGCCCAAAGTTCTGGCGGCAAATGTCTGTAGGTCAGCGTAGCTCACGGTTGTACACGATGAAGAGCGTGAGCCCCCCCTCTCCTCCGTACAAACAGAAAGGGATAATAAACTTTTGATAGCAGTTGTTCGAGAAACCACCCGAAGCAGGAAACCCCACGTAAATATAGATACGGCGGCATCTCCATGAGTCTCTTCGTGAGGATTCTCACTGAAGAAGATTCATGTTCGCACTGTTCTAGGGTGGACCAAGTCCCGGGTGGCGCCACCACCACGCCTGTTGGCGGCGAGAAAAGCACTACCACAACGCACTGCCACACAGGCTCTGGGGCTAGTGCTTCGCACTCGAGCAGCTCATGTTTGTTAAGCACAATACCTATTTAAGTATAGGGCAATTATTAAAGACGATAGTCTTTCTTGGGGACCTTCGAGGCCAAAATTTTGGTCTGTCTGTCTGTACGTTTGTATGTTTGTTCACGGTAGTGATCCTCCTAAAGACAGCAAATGATACCTCAAATGGTCAGTATTGCTCAAGTTTTAGCGTTCATACTTGTGCAATTGTATATTGAAAACGATTATTGCACATATCTGAGGAACCATAACAACACGTCAATGTTTTGTATGTGTGCCTTTATACTACGGAAGGCACACACATGTAAAGCTAAGGAATGTAGCGCTTATCGCGCTGCTCTGACAGTGCGATGCTCAAAAAAGGCGTGTTTTCAACGATTTGCTAAGCCGATATGATGGTGGCACCTGCCCGTCGCTTTGCGTTCTACTCCTTATCACTTCCGAAACAGTCGCGAATCTTTCTCCGCGGGCGCTCACGCCTTCCTTCGTTTTTGAATAGAACTGCCATATGGCGCTCGTGTCTAACGTGCCTCGATGCGCTCGTTCGCCGTCGCTGCACGGATCTAGACTCTCTATCGCAGCGCTTCCGGAATACAATTCACCGATTTGCTCGCGCAGAACAACAAATAAACGTTTTGTTCGCTTTTTCCACAAGCAAAACTATCGCCTTTCGATGACATTTGCTGTGAAACATACAGATACGGGGCCAATTTCTTTATCCCAATTGTTATGGAAGGAACTGTACAAAAAGCAGTCATTCACGATTCGGCGTTCACAAACTAAACGGTAAAGCGCGGATTTATCTCATAACTTTTTGTGGTGAAGTTTCAATGAATAAAATCAAAATCAAGCTTCATTTTTACCTTGTACAGCTTGCGCACTTCAATGCACCATCCAAAAATCATGAGTAAGTCCAAACACTTTTTATTACGTAAGCCTGGTGACCAAAGGACTAGTGACCGATAGCCGAACATGTTCAGGCGTTCGGCAAATCTAGCCCAAAGATCAGACATCCCTGAATGTCGAGCTAAAAGATAGTCATCTCGCACTCCCACTGCGCTGGGTGGAATAATTTCATTAATATTGCTATTTATGTTTTGCAACTTCACTCGGTTCCTACGACTCAGCATATATCTGTGATCGCATCAACAAACAAAGAGGACAACAGGAAGTAACCTGTTTTGCTACAACGTTGATAGCTACTACGTAATATCATGGTCAAATCAGTCATGCAGGCCTGAGTACATGTTCTTTTGAAGTCGAAGGCTACAACGCATTCTTTAAGATCCATCAATAGTTACTCAAAGCCAAGGGGTGTGCGTGCTGTAAAAGTGGAAAAAATCTGCCAATTTGTAAAAAGAAAAATCGAGGCATAAGTTAGTGTATAAACAAATGCATTTCCCAACACATACTGGATGAAGAAACAAATTATCCCTGCGCATCGGTCCCCCACATAAAAGTGGCGAATACCGTATGCACGGCCTGTTCTTTATTTCATGAGCAGTTAAGTACTTGAGACAGATGTATAACCGTTTCTACAAAGAAGGCATTGCACAGCTGGGCACAAGCGAACACTGAAAGTTCTCCCTCCTTCCTCCATTCATGCTTGTGAGGCGCGTTAGACAAGCGTGAGTGCTGACGAGCACTGCGGCTCAATTTTCCGTATATATACCATGGAAAGGCAAAAGTTTTGTGAGTGGTGGTGCATAATTCCTACTAATACCAGCAGATCTAGAGGGTTTCATACATAATGAACAAAATTTTAGTAAATCCTAGTTTTCTCCGTATTCACGACCGCCCACTGCGCTCGATAAAACAGGTTAGCTTTCTTGAACGCTACAGCTTTGTCAGCAAGATTATCAGCTATGTCCTCATTTTAGCATTAACACATTTCAGCTTAAAGAATAATAAAATACTATATTCGTTCAAACATGCTCACTATCCAAATACCATATGTAGCGTGAAAACTACTCCTATAGAAATCAGTACGGTGGTTTTACTGCTATAGATATGCCACCAAGCTATATACTATCCCTTTTCTTGGTAGCGTGTTTTGCGTCCTTTTGCAGTGCTTAATCCATTATGTGACACCAACTTGATGGGGGCGTTCATTCTTAGCTCAATAAAACTATTAAGGTGCTTTTTCTCACATAGGAATTACCGTAATTGGACTGCCCGGCAATTCCTGTTGTGGGAATGGGCTAAGCTTTTTGATTTCGAGGAATCAAAAGGAATAGAATGGCAGCATGTCCGAATTCCCTAGAATAAAATCGAAATAGAATGAAGGCACCCATTCCGCTACACTGCCGTGCAGAATACCTGGCTCCAATTTCTGCCGAGATCAAAGCCAGTAATTTGCATTCTTCAAGTAAACGCGGCCGATATGTGAGCTCTCACAGTTTCTTGAGCGATATGATTTTTCGGTTCTCTGTGGCGCATACCATAATCTATCTATCTATCTATCTATCTATCTATCTATCTATCTATCTATCTATCTATCTATCTATCTATCTATCTATCTATCTATCTATCTATCTATCTATCTATCTATCTATCTATCTATCTATCTATCTATCTATCTATCTATCTATCTATCTATCTATCTATCTATTGAGCCGCTTACGTCTGTGTGCTTGCATGATCATTTTCCTAAGTTGATATCGACCGAAATCAGTAATGTGAGTAAGAAGTTTTGACAAATGTTTGTGTCTAGTGATGACAGGAATAACGTGAAAATCATGTCACGGGATCCACTAGTTGAATATACCACTGCATGTACAGCTGCCCTTCATTTTGTTAGCCATAAACGTTCATAGTAGCAAAGGCACAACGTCCAGAAAAAAAAAGGGTTGCCCCATGTCCAAGCGACAGTATTTAGAAATAATGGCTTCGTTTAGACTTATAAACTGCACCCTGAAAATCTTACACTATGACAATCACTGTCACTACTTCATTATTACCGGAGAAAATTTAAGGTTATTGTTCGAATTTAAAATTTCGCACCAAAATATCCGCGTGGGACGTAACAATTTTATAATATATAAGTTTTTTTCGTGAGATCGGCTCAATAGAAGTTTTAGAAACATCACATTCTAGGTCTGTGGCACGGACAGATGAGAACGTACTTCATTTTTGACGCGTAGGAGATATGCATTATATGTGCCTACCCGCATTTTCATTTCAAGCGTTTCTTGCTTACCAAGCTTCGTTTAGCGGTAAAAATAATGTTTTTGAAATTGTGGAATGGTACTTAACTAATG
The DNA here is from genome assembly GCF_013339725.1 of Rhipicephalus microplus. NCBI lineage: Eukaryota > Metazoa > Arthropoda > Arachnida > Ixodida > Ixodidae > Rhipicephalus > Rhipicephalus microplus. The sequence goes on from NC_051166.1 coordinate 140,329,600, forward strand.
GGCGATAAATAGTTTGGCTCTTTAGTGTTTCTTTAAAAGTCCAAGGAACCAGCACATATGTTTTTTTTTTTTTCAGCCTCACAAAGTTGGTGAATGGTCTGAAAGTTCGTGAGCTGATTGCTGGGCGGTTATATACAGTGTTACCAGTTATTTTATTACAATAAATTGACACATGTATACTCTAAGTGACAATTAAAGACACTTTTTACAATAAAAAGGGGTGAGCGCCTTCGCCAAAGGTTTTATCAGCCTGTTGTAAGCCTCATTCGTAGTTTGAAGAAGTGAATTGCCCTGGCTGATAGGAGTAGGGGTATAAATAACAGTGTTATACTGTTCAAATGCAGTGACTTGCAAGAGCCTTGAAGGGCCGAGGTAACCACATCGAGAACAGAGGCGCGCCTGCCTATCGCCGAGAGCACTCGGGTCCTCTCGAATGCGGCAGGCGAACGTGACGTTTCACTGCTACGGTCTCTACCACTGGACGTTGTCGACACTGGTGCCCGCGTTGAGTGGACCCCCGCTGCTAGCAGCGGGACCCAACGGAACGGGCCTCGCAATGCTAGCGACCGCCGCAGCTCCTCAGATGCCACCGTCAACTGCCACAGCTCAGGGCGGCGATCCTGCGGAAGCCGAGATGTCAGCCGGTGAGTGGGTGGACGCCTGCTTTCTCCGCCACTCGGCGCCCTGGGTGGTGGGCTACTGCGTGGCGTACACGGCTGTGTTCGTGGTCGGCGTCGTGGGCAACTGCTGCGTGCTGCGCGTGGTGAGCCGCAACGCGTCCATGAAGAACTCTGCCTTCCACGCGCTGCTCGTCAACCTGGCCGTGGCCGACCTCATGGTCATCGTGTTCTGCCTTCCAGTCACCCTCGTCGGACACTTGTTCGGACGTAAGCAGTCTTCACTTTTATTTTTCGGTGCAGAAAAACATAATGGCACACACAGTGCGCAATACCTAGGGCAAGCATGTTGCATATTTCGTGCGAATGACTTATTGAGAATCTCGTTTGGGACCGCTTTATAGCAGCAGTGGTTTAGAGCATCGCGCATCCGCCTCGGCTACAGGCGAAGTAAGTGCTTCGAATGAGTAATATCCGAAGGAAATGGCGACCCCCGACTTGGCCATCGGCTTTCTTTAGCATGTGTGATGTGTGAAAGACTGAAGATTGCATTCTCATATACGAGGTGTTTAAATAAAGCCGTCGATTTTTATTTAAAAATCACAGAACGAAAAGATATGCGGGCTACATGCGGTGTTCTCTTTACATTGATAAAGTACTTTTTCTGGTGTGTACAAGCATTATTTAATGCAAAGCATTTCTTAGTGAACTTCAGTGACATTGAGCGAATCTGTCTATCTACCTATCTTGTCGCCTAAGACATTTAGCTTTCCCGGCCGTCTCGACAATGCTATCAACACCAAAAGAGGCATGGCATAACATGACTGTGTGACAAACATAACTAACTAGTCATAACATGGAAATGATTACTTGTATGTGATGAATGTTATGATTTACAATTCATGGTCTTGCTTCTCTTGCGGTGGTTTCGTTCACAGACATTTTCAGAACTGCTTTGGTATCACATGACTGCATGGCGAACATAAGTGACAGATGCTAACGTGGAAGTCATGCCATGCATGTCAGGATTTTCATTTTATGGCTAGTCGCGACTACTCGCCACGCTCATTGTTCGCTCGTGGTCATTTCTCTAGCTTCACATATGCCGAATTTCCTAATACGGACGTGAATTGATGATGAAGGTACACGCCTGGTAAAAACGGCATAATCAAGACATGAGTGTCATGTAAGAACATGACAACATACTATGCTCATGATGCGCTCGCGGTCCTTTCGCTAGCCTCTCATGTACCAAATTTCGTATTACGAGACGTGAATGGACGACGAAGGTAAACGACACATCCAAACATGATAATCATGACATGCGTGTCATGTAAAACATGACTACATGCTATGCTCATAGCGCCCTCGCAGTCATTTCTCTAGCCCCACTTATACCTCATTTGTAATGACAAGATATGCGTGATTAGATGACGAAAGTAAATGAGGCCTCCAAACATGATAATCATGATATGCGTGTCATATGTGAAACATGATTACATGCTACACTCATAGCGTGCTCGCGGCCGTCTCGCTAGCTCCACTTGTACCAAATTTGGTATCAGGTGACGTGAGTTGATGATAAAGGTAAATGACACATCCAAACATGATAATCATGCCGTGGATATCATTTATGCATAATTTAAGCCTGCCTCGTAACGTTATGTCGACATTAAAGTGAGATATCAACTTTCCACAATCGTGCTTCACATATCATCGATTCCCACAGGATGTGAGATCTGCCAATTTATTTTACGGCAGTAAATACAGAAATGAAGAAAATAATTTTTGAATACGAATTATTTCTTAGCGAACTTTGCCGAATCTATCTATCTATCTATCTATCTATCTATCTATCTATCTATCTATCTATCTATCTATCTATCTATCTATCTATCTATAGATAGATAGATAGATAGATAGATAGATAGATAGATAGATAGATAGATAGATAGATAGATAGATAGATAGATAGATTCAAAGTCGCAAAAGTTCTCTGAGAAATGCTTCGCATTTAAAAATAGGCTATATGTGCGTGAGAGATGAAGTTTGGTGGCTCATACGTGCAATGGTTCGAAAAATACTTATCAAAGTTTTAGTGCATTCAGGATATTTCTCTTGGGGGAGGTTGAAACTTCAAGTAACATTAAAATGCAGTGTATGAAATAATAAATGATAATCATTTCACCTTAAAAAATAATATAACGACGATATATGTTATGATGATCATGACAACGATCTCTCGTTGTTTTTACCGCGGAACCTTGAAAAAACTTGAGAGGGCCAAGAAACCATTCGATGAAGCAGTGCACATAGAAAATAAGCGGCAAATAGAATAAAAGAACGTGTAACTTAGTGGCAAATAATTATGTCTGGCAAACACTTTTTTCTAGTTTTCCAACTCTGTTTAGTGATCAGAGGGCTAACGGGTCGGCCAGCTGTCCGACGCGAAAACAATGCTGTTCAAATTGCCCTTTAATTTTATGACCGAACAAACAAATGGAATGCAAGAAAGATACACGACAACACAAGGCGCAGTGCGTCTTTCTTGAATCTCATCTATTGTGTGTTTTGTCTTTTTACCTGAGTAGTCAGAAGTTCCATACAAACAAGTCTCATTAGCAACTTCAGTAGTTAAGTAACTACAACTGAGAATTTCCGGCGTAATGCGAACAGAATATCGTATATATTAAACTTCATTTGAGTAATGTCAGACTACAAGTAAGAAAGTGCAACTTAAATATTTATTGTAAGCTTTGCGGTATTTGAATATACACAGTACGTACAGGTCAATGCAGCGCAAAGGCAGTGAAATTATCAGCCTACAGATAAGCTGCAATTGAGCTACGCTTAACAATTCGCAATGTCCTTCGGGTACCTAAGTTCGGTGACTGAAGCATCCTTAGTGATGACCAATCGATGAACACATATGACGGCGCCGCATATACCAAGTAACCGCTGTCCTTTTAGACGTAATCGAACATTCCGGTGCTGTTGCTGCGTGGCTCGAATCCTAATGCGGAACCTTTTTCGGCAAGTCGGGGGAATCGTGTCAGACCACAGCGATTCCTGTGGGCTGTTTGGAAGCGCACTGCCGATGCACCTTCGCGCAGCAGACACCGAGTGAAACTTGTAGCAAGCAAACTTAACGTATGGATGGGTGGATTTCGTCCGATGTACAACGGGCAGAAAACATGGGGTAAAAGAAAAGAGCGTGAGAGATGTCTTCTGAGAAAAAAAAAGCATTAACAAAAAGTTGAACTCCATCAATATATCTTTCGTGAAGTCCCAAAGCCACTTTTTCTCATTACACCACAGTGTCTTACTTTTTTGCAACTATAGGTTTCGCTTGGCAGCCGTGCTTGCTTGGTGTCCCTGGGTGTGTGCAGTAGAGCGTGGTGGCCAGTTGCGCACACGCTATTGCCCAACGATGGGCTCAGAAGTGACAGAACTCCAGCGTACCTATGTGCCTAAACTAATTTTGTCATGTGCTTGTGCTCTAGAGCCACCGAGGTATGTGGTCGCTTTGACGAATGAGCCGCGTGCTAGCTCGGCTGTCTTCTCGTCGCTACAGTGCTCATCGTACGTGTGCTGTCTGCAAAAAAATGCATGACATCTTGGTGTGATGGGTTAAAAGAAGGTGTGATTAGCGCCACCAAAGAGATCCCGAATGATCTGGAGGTGAACAGAATGGACAGTAGGCTTGCGCATCTTTTCAAAGCCAAACAGGCACTGTTCGCAAGATGGAAGAATGAGCGCCATAACAGAAATCTAAGCAAGAAAATATCCGACATCAACAAAGCATCAGAGGCTCATTGCAAGGTCATAAGTAAGCAGCAATGAGATCATCTCTGTGACTCTATGAAGGGTCAGCTCAAAACAGGTAAAAGCTGATGACTCCTCAAGCACCTACTGCATGATGGCCACACTAAACCTAATCAGCATAGAGCATTGGTGAAAGCCAATCAGTTAGCCACCGACTCGACTCCGGATGAGGCTATAACAGAACAGCTCATAAACAAGTACTTGACCACCGCGGACGACCCAGTTTTCCCTCATTTTCCAGACTATGACGGGCGCGAGGTGCCATCGATAGATGAGGAATTTACCGTGGCTGAAGTCAAGCAGGTTCTCGCATCCCTCATCGGGAGATGTACCCCTGGACCCGACGGGATAACCAACAAAAGGCTCAAGCACCTTGAAGATGAGTCCATCAAATTTCTTACAGACAAAATCAACAAAATCTTGCGCAGTGGTCTCATTCCAAAGCGCTGAAAAGCGGCCTGCACAGTACTGATACCTCAGGCCTCAGGCCAATGTCACTCACGTAGTGCGTGGGACGATGGCTAAGCACGTCATGCTCAACCGCCTGACTAAACATCTCAAGTCGAATGAGTGCTACACGCACTATGTTATTGGTTTGCTGAATCGAGGGCGGGGCTCTCGACTCAGGAAGCTATGAAGCTGATCAAGCACCAGGTCATTGACTCCGGCTCCACCGACACTAAGGTGATTCTCGGCTTGGACTGGGAAAGAGCCTTTGACTACTTATCGCCTTCCTTTATTGTTAAGAGCTTGGTTGAGTTTCACGTCGGAAAATGGTTGTACGATTTTGTGCGCTCTTTACTTTCTTCGAGGTCCACATGACTCAAGGTTTACAGGTTTTTGCACACAAAATTACCCTTGGGTCCAAGGAGACGCCTCAGGGAGCGGTGATTTCCCTGAAGCTCTTGAAATTTTGCATGATCAGCCTGTCGGTAGCTTTGAACAAGATACCGCACATTAACCACACAGTCTATGCTGACGACATCACCATCTGGTGCCACAGCGGATGTGAGGGTGAAATCGAGCGCGCTTTGCAAGAAGCCATCGATATGACTGAGCACTATCTCATCCCTACAGGCCTACGGCGCTCATCCGCTAAGTCTGAGCTCTCACTCTATAAGAAAAGGCCCAGAGGTGGTTCTCAACGGTCCTGGAAGCCAGCAATGGAGGACCACATAAGGTTATTCACCGGTAACGGCTCGTCAGTTCCGCGCGAGGACACAATCAGAGTCCTCGGAATGTTTATCCAGTCTAATGGAGCCAATAGAGCCACCATCAAGTGCATTTGTTTCAAGACCGAGAGTGCCCTCAGGCTGATGAGAAGAATCACTAACAGGCACCAAGGAATAAGGGAGGACAATCTGATCCGGATTATCCAGGCATTTTTGCTATGTCACCTCGCTTATACAGCAGCTATGCACAACTTGGTCATGTCGAAAAGCAACATGATCAATTCCTTAATCAGAAGAGTGTTCAAGCTGGCCCATGGCCAGCGCCTCTTCCATTTTATAATTACCAGCCATATTCATGCAATTCAGCTGGTAACCATCTTCTCCTATAGACCTTTCCTGCTATCGCTAATTGCCTATAGCATTCGCGTGTGCTTTGTGGTCAAGGGGATGAGGGTCCCTCTGCAGTGTTTTACGTCGGGAATCTTTATTGCAATGAAACTGCATGCGCCGACTTTAAGAGCACTGTGAAGAAGCGGTGGCATTGCTTCGAGTCACAAAGAAGGAGCCTGTAGGAATAACTCTGACAGACAGATGATGTTGGAGTGGGAAACGAATCTATCGCATATCCGAAAGAACGCGCTCGGAAGCACGTGCGACGCGACCAGCGCGACCCCTCACATAGCGCGGAATCACGACTACTCCCAGAATTAAGGCGGACCGACGACTCCCGTTAAGAAGCGCGCGTTTGCACTGGAACAAAAATAAAGGAGGCGTTGCCGTGGCATTCCCATCTGATCGCACAACAAAGACTTCCGGAAGCTGGGAATTTACAACACATTCAAAGAAATTGCCGGTGCCCAAAAGTTTTCACAGTTTGTCAGACTGTCCGGCACCCCTGCGGGTAGGGTCATACTCGGCATGCTAGGACGCAACCCCACGGTCGTCAGTGCTCATGTTGTGAAGCTGCCCAACAAAGTAGGGTTCAAGATTTTCATACAGCGGTTGCCACGCAATATGCATCCAGCCTGCAACGCAGCACGAAGACGAGCAAAGAGTAAACCTCTGCTCGCTAGTGCCAGTTTGGACAAGAAACGAGCCTGCTTCGTAGAGGCCGCTTCATAGCTCAAAAGAAGCGTTCTTGTCACTGGTTGTTGGCTGTGATTCTTTAGTAATCAGCTGCACTACCATACGCACTTCTAGCTCTACGGTTGCAGAGCAGGTTGCTATTGCACTTGCACTGACGGACGGTGTACATCACAAAATTTATTCAGATTTATTCACATTCAAAGGCTCCTATCAAGGCATTTTAAATGGTTATGGTGGCTCTCCAGGTCCTACAGATCCTCAAAAAAGGCAAAAACCTCAAAAATCACTCATTGGTCTGATTTTTTGTACCCCTTGGACCGATTGATGAGACTTGGATAAATCCGAACGAGGAGGTAAATTCGGCTGCACAAGGTTTGACTGACCGTGTGCCGGGTAACGAGTCATCTTCTGGGCAATCCGAGCATCTCTGCACGTACAACAAAATATGTGAGCACCATTTTATCTCAGCAAGAGTGCTGCCCCTGCCACACTTCTCGCTGTACAGGGCCCAAGCTGTTACTCTCAGACTCCTCCAAACACTGAGAACCTACCCGAGCCCTGTGGCATTGCACACAATATACCCCAAATGGTTCTGAAGGACTGGTTCTCCTTATGTGGTGGTTATGCGGACTTCGAGTATGTCTTGTGGGGATGTGCCTTTGCCAGTCCCTGTTTCTAACAAGAGGAAATGAGCAAGCTGATCAAGGCCCAGCACTTCATCTCTCAAATCCTGGCCGTCCAGAGGGCCCACGTAAGGGCGGTCAGGTTTAACTTGACCGTCCCCGAGTGGGCCTAGTCAGATCACACTGAGTTAACTCGCGTCTATTGTGGACATAATAAAGTTATTTCACTCACTTACTCATCAGTCTTCTAAAGACGTCCTTTGCATGCAGAAAATGCAAGCGCCAAAAAAAATGTACTGCAAATACGTGTTTCGAAGCACCTCCTTATATGTAGAACTTTGAGTGGGCATTGTCTCGACGTTTGATTGATTGATTGATATGTGGGGTTTCACGTCCCAAAACCACTATATGATTATGAGAGACGCCGTAGTGGAGGGTTCCGGAAATTTCGACTACCTGGGGTTCTTTAACGTGCACCGTAATCTGAGCACCCGGGCCTACAACATTTCCGCCTCCATCAAAAATGCAGCCGCCGCAGCCGGGATTTGAACCCGCGACTTGCGGGTCAGCAGCCGAGTACCTTAGCCACTAGACCACCTCGGCAGGGCGGTCCCAGCGTTTCCGAATGCATGTGGTTCCTTTTTAGAGATCAAAGAGGAGAAACACGAACCACCCGTCCCCATCCACGGCTGCGGGCAACGCATTCGGAATGTGATGAGTCAGCGAGACTTTCTTGTTTTTTTTTTGGTAGCAGAGTACGTAAGCGGTTTTTCGTACTTGTGGTTTCTCTTCGAAGTTGTGCGCGTGGCATCTTTTGTGGTTTTGAACTGGCGCGAGCCCGGGCTGTATTCCTCTTGTTTTGGACTGCCCGTGTGTATGGCGAGAATGGACGGGCCACTGTCACCCGACTCAGTCTAGTGCCTATCGTCCGTCGCCTGATTTCGCTTCAAACGTGTGATGTTTTTGCTGGCGTCTCGAACCGTGGAAAGATGTATTTCTGCGATGATGTTGATCGGGGAAGACTGTGGCTGCATTACTCAGTTTGTATCATTTTGTTTTTCGAAGTCAATTTCTGAATGAATAATTTTCGGTAACAGGAAAAGATTGATAACTATATCGCGCTTTTTCTTCTTTTTTGTGGTGTAGTGTATTTTATTTATTTATTTATTCATTTATTTATTCACAATACCTTACAGGCTCCTTGTCAGAGCATTGTGTAAGGGGGGCGATACATGGTGAAACATGACTTGTGATAAATATAGAAAAAGATGAAATCGAAACGGTACAATCTGGAAAGTGCACTGTGATGTAAAAGACTGCCAGAAAAGCAAGAGTAACTTCCCAGTAGAAAAACTAAACAAAGGAAGAGCGTGCACGAAACAAAAACCTAATTTACATGAACAGTTAGTGATTGTGAAATAAAGAAAATTTTTGCAGCGTTTGAAATACTACAATGTGACACAATACAACGTCAAACAATTTGAAACATAAAATAACACATCTAGAGAGAATTAATAAGAAATAACTACGTAAGCATGAAACGATCGAGTAGGCGGTAGTGAAAGGCTTTGCGATTTGTGATCGAAGGGATATCACCAGGGAGATCATTCCAAAGCTGGATGGCGTGTGGGAGTGCAGAACAATTAAACGCTTTTGTGTTGCCGAAGATGCGCTCGAAACTGCCATGATTATGGAGCCGCCTAGACATGCGCAGTGGTATTTTCAAAGGGAGGAAATGAGGTCTGGTGGTTTGAAGATATCCATGAAGCAGGCATATAAGGGAAACACACCGGCGAACCTGAAGAGGGTGCAGCGAAATTTCGAGTTTTATTTTAGTGATACTGGATTTTCCTTCGTAATTTCCGGTAATAAAACGAGCGGTACGGTTTTGAACAAGCTCTAAGTTAGTAATTAAGTAGTCTTTATAAGGGGACCAAATAGATGACGCGAATTCTAACTGCGGGCAATGGAAGGTAACGTATGCTAACTTGCGAATGTTAGGTGGTGATTTACGGAGGCTACGACGAGTGTATCCAAGCGTTTGTGATGCTTTAGCACAGAGAGCGGTAATGTGGGGGCGCCACTAAAGATTGTGAAACAAGTTTATCCCTAGATACCTGAATGATTGAACACGAGATATGACAGAGTTGTTATTGACGTAGGAAAAATAAGAGTTCAATTGTTTGCGGGTGAAAGAAATGAGTTTACATTTTCCGGAGTTCAATACCATTGGCCATTTTTGACACCACATATTTATAAGGTTAATGTCACTTTTCGGGATGCGGTGATCCTAGGAAGATGTTATTTTTCTATAAATGATAGAGTCATCGGCGAACAATCTAATACTTGAGGAAATAATATTGGGTTGGTCAATATGTAAATAAGGAAGAGAAAACGGCCTAGAACGCTACCTTGAGGGAACCGCAAGTTACATCAGCAAAGGGAGAAACGCAGTTATTAATTACGGTGAATTGTTGGCGAGATGATAAGAAATTTCTAATCCAAAATAAAGTAGCAGAGTCTAGTCCGAGGGAATATAATTTAGAAAACAATCGACAATTGGCGACCCAGTCAAAAGCTTTGGAAAAGTCAAGAAAAATACTATCGGTTTGTAGATTGTTGTCTATGTTAAAGCGCAAGTCAGTAGTAAGTTCAAACAATTGCGTATCACACGACATATTTTTACGAAATCCATGTTGATTTATGAAAAAAATTATTAGTCTCCAAGTGGCGGTAGATGTGCGATGCAATTACGTGCTCTAGCATTTTACAGGAAATGCAAGTTAGGGAAATGAGGCGATAGTTGTCTGGTTGATTTTTCTTTCCAGCTTTGAATACCGGAATAACCCTGGCAATCTTCCAGTCTTTAGGTAGTTGTCCGGTCGACAATGATTGTTTAAATATTCTGCATAGTATTTCACTTGAAAGCGGTAGAGTATTTTTCATTATCTTAGCGTTTAAATTATAAACACCAGCTGATGTTGATAGTTTAATGTTATTTATGCGACACGCAACTCCATCCTCAGTGACCGTTATTGGTGTCATGTAAGGGTAACCTAAATCTGGAACATAAGGTTCATTTAGGTGATCTTCTTTAGTAAATACCGACGAGAAAATGTTGTTGAACTCGTGCGAGCATTGCTCATTCGTTAATGGTGTGTTGTTGTCATTGAAAAGACAGATTTGTCACGATTCATTTCCAGGAGCTATTGTTTGCCAGAACTTTCGTGGGTTTGACTGCGAGAGGAAGGGTAGGTCATGTGAGTAATACTTGTTTTTGGCGGAACTTATAGCTGATGAATATTGTTTCAAGCATGTATTGTACCTTTTCCAGGAAGACGTGCTGGATGAATGCTTGGCTGCAGTGTAGAACGGCTTCTTTTTATTTCGCAGTTTGCGCAGTGATGAAATGAACCAGGGATTTTTGTTATCGTGAGCAATAGAGATAGGAGTCACATATCTATCTACGAACTCTAACATTTCATTCTTAAATATAAGCCAATTTTTAGCCACAGACTGAACAGAGAAAGATTGTACAAAGGACTGATGGAAGAAGGCCGCTAATTGATTGTTCAAACCTTTGTAGTCCGCTCTATTGTAGTTATGAATGAACTTTGTAGCCATGGAACCTATGTTTCGTAATGGTTTGCGGATAGTTAGTTGGAGGAGATTGTAGTCGCTAAAACCATCAAAGTATCCGATTGTGCCTATCCTATCAGGGGCGTTGGTTAGCACCAAATCTGGAATATTAGTATCACGTGTGGGTTTATTTACCACTTGTGAGAAGTTGAAATCCAACGAAAGGTTAATGAAATCAGTTGAAGTATGGCAGGGCGATGATAAAGTGGGCCAGTTAATATTGGGTAAGTTAAAGTCACCAAAAAGGTACACGTGATCCGTAGGACATCTCATGATTGCGGCCGAGATGCTATTTCGCAAATCATTTTGCAATAGCGAACTAGCATCGGGTGGACGGTAGCGAACGCTTATTATTATGTTCTTGGTGTCAACCCTACATGCTGCCCATATTGTTTTGAGATCAGAGAACGTATCGATTACGAATGATGCAATGTCGTTCTTAATGGCCAGCAGTACCCCTCCACCTCTCCTTTGTGTGCGGTCACGCCTATAAATGGTGTAGTCCTTATCAAACAGCAATTCCTTGTCCCTGATATTAGAGCACAACCAAGTCTCTGTAACTGGCGGAACATGGGAGAGGCCTTTGTCCTGCAGTGGACGTAGTCAGGCTGATGATGATGATGATGAAGTCTCTGTAAGTGCTACGACCTTTGGACAGCTGTCATCAAGGAAGAATGAAACTAGGTCGCATTTCGGTAGAAGACTTCTGATGTTAGTGAATAAAACTGATAGCAGAAAAGTGGAGGTGCGTTTTGATGGTTCACTACGACCATGCTTATTCCTTTTTGTCTCTAGCTATTGTGAAGATAAATTTTGGCGATAATTGTGAAGATAAATTTTGCAGCTCTTCGCATTGCCTTCTTTATTACTTCACGCAAAGCCACCATGTATGTGGTTTTTGCTTTTTTAGTTTAGGAGTATTTGGGTGAATATCACATAACATCGAGAATAAATAAGAAAACTTGCCCCTCAAGACACTTCTTGGGTTGAAATGGGAACTCCAAAACGAGGCATATACGTTACTTTCTCTGCCAAGAACCGTGCTGCACTTACAAGAGGCGGTCCACTACTGACGTAGGAGACTCGGCAACAAGGATATTGGGGCATATATGAGGAGAGTTAAGTCGGCCTTGGGGGGGGGGGGGGGGTGATTACAATATCCTTAACCCCCTCGTCGTCAGTGCGGCAATCCATCAAATGCTTGCGTTTTAAAACTTGGTGTTCACTTCGGTTGAAGGACAATTTAATTTTTAACATAGCTGCTATGAAATCAACGCTAGCCATGTTTAAAGTGAAGTGTTTACCGTTGCTTCATGGTAGTGAAGAGTGCATACTCCTAAGTATTGATGACAAACGAAGCAACGTGTATAAAAGTAAAAGTACAAGTGGGGGCTGCCCTAAGCTAATAACACGTAGCTTCGCCGTAATTCAATGCTTACCATTTAATGGTTACATTTAATGGCTATCATTTAACATAGAAAGCTAATATAAATATTCCACGTGTGAAGAGCCTTAATTGACAACCAATGTATATAGACCATGGCATGTCCAAGTGGGTTCAGCGGAACCTACGGGTTCCGTAGGCTCCCTCTCAGGGTTCCACGAGCCACTGATACATTTTACTAGTTCCGCACTCACCAGGTCACTTAAATTGTTAACTCGAGGGGCGATCGATTTAAGAAACCTCCATTACACACGCCCAAGTGTCAATAAGCACGTCTCAGTGCATAGCATAAACGCGAGAGCTGCGCCACAAATCCCGCCAGCAGCTTGTGGCCAGCCAGACTCTAAAATAAGCGGCGTGCTTGATATGATTGATATGTGGGGTTTAACGTCCCAAAACCACCATATGAATATGAGAGATGCCGTAGTGGAGGGCTCCGGAAATTTAGACCACCTGGGGTTCTTTAACGTGCACCCAAATCTGAGCACACGGGCCTACAACATTTCCGCCTCCATCGGAAATGCAGCCGCCGCAGCCGGGATTCGAACCCGCGCCCTGCGGGTCAGCAGCCGAGTACCTTAGCCACTAGACCACCGCGGCGGGGCAGCGGCGTGCTTAAGCTACCGTATTAAAACATCAGAGGCCTTACGTTACTTCCAAGCGCATTTCTCCTATTTGAAGATATGTTCAGAAAATAAAGCAGAGGACAGGCTGTGGTTATTTGCAGCAGCATATGCTTCGGATGAGGCACTTTCGATGCTATAGTGTCGAGAGTGCCTGCTCACAAGCAGATATTTTTTTATTTCTCAGATAGGCTATATATATAGCCTATCTCAAAAAGAAGCACAGTGATCGTTTGAGTCTAGCACCGGACATACGGCTGGCCCTGAGTGTGTCTGAGCGTCGCATTTATTTGTTGGTACATGGAAAGTGAGGTCAGTTTCATATCAGTCAATTAATTTATATATCCTTCTCTTTGAAATTTAGTGTAAGTGAATCTAGTGTGAGCCGAATGAAAAATGCTTGCGTGAAAGTGGGGAGGGAAGGAGGTTTCTTGTCAACTATTGGAGCTTAGCAGGATGGCCTGACACCGACATGCTTGAGAACCATTTTAGTAGATTATTATTATTGAACTTACAACTTTTAAGTGAAATGTCAGGTGAAAGCCGGAAGCGTCTCTTGTTTGTGTACTGCCATATATTTTTGAGTTAGCGCACAAAACGCTTCCAGGGTAAGCATTAAAATACGAAAATAAGTAAAGGTGACCGGAGAGGCGTCACTCGTGAAGAATGCCGTTGCGCAGCATTTCGCTTTCAAAATTTTTGTTTTGCCAAATTTTGCAGCTGTCGCAGCATCAACGCAAACACTTGCCTTGCTTTTATTTTATCCCACACGTGTAGCTTTATCCCGCACGTGTAGCTTTATCCCGCACGTGTAGCTCTGTGCGGGATATTTCTTTTATTTTAAATTTTCAAAGCACACCTGGTATGTATTCATGCTATGCAAGAGCTATCCCAAACATCGGCGTCTGTGCTCTCATGAATATGTATACGCTGCGTACCATCAATGTTTGTTCTACCTATTCAGTACTGGTATGTAAAATAGGTTTTAGAATTAGTGTTTTAAAGTAGTGGCGATGCATGTTGGTACATATGACGCACAATAATTTATGCTCAAGCAGCCGTGTACAATATTGCTCTTGCTTTTCGAATCTTACCTTGGGTCTGTCGCGCGCCTCTGTTTAGTTAACGTAAGTGGGCCATCCTTATTCGCCCCGTGAGATCACTTATTTTGGTATGTTTCCTCTCCTAGTGTCGTGTATAACCTTCCCAAAGTTTTTCCAGTCCGGCCTCGGGACAGATACTGTACCGCGATGCCACCCTGGCCAATCAGCTTCAGAGTTCTTGAAGTCGTCCAGAGCAAGCTATTAACTTATCGCTATGGACCGAGCCCATCTGGTACAAGTTTCCACAGTGGCAGGGCCACGGTGAGCAATTTACTTGGCTACCACTCCAGAATAATGGACCCAATTTCAAAGAACCCTTTCACCTGGTAATTGGTTCTCCTGACGAAGTCCGCGCAGAGTTGTCTGAGATGTACTACGCAAGAAGGTACTAGGGAAGCTCATTGAAATGCACTGGCCTGTGACGAAACTTTTTTCGGTAATTCTGGCACTCACCCGACCAGGTTCTGCATTGCTAACACCTCTTATTTTGAAGATGCACTGTACACTCGGCAAGTTTCCGTATACACACAAAATTGGCATTCCTCTCGAATATAGACAATGAGTTTGGCTTCATTTTTGGCTCTTACGCTCTCTGAGACAAACTAGGTGAATCGAAACTTTGCTGGTTCTTTCTCGTTCAGTTGGATTACGCTATATAGAACTTTGTCTTAAACGTATAGCTTACAAAAGAGACACCCAATTCTGTATTTCGCACTTCCAATCTATTTTGAAATTGTTTAACTGCTACTCTGCCACTTTCATTATATAGAGCAATTGAGGCTTTATAATTGGCTGCCACCTCTTCGTAAAGTATAAATAATTGTTTACTCTTCCGGATTTTTTTTTAAATTTTCGTGAATGAACCTGCTTGTTCATAACAACAAATTTATTTGCTTGACTGATATTGGTAATGATCTATTCATGGTCCCCGCTGATTAGCAAATATAATTTCTAACCGTTGATAAACTACTACGAGCACCAACAACGCCATTCGTGAAGTATGATGACCGTAAAATCTAGGTCGTTCTTGTTTTCGTAATGAACAATGTTGGAAACGTTGTATTTGCACCCACTGAACACGATTTCCTCACGAGCTACAAAAACATCATGAAAACATTTTAGCTCGAAAAAACAACTTTCCCCAAACATCATCACCAGCTAAACAGAGCACAGCCAACCAGCCTTCACCTGTTACAGACAAACACGCACCCTTCACTGTATCGATACCCCAAGAATATATTGCCCCGCCGCGGTGGTCTAGTGGCTAAGGTACTCGGCTGCTGACCCGCAGGGCGCGGGTTCAAATCCCGGCTGCGGCGGCTGCATTTCCGATGGAGGCGGAAATGTTGTAGGCCCGTGTGCTCAGATTTGGGTGCACGTTAAAGAACCCCAGGTGGTCTAAATTTCCGGAGCCCTCCACTACGGCGTCTCTCATAATCATATAGTGGTTTTGGGACGTTAAACCCCACATATCAATCAATATATTCAGGAATTATTCCTTACCACACTTGTAACATTTACAAGACCCAGATACTCTCGCTGGTGCAGAAGCTGTGGGAATGCAAACCTAATACTAGTCTATTGACACCTAGACCCTCTCGTCGAGATGGCCCGGCGCCCTGCGTAGATCCCAGCTCGACGACCAATTTAGGGCTACCGAAAAAGCCCACGAGGCAGCGAAGAAGTAAGACATCGATTATCCCCCGTGTGAGGCCCTGGCCCAGCCAGCCCAACTGCTGGTTTGAATAAAAGTTTATTCCTTCTTGCTTTACTGCAAAACACATCGACATGAAATGACTGAAGTGCTTATACATCAAATTCTCTACAGCAAGCACGCTATAACAAAAGAGACCAGTGTTGGAATATGGCCATGCGTGCTTGCTGAGAGGCTGTCAAGAGTTCGTTCTTTGTGACACACACACAAAAAAGTGTGGCCTATTCTATGGCAGCCTCATGGATATGAAATTTATGGTTGCCCTCTGCCGGGATGTGCTGGCCTTAGCAGACTGCATGGCTCGCTGACACTGCGCTTTTAGATTCAACTGCTGTGCTGCTACGATATCTTTCATCTTGTATATATAAGTTAGTATATACCTACACATATACCTAAATGGGTCCTACGACACGTTTCCGAGTAAAAATCGAATGGCTTCATGAAAACAACTTATTGCCTCAAGAATCTACTGCCGCATTTTTTAAATGCCCGTCAACTATCAGCGAAAATACAGGGATTTGTCGCGTGCGCCAAGCGCTTTCTCTCTCCCTTTGAATCAGCCATTATGCTTAAAGCGTAGTAAATATGGAGATTACAAAGGCACACAAAGATGTGTCCGTTAATCAGTGAACGTGACGACCTTGAGAATGTTTTTTTTCTTCTAATGTGCTGCTTTTAAGTACATTCCAAGCTACGAGCTGTGCTATCACGTTTTACACGCGTGTTCTCGAGAGCTTCCACAACCGATGGGCAGTGCTTTCTGATGATGCTTAAAACGTTTTCCTGGGCCCCTTTGAGTAAATAATAGTAGTTTTAAGCCTACTCATGGAGGTGTGTTTTTCATTGAACTGCTTTACTTCCTGTATCACATTTTATCTTATATATACTTGCTATATATACGCAATATGCCAATTGTTTCACCCAGTTTTATATCCTATTTCAGCATAGCAAGCTAGAAGTGCAAGCTAACTTTATTTTCAAATTACACGTCACTGTGGGCCCTTTTGGTTTGCCTAAGTGGCCTACGTGCCGCAATTCCAATTCATAATTACAAATTTCAGAAAGAACTCCCCCAAAGTTAAGGACATAAAAATTATTATCAAAAAGAATATCCAAAGCCTGCCCACACCAATGCACAAGACGAAAATTGAGACATTAGTATGCTTAGAATCTCATGCTGGCGAATTGGAAAATAGATGAAGAGACATGAATGTCTGATTGTGAGGAACTGTATATACTTTGTTCAGAGAAGTGTGGGCAGGACACATGCCGAAAGAAGAAGTTCTAGGAGGGAATCCAAGTCTGTTTCTCAACAGGAAGCTCTAAATGGGTTGACACCTGCCGACTGCTATAGCTAAAGGCAAAATAAAGCGCGTTCGTTTTCACATCGTGAGGAGTTCAAAGCACGATATGCGTGTCTCATATTGACAACATGTCTATTTTTTTCCTTATAGCAATACAAGCATACCGGTCTTTTTATAGCATATTTTTGCTTTTAAGCGTCGTTGTATTTTTTATGCGGAAAGAATAAGAAGTTTCTGAACTTCTTCATAAGGATTATAGTTTGTGCAAGAGACACGAACGATGAGGTAATAATAATTGAACCACGTCACCGACACGCAGATGTTCGGGTAAGTGTCACCTTACGCTGCCACACGCTCCACATTTATGAATAACCCAGAATGCACTTATATAGTCACGCTCGAAGAATCAACTAACTGGCCATTTAAGAGTGAATAAACTGAGAATTCCACAGGAGCTTTTGTTTTCAGGTGTCAATGAACATGAGAAAACAGGAAAATTTGAGACAGAGAGAAAAAAAAACATGGTTCACAATAGAAAAAAATAATAAAGAAGACGTCGTCAAATGCAAACTTCGAAAGCAAATACTGAAGTTGCAATAGCGAAACAAAGTAGCCAACTGGAAACACAGTTTTCGGTTTCATGTAGAAAATTTTCCGTCCTGTTTAACAACCGTGGCTCTAAAAAGTTAAGGTGAGCTTGCACTATCCAACATGAGAAACGAGATGTTTTACTGTTCAAGAAGCTGCTAAGCATAGCATGTCGACTGAGAATAATCGCGATGTTCATGTAAATTTCTCTAGAGTGTGTTCTAAGTGGTCATTTAAGAAACTTGTACTGTCCTTCCTCTACAACCTATCCTGGACCATTTGAGCTTTTTAGTCTGAACATGGTTGAAATATCCTTGAATAGTAGCGATCTTTTTAGGTCCTGCTACGTAAGGTTTTGCTTTCTTCATACGTTTGTGTTTGGAAGGCAGTGACGTTAAAGAAGATAGATGAGCTCTTTTATGCGGGGTTAATGTGTCGACGTTTCAAGCTATTCACAGGTATAATTTAGTACACGTAAATATTGAAATAAAAAGCCTACTAGTGTATTGCTAAGGTTCACTAGGAAGCTTCCTACAATAAAAGAAAGAGTGCTTTCATTTGGTAGTCTTTGTTATATTGGGTACGGCTTCTAGCCACCGTATGTGCGATGTGTGCTATCGAAATATTAAAACGAAAAGATTAGTTTCTCCTATTTTGAACTATCACACGTGCCAGCTGCGCCACCTTTAACATTCAAACAAACGGGAACAGCTGTGCAAGTGGCCATTGGTGCTCCGCTTCGGCCTCGCATATGTGGAAGTAGGTGTGATGTGGTTACGCCTGCATGTTGAACTGGAAAAAGCATACGCGGCAGAATAACACGAGCGCGGTGTACTGTGGAACATTACTGGTGAGAGGGAAACGGGAACGCCGCCGTATTTCGGGTGAGGGTTATCGTTCGCAGGTTGCAAAGAGATGCCGTTTAGGCTGGCGCCACTCTGAATTCCCACGGGATTAGTCGTCATTGCTCCTGCGGATCTATATAAGCTGTAGAGTGCTGTTTTGCCGGAACAAGACGATAGGGAATGAATAAGTGGGTAATAAAGAGCCTCTCAAAAAAACAAAAAGTAGTGATCTTGTGATTCGGTCCGCTCACGGAAGGGGAGCGACGCGGAAATGGCGGTTAATGGAAGCCGGCGCCCGCGGAGGGAGTGGTAAGCTGAAAAGGTAGGCAAGGCCATAGATGTTTACACAGGCACAAAATGAGACGTGACGTGGCAAACGGCTCTTTGGCTTATGACGTCACACTTTAGTCTTCAACGCGGCTTCCACTGAGGCTTTTACCTTCGAGCAGTCTGGGAGACTGCGCGAGAGACTCTCGCAATAATGTACACAAGCGTGAATATGTATCGTCGATCAGGAAGATAAGTGTGACCTCGGAAGCTCCAACGAGTACCCAAGGGGCCGGGAACAATCAAAATGTATAACCAATGCTATAAACCTATTTGCTATATGTACCTTCTAGTAGGCAATGAAAGTGATGCACATCTTTACTGTTCATCAAGAGTCATTGTTTTCACATAGGCCGGCCCCGCCGCGGTGGTCTAGTGGCTAAGGTACTCGGCTGCTGACCCGCAGGGCGCGGGTTCTAATCCCGGCTGCGGCGGCTGCATTTCCGATGGAGGCGGAAATGTTATAGGCCCGTGTGCTCAGGCTTGGGTGCACGTTAAAGAACCCCAGGTGGTCGAAATTTCCGGAGCCCTCCACTACGGCGTCTCTCATAATCAAATGGTGGTTTTGGGACGTTAAACCCCACATATCAATCAATCAATTCACCTATGCCGAGCAGACAGCGAGAAAAAAATATATAAGAAAGGTAGGGAGGTAGGCTACGTCCAGTTTAGTAACTCACAAGTAGAAAACAGAGAATCCGGGAGCAAAATAGAGAAAAAAAGCGAGAAAAGGACTGGGTTCATGTATTTAAAAACCATGCACCCCGGCTTGAACCAAGAAAAAAATTTTAAGAGAAGGATTATGCATTTGGGCGCTCACGACAGATTTTTAATGCTTCAATGTGTCATTTTACGCTAAGTGAAAAAAAGAAAATAATTACAACTGTATTTTGTTTTCCAGGCTACTTTCTGTACAGACAGCCTGAAAAGCTACACTAGATTCGTGCCATTGTTTTTCAGACCTTACGGGAAAGTCTATATGCGAAGCGAAAACGCTGACGTTGCTCCTTCTTATTTTTTCTTATAATTAATGGAACTACAAAAGTAAATAAATATATATCTCAGATGAACATATAATTCACTTCGAAGCAAGCACAGAACAAATGCTGAACCCGACACTCGCATGAGCAAGGAAAACGTGTAGCAAAGAGTTCCTCAAGCGCCGATAATACTTCATCCCAACGAGAACATGTTGAACATATTGTTATTGGATCTTCTTCACTCTGACAAAAAATGAGCAACAAAAGAGGAAGAAAAGAAATAAAAATAAGGCGATCGAGAAACCGACCATGTGTGTTCATTTTCTCTCTCTCTCTCTCTTTGCATTATAAAACCTCAGGTCCAAAATATAAACCTCCAACCAAGCATATATGCGTGGTTTGCGTGAAAGCGTCTCATTCAAAGGCTCATTTACATGGTGTATGTGTAATATGCTAAAGTGAGCCTTACCATGATCGCTGTACTTTCACCAATACCCCGTAGCTCATACCACCTTTGCAATTTCCGCTTACTATGCAATCTTCAAGGATATTTAACTACTATATCAATATTACATAAACTAGAATAATTAAAATGAAAATTCTTAGAATAGGTTCGGATTATTCACACACCTGCTGCAATACAGCCATGGCCACGTCTGTGTATAGCACGTGAGAGGCCGGCCTTGCTCTGCGGAGTGCCCCGCTGCGGTGGTCTAGTGGCTAAGGTACTCGGCTGCTGACCCGCAGGTCGCGGGTTCGAATCCCGGCTGCGGCGGGTGCATTTCCGATGGAGGCGGAAACGTTGTAGGCTCATGTGCTCAGATTTGGGTGCACGGTAAAGAACCCCAGCTGGTCGAAATTTCCGGAGCCCTTCACTACGGCGTCTCTCAAAATCATATGATGGTTTTGGGACGTTAAACCCCACATATCATCATTGCTCTGCGGTGCGACACCTTGTGGCCGTTGCGGGTTTTGATATCGCATGCACAGGAGCGTCTACGTCTTTACAAACATTCAGGGCTGCTCGGCAGGGGTGACAGCGTTAAAAGGTGTGCTCGTGTAACCGATGATCCGCGCTTGCTCAGGGCGTTTACGTCTTACCTCTTTCATGAGACGAAGAACGTTTCGATTGATACAACGCGCATGCATCAACGATGCACACATTGTGGCTGTTTTGAGGCATGACATGAAAATATGATAGTGCCAACAGCTACATAAAAAAATGTAAACGGCCACAAAATCAAGATTGTATATATATATATATATATATATATATATATATATATATATATATATATATATATATATATATATATATATATATATATATATATATATATATATATGTGTGTGTGTATATATATATATATATATATATATGTATACGATATATATATATATATATATATATATATATATATATATATATATATATATATATATATATATATATATATATATATATATATATATATATATACGACAGTACAATTAGTTCTGTTATCGCCATATTGCACAAGCGTAAGAAAGCTGATTTCAAAGGGTTCATTTACATAAGGGTGCATACAGGTTTACTGTCACTGGCCAGACAGGTCAACAAGCCAGCCTCTGTGTGACGCAAAAATAAAAGACTATGAGACGTGGCAAAAAACAAAAGAAATTGAAAGAGAAGCTAACTTGACAGGCGAGTATTGATTAGCTCGCAGTTCTGCCCTGCATTTGGAAATGGCTCGAGCAATGAAAACTTTCTTGTCCTTCATTTCTTTACTTTCCTCGGGGTTCTCCCCATGAGGAAGGGGAAAAAGCTCAACGAGACAGGCAGATAGAAAGCACGTTTCGCAGTCTATCGGAATCGACAATATCGCGAAGTACTTAATTAGGTAATCAGAATATGTTAAGGTAGATTCTTACTGTTACTGTTAATACCTAGCCTGAAGGAAGAGCAGAGCTTGGCACCTTTTCATGTTTGTCCTTGCTTTTGTTTTTCGTTTTTATTGTCCTTATGTCCCTCTCAATGTTTCTATTTGCTTTTGTACTTTTTGCGTACGTTTACTCATATTGCTTTCTTTCTGTGTATCTATTACTTTATCATTCTATTGCGATAGTAATCTCGTAAAGACAGTTAACTCAATATTACAAAAGATATACAGCCGTATTCTTTAAAAATGTTTACTTATAAATGTTACCAAAACAAAAGCTGTTCTTTTTTGCTCCGAATCCTCCCTCAATGGAATCACTGAATCCTACAATCTCGTGTTAAACAGCAGCATAATCAAATCCTTTTCCACCGCGAAGTCTTTGGGCGTCTTTTTCCATAAGCACATGAAATGGGATTATGATACATGTTTTTTATACAACAAGCTTTGCAAAGTCTTGGTGTTTTGAGCAAATGTCAGGGTCTATTTTCAGCTCCTCAAAAACTTCTGATATTCAATGCTCTCTTTACGTCACATCTGAGATTTGCAACTTAATTTGGAGTAATGGTAAAAAGAAACCTATTAGTAATCTTAATATCTTTAAAAAAAGCGCTAAAATTTGTTGCTAACCTCTCTTTTAATGCCCATACTTCACAAATACTTGCAAATTATAAAACAACAAAATTGAACATGCTCTACGAATACTGTTAAATAATCCCTTTTAGATAAGATACCATAAAAGGGCGCGGCTATATACGTAGTTTAGCTAACCTACATTTTTTTATTGATATGATATATAAGAAGATGTTGGCGCACAAATATGCTGCCGGCTACACCTTAGCCCTTGAGTGAAACTTGAGCACGTATCTTAAAGTAAAACATACAAAGCACTGCATCGAATGTAGAACGCTCGGGCACAGATATGCAAAGATACACTTATACGCACATATTACAACAAAATCGTAAACGTCCGAAAGTCAAAGAATTAAGTCTCGGATAATGTCCCTCGTTAATATTTGGTCCAACCAGCACAAAATACTCAGTCCGACCAGCACAAAACAGCAGAGCACATGGCTAGTCCTTATGAATGTGTATTCGCTCGTGTGTACATACTAGTCGACACGTTATTCACTTCAGTACACACATATGATGGGTGTAACGTGATACTTCACGTAGTAAGTACATTTATTATACAAATGAAACTTCGTTATTTCTTAGTACTTGACAGCAATTCCGCTGTCTTGTAAGAAACGTGGTAATGCTTTTAAAACGTGCGACTGTAGAACTCCATTTAACCACGGGCCCAGAAGTTTCTTCATGCTAAATGGTCTGCGATGTAATGCCAACAGTTCTGACTTAAGACTGCGTCTCGGCGTGTCGTGATGTGGACAGTATATGAGAAGGTGACATACGTCTTCATCTATAAATCCACATTCACATTCGGCAGTTACATCTCTGCCAATTGTGTGCAAAAAATGTTTTATATATGCAGTGCCTAGCCTCAATTGGTGAATTAGAGTTTCCATACTTCTACGTAATTCCAGCAAAATTTTTAATTCAATAAATGGATCAATGTGATATAAATCAAAGCTCTTTGTACTTTGGTCAAACCAAGCAGTTTTGCTGATATTGAAGTTGTAGTCTTTATAATGCTACGCAACTCATTTTCCGAAATTGGTAAAGAAACAGTAACGTCTTTACGATGTGCTTGTCGTGCTACTTCATCGGCAGCCGTGTTTCATGGAATGTTGAAATGGCCAGGTATTCACTGGAATTTGATCTCATGTTGCGCCTTGTTTGCTTTGGCGAGCTCTTTCAGCGTTTTGTATGTCATACTATCACCAATTACTGTCGTGTTTGTACTGGAGAGTGATCCTAATGCGGTCTGTGAGTCACTGAAAACAACCCGTTTTTTCGCTTCTGCTGCCTGCCGAGTTTATAAACTTTATAGCATACAGTAAAGCGAAAAGCTGAGCTGTAGTAGATGACGTCATGCAACATATATTAAATGATTCCTGAATATTGAGCGGTGGTATAATAAATGCCGATGTTGAAGACGTTGTAGTACTTGAACCGTCTGCGTAAATGTGTATGTACCCTGGATACCGCATGTGTATCTGATAAAGCACTAGTAGTTGGGCAGCTTGAATGAGCATGTCTCTCTCTCTGAAGATGCCATTCACTGAGAATTCAATGCTTGGTATTGCATGCCGCCATCGAGGATAGTTCATTTCAGAGCTCCAAAATTCATTTCTTGGTAATATATGTAAATTACTCTGTATTTCTTTATGAGCATTGCTTCAGTTAAATTCATTGACGCACCTAAGCGGACACTCTGAATATTAGCATGTGCCGAGACCGCGCACAAATAATGGTTTTTAGACATTGCGTTATTGTTTGCCGAATACACTGAATAAATAAAGAAATAATTGTGAAAATGTTCGTATGCTCTCTAATATTTCTTTTTTATATAAGCTTCATTAGTTTGTGTGTAGTAATATTTTTTGTTTATATACTTCTTTCTTTCGATGTATAGCACACGCATTTCTGGTTAGTATAAATTTGTATGAGTTTTTGTTCCGCTCCAAAGCATGTGCAATGCTGGTTTAAGCTGTCCTGTCTTTACTTTGCTTTTGCCAATTCGTTGCTGCACTTACAGTGGGGTTATGAGGACTTGTCAAGCTGACTTTATACAGCTTTTTCCCTCTGTCCCAGTCACTTACTGTACAAATGTACGTAGTAAATAAACTAAAGTTAAAAATATGGACACGCTCGGCTGCGCTTCGCCGCCGGCGTCGACGTTAGTGACCGCCGTCATTCACTGTATGAGTATACAAATCTCTCTCTCTCTCTCTGTATATATATATATATATATATATATATATATATATATATATATATATATATATATATATATATATATATATATATATATATATATATATATATATATATATATATATATATATATATGAAAGCGCAAGAAAGAAAATACTTCAGAAAAGACTCCGGCGCACGATATTGTAAGTCCGACCTGTCGCTATTGAGTGCTGGCGTCAGTCAATGAGCCACGAAGGAGCACGTCCTTTAACGTTGAAACGGCAAACTATTTATATCTACTACTTACCGCAGGTGATGCCGATCTTGGGAGCACTATTGTATTTTCTGCATTACCAGCGAGATGGCGCAATGAGCGCGCGTCACGAAATCGTCACGATGCGGCGACGCGTGCTCAAGCGTTCATCTCCCACGCGATCTTTACACCACGTACAGGGGGGTTGGGGGGGTCGGCACTCTCACGCGTGCGCACGCTAATCTCGCGGGGGAGAATTGCACGCCTTGCGCTTTCACCAGAACCATTCTGTTGTAGGTACTGGGTGCACAAAGGTCACTCCTCTCGATACACAGTCTTCATTTGCGAGAAGGGCGCTCTTTTCTGACACAGCGAAGTGTGAACTGAGACAGTTATTCCCGTTATTGTGTGCGTGTGCGTAGGTTTTGTGCGTCATTTGTTCGTGAGCAACGTGGGGCACGTTGTGATCTGCTTGCCATTCTTCGTGTGAGATTCCAATTTGTTGCTATCGCATTTATTGCTTTGCCTTTGCGGCAACACTGTGACTTCCCCCCCCCCCTTTTTCAATGACTATTACTTCTTCCTTTTTTGCTCTCCCTCTCTATCTGCTTCTGGCTTCGGCTTTTTTTTCTTTCCCTGTTTGTATTTTTCCCCTTCTATCTCTGTCTTGATCTGTGTTTTCTCTTTTTCTCCTTGGGTCTGTTTCTTTCAAAGCTTTGCTCTCTCAGTCTCTTCATATCATTGTCTTGTTATCTTTGCCTGAAATTCTTGCCTTTTGTTTTCTCTTTCTCTTTCATCGTGTTTTTGCTATTTTTATCTGCCCTTGTTCTATCACCGATAGAGTCTCCTAAAATAACTAAAGGAGACTATGGCACTGCGATCATTCGTGACCATGGAAATTATTGGTATGACATGGATTTTTCTAGTCTTCGTGTTACGGGTGGTAACTCACACTCGTGACTTCGTTTGTGGCCATGTTTTGGTTTTGTTTTGAGTGAAAGAACAAACTGTTTTGAACTTCGTGGTTTTATTTGAAACAATAATCCTAAAGTTGAAGGTGGTGAAGCGTAACTGCCCAATATTCACCGATTGTTATTTTGTGACAAAGCAGCATCAAGCTTATTTCGACAAATTTATCAGCGCAAAAAAGACGGGACATTTAGAAATGTCATATCTTTTTTGCGCTGATAAACAAGTCTAAATAATCATGAACCAAATTGTCCAAGCAAAAGTTACAACTTCGAGCCACATGAAGCCAGAAGAAACGTAAAGTACAAAGACAAGGCAAATCAATGTACTACCCATAATTCCCACGCTCGCTAAAGCGCCGTGCGTTGCAACTCCCATAGACATAGGCGCGAGAGTTTCCCCTAGTGTATATTAAAAGTTCTATGCTCTCACCATCACGGTTACTGCATCCGTCCAGAGCGTTCTAGGAGTGAAGCAGAACAGAAAGAAGAGGACAAAGAAAGCGCGTGCTGGTTCAGTATGCTGATAAGTTTTGTACATGGTTGTTTTCTCGGCCATGTACGAGAAAACAAATTGTTTTCTCTTTAGTACCCTTTTGAACAACTGTGATGTTAAAGCTATTGCGATTCATCAGTTTTTTTTTCCGGAACGCGCTATATAGCGCAATGAATGTCGTTATTCACATCCCTTGTGAAGTTGGTCACACGCAAAGAATAATATTGAATGGGCTTCAGAATGGCTGATTGGGTAGAGGGGGGAGGTTGCGCAGCGATTCCACAATGTCCTTGAACAATGGTCGACATCGTGCTGTGCACAAACAACTTTAAAAGCGTTTCTAGAGGGCAACTGGTTTTAAAGACCGACTTTAGGCAGCATCACGTTCTCTTTTTTCTTTTTTCTCCCTCTCCTTTTTGTTCTTCCTTCCGAGCGCATCTCTTAAGGCTGGTGCACACCGGCGACCAGCAGCGGTCGCGCGACCATTCGTGACTGGCGACCAAAAAGCGACTGATGTTCACACCTGCAGAGGCTGCATGCGAGTGACCGGAAGTCGCAAAACTGGAGGATCACGTCCAGATCTCGTCATCAGAGAGAACTCTGGAGACCGGCGCCGATCAGCTGATCGCCGCCAGCTGAGTGAATGGAGCGAACCGAGCGTGCCGCATTCATTGTTTTCGTCCGTTCTCGCACAGCGTTCCCAAGAGCCTCAAGAAGTTCAAATAAAGCGAAGAACAAAACATTGTCAGGGTGCTGGTGCGCTGTGCCATGGTGTCAGCACTGGCAGCCCAGATGCCTAAAAAAAAAAAAGAGCCGGTGATGGGTGTGTGCGTCCATTCGATCGTGGGAGTTGGCCGGCCATGGAAGCCGCCTGCCTCCTGAGCTGTCCTGAGACGACGAGGAGAGTCGTACATACTCATAAACGCTCTTAAATTCATCTTGGCTTGCCACAGCCTCCAATGCAGCACAAACGTGGCTCGAACGCGATGACTTAAGTTGTTGCCAAGGCATGAAGCACAAACGCGTTGCAAACGCGCTGCATTGAAGGCGGTGACAAGTGAAGTTCAAGACAAAAAAATAACCATTGTGACTGCGGAGTAAAGCTAGTGCAGGATTTATTTTCTCTTTACTTTTACGGTGTTTAGGTTCTTGCGAATGCTGCCACGTGAATTCGACACTTTTCTCGAGGTGCTGTGCCCCGCGATCTCCAAGCCAAAATGTTCCATGGTGGCCTTGGTGCCACACACCCAGAGGAACGCACTCGTTTGTATCTGTCGACAGAATACCAGCGCAATGAACAAAAACAACAAAATTTGAGCATCACTGATTGGTTCCAGCAGCTTTGCGACTGAAAAATCAGTCAGGAAAGGCTGGTGCACACCGGCGACTAGCAGCGGTCGCGCAACCATTTGCGCTGGTTGCAAACTGTCGCGAATGGTCACAAGCGGTCACGAAATGACCGCTTTGGCTAGTCGCTTCCTGACCGATTTTTCAGTGGCACGACTGCAGTCGCAAAGTGGCTGTAACTAATCAGCGGTGCTCATTTTTTTTTGATTGCGCGGGCCTTCTGCCGCCAGATACAAACGAGTGCGTTCCTCTAGGTCTGCATGTGGCACCATGGCCACCACGGATTACTTGGCTTGGAGATGGTGGGGCGCTGCAGCTCGAGCAAAGTATTGAATTTACGTAGCGGCATTCGCAAGAAGCTAAACAACGTCAAAATAAAGATAAAATAAATTGTGCGCTATTTTTTCCCCTTATTCAGGAGCGTTTTTTTTGTCTTGAACTTGAATTGTCACCGCCTTCAATACAGTGTGTTAAGAACGCGTTCGTGCTTCCTGCCTTGGCAACGACTTAAAACACCGTGTTTGAGGCACGTTTGATCTGCATTGTAGGCTGTGGCAAGTCAAGTTGAATTCAAGGATCGTTTCTGAATACGTACGACTCTCAAAAATACTCGTCGTCTCAGCGCAGCTCGGAAGGCAGGCGGCTTGCATGGCAGGTCTACTCGCGCGACCGAAAGGATGGTGACGCCCACTACCGCCTTTTTTCTTCGAAGGCATCTGTGATGCCAGCGCTGACACCGTGGCACAGCGCACCAGCACTATGACAGTCTCTTGTTCTTTGAATCGAACTTGACGCTAATGGAACGCGCTTGGTTTGCTCCGCTCACTCAGCTGGCGGTGATCACCTGATCGGCACCGGTCTCGGAAGTTCTCGCTGATAACAATATCCGGACGTGACTTGCGACTTCTGGTTGCTCGCATGCATCTCCTGCCGGTGTGAACATCAGTTGCTGTTTGGTTGCCAATCGCAAATGGTCGCGCGACCACTGCTAGTCACCGGTGTGCACCAGCCTGAAGCGACTAGTCAAAACAGTCCCTTTGCGACCATTTGCGACCATTCGCGACTATTTGCAACCATTCGCGACTGTTTGCAACTAGTCGCAAATGGTCGCGCTACCACTGCTAGTCGCCGGTGTGGACCAGCTTTTAGGCACATGTTCCTGCATTCGGTTGCGTAGGCATATCTGTTAGAACAAAGGAGGATCAAAAAGAGTGAACGTGGGTGACATAAGACATAGAAGTGTAAAGAGCGCGAGGAGGTGGGAAGGATAAGCAAGACGACATGGTCTGCGGTGGCCACCCACGGCGCCACAGTATTGTGCGACTTGTGCTTTCGTCGACTCTTGAGAAACACGCCCTCACACTGCCTTCCGCTCTTTCGAGACAGTATAGCAATGCTTCGTCAGTGGCGGTTGGAGTTCAATGGGCTTTAAAACGTTATCCGTGTCAGTCAAGCTACATATGAAACAGTACCAGCGACTTCTGGAACAATGAACGGCAAAAGTAATGGAGGGCGCGTCACCTAAGGCTGCTGCTAAACGAGCTGCCCAAACAGAAAGTCAACATTGCTGGCACCATAATCACGTGGTTCGCGCCGCCGAAGCGTTTACCTTATGACACACACACACACACACACACACACACACACACACACACACACACACACACACACACACACACACACACACCTTAACAGCTGAGCTTCGCATTAGGCAGTATTGCCACCGTTAATTACTTTTTTGTAACCTTTATCTTATATTATCTTCAATTCTTACGCATTGCCCTGATACATGTTAGCCAGCCGGTCTGAGAACTTGCTAATCTTCCCTGTCTTTTCGTCTGTGTATTTCTCTTCATCACGCAGTGCCTACCTGTAAGGATCAGACCAGTTGGCAATTCATGAGCAAAGTTGAAGCGCGTAATGAAACATCTCTGCGGTCTTCCAGATGCAATATTGGGAGTCAACTCACTTCGGTGCTATGTAATTAATTTATTTTTAGAATATTGACAACTGAAGCGAATAAACAGTGCGAGACATCGTAGCAGTGACGTCATGGCAGCGGAGTTAGTGCGTTTAGTGGATACTTGTGGGTAAGAATTATGAATTGGGGTGTACATGCAGGAAAGTAGCGCAGGAAAGTAGCGAACAGGCTAAGACAATCTTAAGATAGTTCAGTATGATTAGTTTATGTCTCATACATAGATAATTATTTACACTTGAGGTCAGTGTAAATAATTATCTAAGCAATCTTTCAAATTGGTTAAGGCAAAATGGACTGCGCTTGAATGCAAAAAAAACAACCTATATGATATTCAGACCTTTAAACAAACCTATTAGTAAAATAGCTGTAAAATTCGAAGGAAATTGCATCGCACATGTTAGGGAACAAAAGTTTCTTGGTGTATGGTTTCAGGAGGAATTAAACTGGAACACACATGTAAATCATCTGATCACCGCATTAGCGCGAATAGTTGGTTGTTTTTTTAGAACAATGCACTTAATCCCATTGAGGTTAAAAATAAGTATGTACTATGCACTCTTCCATTCTAAAGTAAGTTATGGGATGTTAGTCTGGCGTACGACATCACAAGGGAATTACCATAAGTTAATAACTATACAAAAGAAAATATTGCGTTGCTTTGAAAATTACAGGGGGAATCTACAAGACTTGCGCACTGCTCCACTATTCATTAAACATTCCATACTCAGAATTGATCAATTATATCATTTTAAATTACTTCAGTTAATACAAAAGACTAAGCTATATGAAGAAAGTTGCACCAGAAGACCACACTACAGTCTGCGAGAACAAAAGAAACGAGCTCCTAGAACAAGAACCCAATATGAAAAACGAAGTATTGCTTACCAGGTACCTCAGGTTTTAAATACCCTTGCAGATCAATTGAACTTTAGGGCTAGTAGTGCGACTTTCAAGAAACAAACAAAGAACTTATTCATAACCACCGGTCTACACTACCGAAACTACGTAATGGAGTCTCATGCCTCTGCAAATGCTTAAATTGTTCATAAACTTCTATGTCAATTATACGAGTGTGTACAGCGGAATTCATTGTATCCGCATGCATTTTGTGTATGTTTTTGAGTTGTTTCATTGATATTGCTTTTTTGTGAATTTTAACGAGAGTGACCTCTAATTCTTAAAATGTGTTATGTAAACTTCTTATGCTATTTATGTTTGAATTTTGTGTTTACAATTTCAGGTTGTTTGAAACCAATGTATTGAATATATATATTGTTTGTCAGTGCTGATGTCTAAGCTTTGCACTGTCACGGACTGCGGAGGGACAAGGGCCTTTGTCAGGCTGTTCGCCTTTAGCCCTTTGCCCCTGCAGTGAGCTCTGTATCCGGCTTACTGTAAATAAAAATACTACTACTACTACTACTACTACTACTACTACTACCTTCAGGCGCACCAAACGTGGCATGGATACGTTCGGTAAAGACCGATAAGAAGGATCTGAATAGAAAGTGCCTCATTAAAGCGAGCGATGTAATTTACTCAACATTGCGATCTGCGTGACCTCTAAGAATTGCTGCAAAAGCTTCACCAAGATACAGGCAAAGAGAATTGTACACTCTTTCATTTATTTCCATGCATTATTACAAGCCCAAGAGAATGACAGCAAAAGCCAGGATTGCACAGGCGCCCGTCAGCTCCGCTTTTGCAGTTGATATGTTAGACAATGTCCGCTTCTTCTACTTCACATAATATGGGAAAAATAGCCCCATGAGCTTTATGAGTGGGGACAAATATTTCATGTAGGGAGATACGGAAGCATGCGAAAAAAAAAGTATTTTTGAACAGAAGTAGTGATACCGTTAGCGCCTCAGCTTTTAAGGTATATATAATCCAGAAGTGTGTTAACCTATGTATTGAGGTAAGAGCTTGTTTTAACCAGCTGCTTGTTCATTAGCTTTGAACGTAGCAGTAATAAGGCTCGATTATGGCATATATGATAATTTACAATAGTACAGCTTATTGATATTGTCACGACATCTTGCCCGAATTCATACTAGGCGTCCATCACCGTGTGAGCAGGACACACATGCACGCCGTGTTGTGGTGCTGCGCGGAGACCATCATGGCATGAGCACTTTCCCGGACCCGGTTCACATATACCACGCGCTTGCTGCTTCTCACGGACAGGAAGAAGAAAGCGGCTGAACGACATCTAATGTGTTTGACTGACGCAGATTTCTACGACTGCAGTCACTGTGTTTCGGGCACAGGTTCATCCCCTTATTAAATACGTTTATTCTAATACTCTGAGCGGCAGGGTATAAAACCAACGCTACACTATCATCAATATTTCACGAACTCATGCAAGTTTTACAGCATGCATGCAGCGCAAACCCGAAGAAAACACATGTTTACGATGGCTGTATACCATGAAATCAAAGTGACGTTAACTTTCGTCTTGCGTCTGGATGCGCGAGCTGTGACCGCGAGAGGTTTTTTTTTTCTTGACCTAGCATGCCCAAGAGTGCCTAGAGTTTTAGCCGCATCTTCGTTTTGGGAGCGATGGTGTGTAGCTCCTGCAAAGCCTTACGAAGGAAATTGGGGATAAAGCGTCTGGATCTTCGGAAAGGTGGGATCGACACTGCCATTTAAGCAGGATCGTATGTGGCGAGGGGAGATAACCAGCGCTTTTTTTGCAACTACAGAGTCTCTACCAAAGAAAGAAAAAATAAGAGAGAAGCAATGAAAAATTCAGCCGATGCCATCAGATAGATATACTTTCAGCAGTGGGGGATGCCGTAGGGAGGCACTACAGCTGTTCACTCGGAAATTCCTTTTTGTCCAGAGGTGAAGACGAATGGGCTGTTGTGATGATGGGGACGATGACGAGGTTACCCCTAAAAACGCTACTGTCATATCACTGCTTTTGTTGTTCGCGGCACTGGCCCCGTGTCGCGGGGCGTGTCGGAGCAACATGCAATTTGCCGTGGTATTGATTGTTCCCGTGAGACTGGATTGGTTATAGGCAGAGAAGACTGTCGTCGCCGGACAACCGAGGATAACCAAGACCGCAAAGGAAGCAGATAAGAATACGAAGAACATTTGCAACTAAGACATATTACCAGTGTTCATGCCGTCTAGCATTATTAATTGCTTTGTCCTGCACTAAGCAAACGAACAAGTGCATCAAAGTGTTCGAACCTTTGCTATGTATGGACTTCGAACCAACATAAAACAAGACAATGGGACGCACGTATAAAACTACGAATGTCAAGGTTGGGAGCTTAAGCGAGGGAATGCACACAAACAGACACACACACACGCGCACGCGCGCAAAAATGTCGAAGGCCTATTTGTCAGCTCAAAATTACTTGTTGCTGCTAGGCGTGGTTTTATGCAGCACAGTGATAATGTTGCCATAAAGCTTAGTAACTGAGGCTTCAAGCTGGAGTGATTTTAAGAGCAACTTAGTCAACGATGTCATAATGTTGTTCGTTCACGTAATCAGCGCAGGTGCTTGGCGTTGGTGTCCTTCGTACACAACGATAATTAGACTGAGCGACAGCACTGCATGCGAGGTCTGCAGCCCCGAGGAAGATATTAATACTTTCTCATGCCCTCAATTTGCCTCTGAAAGGCAAAGTCTTTTTAATACGATGCGATGATTCGATGATCAGCCGTACACTATTCAGATGCTGCTGGATCTCTGTCGTTCATCAACCCACAATGTAGACAAAGCACTTTTGCGCTTTTTAGGAACTACGGGGATTCAAGAACACCTGTGGTTGGTGTGCAGTGCCGCCATCCCGTCCATGTCAGGGTACTTACTGATGATATTCTTTTTTGTTTTTCTCGCTCCTCTATCTCTGTCTCTCTCATCTCTCCACTCCCTTTTCCCCTAGCGTAGGGTAGCATACCGTACTGCTGTATAGTTAACGTCCCTGCCTTCTCCATTTTCTATGCTTTTCTTTAATTTAAAAAATAAGGAAATAGCATATATCCTAATACATGATGACTTTGCGGAGAAAACGTTCAATGCGTATGCACCTTGAATGTTCTTGCTTTAAAGCTTCACGTACTTTGTCCCATTATACTTGGTTGCATAAGGAGAATTCTCGATACAGAGACATTTTCGGTTGTCAGAAGAAAATTGTTAAAGTTCAAAAATACTTCGCTGCAGCAAATCATAGGAGTAAACAAATTCTCTCTTGAAGAAAGAAAAATGGATGTTGCTGTAGTTGTTGTGGTTTTTCTTAGCTTTCAGTTTCTAATTAGTGCAGCAAACTTTGGTTAACAGTACAATGCGGAGATACTTCACTCCATGCAATGGAGCGCATGCAGTAGCACTGTCCGAGTTGCTGGGTACACAGTGACATATACCGGCTGTCCCAGGTTCGAGCTAACTCGGATTAAGATTTCAGAGAAGCTACAACAACACCAACTGCTTCATAGGAAAGAGACTTTCTACTAGTACTACAAAATTTTGCCGGCACCTATATATACACCTGGCATGCTACTCTGTATATAGATGTGTAATTAAAAGATTACAGAACAAAGGGAAGTAATAAATATAAAAACATAAAAAACTAGGAAATATGCAAGTGAATCTGATATACGTATCTACAACTAGGGTGTCAGGTAAGTTAAGGCACTGCTATGAGAATTAGTCAATCAATAGTGCCTTCTGACAAGGCCAATTTCGGACAGCACTAAAGTGACTGTAAAATTCGCCGCCGTTTGGAAGGTTTGGACACAAGTTCTAATATATTTGCAATGATAAGGGATCGCAGTGAACCGTTGTCATTTCACAATCAAACCATTTTCTCTCTTTGTGGTGTAATCATGACATTCAAGTAGTATGTACTCCACTGTTTCTATGCAACCAGAGTTATTCACATCAGGCGCTAGTGGTACGCTATATATGCGGTACAAATAACTCCTCATGTATGCCCCGTCAAGTCAAAGGTGATGATACCGTATCTCCACGTAGCGAAGAAGTGGTAGAAGAGAACTTTGCGCTTTTACTTAATGGGTCAATACATTGCAGAAGGTGGTCTCAGTAAAGCGGCAGATTTGAAGTGCGGTATTCCGCTTAATAAGCGTTCTAATACACTTCCTAGAGAGGACCCGCCGATCTAAAATCGGCGTGTGGCAGACTCCCAGGTTTCCACTTTACGCTTCGACTTGCTATGCCTGAGAAGCCTGTAAGTGATACATTTCAAATTTATTTGCAGGCTGGTTGCCCTGTGTGGGCTTGCACGTGTATAATGTTTGGGTCTGACCAACGTGCTCCTAGAGCAGACAGGACATTTGAATAAGCATAAACAAGCATTAAATTACAAAAAGGCCTACGGTAGAAGTTAACAAAAATGAGCTTAGAAGAGACAACAAAAATGCGCGTGATGAAAGAAAAAACTTTACAGCAAACATTGTTTTAAAAGAATGCCATAGTAAGGGTAAGCACAATGTGGAATGTTATTAAAATAACAGGAGATATATGACAACCCAGGAGATTCGAAAAACAATTGCAAGAATATCGTCCCCGTGCTTCTGAGTTTCTACGTATGGTGTAGTGTACGAAACTGAATATTTGAAAGTTAGACATAATAAAAAACGGTTCTAAAAATAAAAATAAAAATTGGCGGCTCCCACGTACAGAGGGAATAAATAAAATGCGAAGCACGAATAAAAAAGGTTCATTTGTCACTGTCACTGTCAATTTGTCACTAATTGGCCATGAAACGTGAATCATGACATTCATGACATACATGACATGATCTTCATGTTGTGACCAGTCACTTATGCTTGTCAAAAAGTCACATTATGCCATACCAATTTCGGTTATAATACCAATATTGAAACGGCAAGAAGAGCGTGAAGTCGTAGGCGGTTAGATAGATAGATAGATAGATAGATAGATAGATAGATAGATAGATAGATAGATAGATAGATAGATAGATAGATAGATAGATAGATAGATAGATAGATAGATAGATAGATAGATAGATAGATAGATAGATGGATAGATGAGCCTGACTAAGGCTGCCGGGGACCATCACTGAATGCCAGTGACCATTAGTACAGAAGGCGTTGCTAAACAGTCTGACCCTAAGCGCACACAAAAGAGACACCGAACGTGTACCCGTGCGAACCAAAAAAGACGGGCTTCATCTGAAGAAAACGTGGAACGCTGCAAGACCGGCGATCAGCAGCTACGAACAAAGCAGACGCTACCTGTCTCACGGAAATGTAAAACGCGCTTCCATGTGGAGCGTAAGATAGGGGATACAGAGGGGGATGAAATGCGCATGCGCAGTGGATATGTGAACGCACCGCTAATAGAAGAGTTTTATTTTTGGGAAGAGGAAAAACGCACGTCTTGGGTGACAGGGTGCAGTGCCTTTTAGGGGGAAGGGGGATAAAAGGAATAGTGGAAAATAGATTAAAAAAAGAGGACAGGCAAGCGACAGAAGAAGGAGATATATGAAAGTTGGGAGCCGGTTGAAGAGGTTCGAGAACGGGGCACCACACAGAGAGAGCTTCACAGCGTCTGGAGGTCGAGGAGGGCGAACCAGTCGGTGAGAGCTACGCTGGCGTCAGATATCGCGTGCGGCACGATTGCTCAGCTTGAAATTTTCCGAGCAACTCTCATTGAGAAAGCGTTTTGTTGCCTTCACCAGCGGCTCGGGAGAAGGTGAGGAAGGCGTTAGAGAGAAGAGAAAAAGGGGGGTACGCGCATGCACAGCAAGTGTGGTAACGCCTCACATCGGACTGAACTCCGCTGTACGCTGCTTCGCATCTAAAAAATAACAGGGGACCTTCAAGAATCACCCTCAAGTGTCGAATGTGACAGCTATAGTTCACCCTGGTGCGTTTAATTCAAGAATTTGGCGCATACTTTTTATTGCGTGGTATTACAAGAGGCCTTTAAATTGTGCACAACAGAATTGTAATTGATAAAACTGAAAGGCGCTTGTGTAAGCGAAGCTAATATGTCTGAATACTGTATAATGGGTTTTATGCTATAAACCACAAGCACTTATGCTGGTGAAATATTTCCCAACTTGCTATATACCCACAACGTGGCCTTCAGGTAATTAATACGCGCGGTAGCATGTGTACCCTTCGAAATGGGTGGCCAGCTTTAAATCATGCAAGCCTGTCACACACAGGCAATCCTTTATTTCACCCAGCAAACAAAACTGTGGGAGAGGTTTAACACTGCATTCATCACAAGTCAAATGTATTCCCTCAATGGCTTCATTCAGGGTCCAAGCTGTATTTAGATAAGCCGTGCATATGAGTGTACAAATATCTAGAAGATTAGATACACGTGAAAAAAACACTCCTGCAAAAGACCACATTTCAGTTGGTAGAAATATATTACGGCAAACACGCACATGTAGCTGCAGCGTTGAAATGCTGATTGAATGTCAACGTTGATGTATTCGCATGCGGTGTTCCGTTCAAGACAACTGTAAATGCCCCGTTTGCCCTTGTTACGTCATGGTAGTATGTGTAACCATTTTCCTTTGCACTGCTTTCACGCGCTCAAGAATATCTTCCCGTCATGACCACCACAATGCCTGCAGAGAACCCACTCGTGTTCCTATTAAGCTTGGGCCATCCTGAAAATCACTTTGGTGCGTTCATACCCTATCATACGACTGTAGTACCGATAAAATATTTTGTGAAGGATTCATAACTAGTATAATGAATTGTGCTTGCTTCTCTAAAACGATTTATTATTACTAATATATTGGGCTTAACGTACCAAAACAAAGATAACGAAATCGATGTAACCAGAAATATATTATATAAAAATTCTAAACTTAAAGACACCTGTGTGAATTCGCTCAATGTAGTAGTATTTGCAACGTATAGTTCGGAAAATCCTACTTATGGTCAATAGGAAGAACCCCATGTTGAGATCAAAATGTGTTGACCGATATGCGTTGCTCCTCGAAGTTACACGTCAAGCTCAAGATCACGTATATTCTCAAAATTTTACACCCAGAGCTCGAGGCGTCCTCAGTTGCAAGCTTCCTGGTCTTATACCAAGCGTTGATAGGCTCATTCTTGACTGCCGAGAGACCAGAAGCTCAATATAAATCCTTTGGATACGTCTTCGGGTAACCAAACACGTTGTGCATCACGGACTTCACAGGCATACCCACCGCGACAATCAGTGTATTGCGCCTAAACTACCGTAACAGCTGTCTCGAGTTGCATAAATATGGCGATTGCTGAACTACAGACTACGTGTGAAAGAAAGCCAGTGCCACCACGCATCGTAAGACGCGGATTTCAAGAGTAACTTTTTTGTTACGGGGCAGTTTTTATGAAGGGCAGAATATACGGCTTGGCGGTGCAGCTATGGTGCTTTGAGGGCTGTCGTACGTCGTTGAGCACCAGGAAACGTCGCACTAGCCTCCAGCAGTCTTCGTTGAGCGTGTCCAGTTGAGGGCGATCGTGTTGGCGAGGATCGCACACGACGCTTTCCTGGACGACGCCGGCCAGTCGCATGAAGTCGTGCAGGCCTTCAAAGCTGAGAAGCCCGCGGTGAACGATCGAAGTGACCTCGGCAACGCTGATGCTCTGTTGCTCAGCGAGCTCTTCGAGCAGCCCAGCGTGGCGCCATACCTGCTCTAGTGCTCCGGCCGAGTGCCTGCGTCATAAAAATGGACTTTCTTATGCAGCGTAATATAATGAGCAGACGCGCAACTCAATTTAAGCAATTGCTTTGCGAGTTACCCTAAACCATCATCTTATACGTCGCGAGACAGGAGTCTGACGAAAAATCAAAAATCAAAGCGACCTTTTGAGTTTTCTTAGAGTGCGCAACACACAAATTTATTTTAGTATGACAGAATACCGGACAAGAGCGACACTTCAAAACAAAAAAAAAAGAGGGAGGGGAATCTTCAATGAGTAGTTATAAACTAATCGGTATGTCTTACTGCTTGAGCTTCAACGCGAAGCTCAAATCCCGGATTAGTTCGAGAAAAAAACAATAGTAAGAGTTTGACACGCTCACTTATAAAGACACGTAGCCATTATACTGATATAACAATATGGCAAATTGAAATTCTTGTGAGCAGAACGAATGCTCTTGCTTAAGTCCCTGATCTAGATTCTTAAGTCCGGGAGTACTTACAGTGAAGAATGAATTTGTTTTAGCCACTATCAAATGACAGATCCAGCATTAGAGTTTTACTAAACTGGTGGTGCAGAATGTTTCAGCCAAGCATGTACAGGTAGTTGGTTTGCTCGTGCCGGCATGAACAGTTATTCTGCTCGATGCCGCAGTGACAGTTTTTTAAATATATATGAAAATTTTAAAAAAAGATAAACGTGAAAGTATCTCGGTACTTTCATCGCAACGGTCGTCGGAATACGAATCGACGCATACTTCTAGATTCTTGACGCTCCTATTTAGAGATAGGGCACCAACTATCTCTGTCCAAGATGCGTTCGTATTTTCTTCCGTGTCACCTTCATCCCAGTACAAGGTGAGAAGAAGCTTTTGTAGCGACGTCGTAG
Source organism: Rhipicephalus microplus (assembly GCF_013339725.1). Classification (NCBI taxonomy): domain Eukaryota; kingdom Metazoa; phylum Arthropoda; class Arachnida; order Ixodida; family Ixodidae; genus Rhipicephalus; species Rhipicephalus microplus. The sequence goes on from NC_051166.1 coordinate 140,368,814, forward strand.
CTTGGATGTACGAGGCCACGGACGAAGCCAGAGGTAGATTTCCCATTCTGATGCGCAACCCTATGGAAGTTATATGGGTAAACGGCGGCAATAGGCGAATAATCTGAGCCAATTGACTGCCGTGGCATAACACTTCCACAATCGAAAATGCCTTTGAGTATATCAAGTCCATGTTGTGACGAACAAGGTATGCACCTAGCGATACCTTCTCTTCGGCTCCGCTTTCTTTTAACACTTTGCACAACGCTGGGAGGTGGTAATGAGCGGTGTAGGGCACAAAAACAATTATTTTTTTCAAACTTGCCTTTCCAGCAGCAGTCCAGAAAAAATCGGCCCACTGCTCTGGCTTCCAGATCGAAAAGGGCAGGTTGAGTTCCTCCAGCGTGTTGTTGTTGGAAAGCGGGGCTTGCCACAAGTTGTAAGCGGTGCCTGGCTGAAGAGATAAGTCTTGAGCGCAATACACAGCTTTAAAGCTCCGCATGGTTTTGTTTTCACTAAAGATGTGCGCCGCCAGTTGAGCATTCACTTGATCGAATACGACGTTAGTCAGATTTAGGTTCTCGATTGCTTCGTTTAGGAGGAGCCCTTCCGCAATCCAGTTGAAGCAATTTATTCTTGTGATATAATCGGCGGTTACACAGAGAGTGGTCAGCGAGGTGTTAGTCTTCAAGTATTCTGCGAACACACCTAGTTCGGCTTCGCATATCACCGAACCATGAATTGACAGCTCTTTGAGCGTACTATTTTCCATCAAAGCAACGACGAGGCATTTGGCCCTACTGCCTCTCAGGCACAACGCGCCAATATTGAGTGTAGTCAGTGATAAACGAGTCCGAATGACGTTCGGCAGTGAAAACTGTAGTTTGTCGCATGACGACATAGCTAAAAAACTAAGTACTTCCAAGCGTTCCATCGAACACAGGGCGTCATCGACGTTTTTGTTCAACACAGAAGCTCTGAAATGAACTCGAATTGGCTTAACCAAACGCCTACATTTGAGTACATCAAATATTTGTGGTTGGTATTCATAAAGCCCGTCGTAATCAATCTTGACGTGATCTATGCATGCATGTGCCTTGATCAGCCAAAGAAACAGGGATATCACTTGTCTGGTCTTTTGCGCGTCGCTCTGAATGTGGATACCCTTGTCAACAAAACTGGTGAGAGACAGCTGTCCACACGTTTCCGGCGTCTCAATCAATTCAATTTTAGCCCAAAAGAGGACCTCGTTCAAGCTGGAGAGATGTTCGACAAGCTGACAAGTGCTCTCAGTAGTGGCTGTGCAAGGCGAAAATCTATCAATTAGTTTATGTGTCACTGAACTTTCCAGGAAACTTCTTCTTCCTTCTAAGGTGAGACTGTAGCTTCCCGCTCCTGCCATTTTCTGTCTCAGTATATGACTGCCATGGGTGCTCAACTTAGCCTGCGTAAGAGAGAGAAGACAAACAATTGCTGTTGCAGTGTCAGAAGACTCGTGCTGCTTGGAAGCTAATAAACGTGCGCATCAATATCTCAAACAATGTAGGTAGAGTGTTTTGATGGATACCAAAACATTATTAGTGCAAGAAGTGAATAGATATAGAAGTAAAACTAAACTCAATGCAGAAACAATAGCTTTCATGCATTCCCTCCTTAGCTCACGATTCCACCCTTAACTGCGATTAGCACTGATGTTGCTGTAGTTAATTAACACCATATATTCATCAGCAGTGCAGTATATTGTACACTCAAGGTAACAGCAGATAAAATGGCGCCATTGGGGCTCTTAGTTGGTACAAATCATACTGAAATAATAATAAACAGATTGTTGTGATATTTTATCCAGCCCGCACTCATGTTTTACTGCAAATACCTTGATGAAGTATGATTCACCCGAACTACTTTAGCGTGTGGTAAATCGTTTATATTAAATAAATACTATAATTGTCCTCAAAAAGTTATTCATAACGGCGAGTTGCTCGTATAGCCGTTATTGAATTAGCGCACAATTATTGTGATTGTCAGGGTAGCCAGGTGCTTGATAAGCGATAGTTGCCTGCGCAACTGCAATGTTGTTCGAGAATTGGTACTGGATTTTAAACAAAGCAGGTACTACTGTCAAGTTTGTACAAGTAATGCAGCCGAAGTCATGTGCTCAAGTGCTCCTGCTATATCGTGCGTTTTTTTCATTGAACAGACTTTTCCGTCTAGGTGGCTGCAGTTTTCGAGTTGAAAAGTTACTGAGCAAGCGATGTAGCTAGAGGCAACCTGTAAACAAGTAGTCAAGTCCTGGTCAAGACGACTTTTGAAGCTTTGAAGTTTACTAAGCTTGTTGAGGAACACGGGGCAAACCAGTAAGCATTGCCGATGTTGTATCAAGTTCGTCCGCATGGCCGGACCAGACGTCTTGTGAGACGTCAGGTCCGTCCGGCCAAGAAAACAGATCTGTCACGCGTAGAAAGCACCTGCACAGTTGGTATCTTCGTGGTCGTAGAAATAGATGGCTGTGACTGCCGAAAAATCAATTCCTTCGCGCATAGCATAGCACCCCAGGATGTCCAGAGGGGTTGTGTCTACAACGCCATGAAGCCACCGTCAGAGAGGAGGTCGCAATCAAACGCTAGAAACGCTCACGTAGTTCATGCTGGGAAGCTCGCATTGGGGGAGACGGCGTTTCGTCGCGCAAGGCGATGCGTAACTTTGGTGGAGTATTGGCCTGCTCCTCCTAAACGCGACGACGAAATGAAAGCCCTTCAACTGAGCACAGCAGGCGCCACTGCGTTTTAAGCGAATCCCCATCATATGAGCCACACACATGCAGTCAGTATCGCAATCGACAAATCTGACCGAGAGCACGCGTCCTGCAGAACGCGAACATCAATACGCCATGACTCCTCCGACAAAGAAAATGAAGTTTCAGTTCTAAGAGAATCGGATAATGGTCACAGATGGTCAAAGATGATGGTCAAAGCACGTGGAATATAAGCCTGGTTGAGTCTGCTGGAGGATAGTCTGCGGCGCCATGTCAACACAAAAGTATTTTCGTGCACGACAATGCCAGCAATGAGAAATGCTGGACATGGCGTAGCAGCTCACTTGAGTTCCAAGCAGACCGACCCCAGCCAGGACAATGCACATAACTTTGCGTATTTATCACACAGTTAGTCTTCATTCAGAAATACGTGACGATAGTCGAGAGAAAAAACATCCAACTCACTGGACCTGGTGAGTTCTTCTTCTTGCTCGTCTGAACACTGCGACTCACGCCCACTGGTGAAGTTTGGCTCGTTGGGTAGTAATTGGGGATGATGATGATGATGTGGATGGTTCATACAGAGGAGGAGCAGCCTAGAATTGATTGCACGATTTAGTAAGAAATTTCGAGCATGGAATATTTATGAGATAAATAACGTACGTGAAACGGAAAAAAGTGAAACTATTGTTTTTCTCCCGATCAGACAAAAAAGCTTAAAATTTTATTAAAACGACTAAACTATTCATATATATAAAATTGCCTGATTACCCATTTGCGTAGCTGTGTAATTTTATTTATACGGTAAGAATAGAATAACTTGTATACCTAAATAAATTCTTAATACCTAAGTTCATACACCTGATATGATAATGAAAATGAAAGCATCATCACAATATATAACAAAGAACTTCAACTCTTATATATATCTGTGTATATACGCTGTAGAAGCCAAGAACGGCAACAGGGCAACAACCATGTAGTTAACTTTTACCAATCGAAACAAGTTATAATAATTGGTCTGACAAGCCTTTAGCAAGTAATGCCTAGTAAACAATGTTTCAGAACTAAAGTGTTGTGGTTTTCTGGAATAAATTTCAAGAATTTGGAGTGTGCACCTCTTCGTAGTATAATCAGTCTATACTGTATTTCTCAGCGTACGTAGTGTGCAACGCATGTACGGAGTATGAAATTTTGGAATAAAAGCATGAACATTATAACAGCCCCATAACCACCTCGTCACAATATCGCAAGTTTTCGGGAATCAATCTGTAGTTTTGCACATATCATCTGAAATTTCAATAATGTGATTCTCCAAGGTAGATCTTTCCTAATCCTACACCGAGGGATTTGTGCGCTTTGAAATGTTCCAAATCAGACCTACGAATCTTTAATATCTGTTTATAACAGAGTGGCTAATTATATAGTCGAATAATACTGAACGGTGTTAATATTCAGATGCCGCTTATATATGTTAAATCACTCAATAGTCGATGTAAATATGTTATAACTGGAGTTCACAAAGCGGTCACCGATCTGTCCAAAAAAAAACACTATCTCTGGTATGAATTATAATTATTTGAGAGAATGAAATGAGGGGAAGGTTCAAAGTATAACGCCTAAAAGTAGCAGACTAAAAGAAGACTCGTTTAGTTTTACGGTGGCTAGGCGAGGTCCACAGTAGGGCCAACGTTGTTGACAGTGAGCTGACCAAGATTATCCCCAGCCCTTGTTTTCCTTTAGAGATACCCTGCAAAACATCGGGCTAAGTATACGCACTCTACCCCCACCTCATCCTACATTATACAAGGCAGCACATATCGCGTGTGGACAATTATATTCGTCATACTTTCCAATTTCTTATGTATTGTCGAAGACAGACTTTTCTGTGTATAGAATCCGCAGTGTAAATTCTGTCCTCAGACGGCCACTTTAGTTCGTATGGTCTGGAAGTGCCACAACAATCTCAATATATCGTCGGATAATAATCGTACAATAGTCGAGTGACAGGCGACCCTGTCCAGCTTTTACCTCGTGCAGCAACAGGTCCTGGTCGACCGAGCCCAGACTGCATGAGGCAAGAGCCTTTGGTATTTGGGAGTGGAAGGTCCAACCACTAGCGACTTATGTGTTATTCATAAATGTTTAATTATCTGCCTTCTCATCCTTAAGACAGCGTCAAGCTCAGACGCAGCCTTTGCCAGTAGTATTCAGCCCTTTTTGACACCCGCCAGCGCTTGACCTGATAATTAAGATCCCACCGAGATAAGCAATAATGAAACTTCATTGATATATTTTATCTATCAATCAAATGCTGGGCGCCCTCCGTATACGCGTTTATAGCAAGAACTTTACGCGCACGTGCTTCTGAGTAGTTTTGTTCATGTTTTTTTCTCCTTCAACAAAAGATACAGTTGTGATGCATCAAACCATTGGGTGCCGGAATGTTTTTCTCTTGCATCAGGTCTTTACAATATATTAGTGTTCCGGCGCAAATAAGAAAGTACAAGCTTAGAATCACGCCCATTCCACATGAACAACTCGGGGCGCTAAGTGTTGCTGACTGAATAGCTTTCATTATTTCTTTACCTTCTTCTTCGACAATCACTTAAATCATATCCAGCACAGCCACTTTTCTACCCAAATGGGACTCTTCAGAGGAAAGCCCTGCCGTGGTGTCCTAGTAGCTAGATACTTGGCTGCTGACCCGCAGGTCAGGGGATCGAATCCCGGTGGCCGTGGCTGCATTTCCGATGGAGGCGGAAATGTTGTAGGCCAGCGTGCTCAGATTTCGTTGCACGTTGAAAAACTGCAGGTGGTCGAAATTTCCCAAGCCCTCCTCTACAGCGTCTCTCATAATGATATGGTGGTTTTGGGACGTTAAACCCCACATATCATTATCATCGTCACGCTTCATAGGTGCTTCAACGCGATCAAAGTGTTGACGCTTACAACTTCTACATTAACTTCATCGACTTATTTGAATTATTTTTTTTATTTTTCAAAGGTTGTTGCTATTGGTCAGTCGACTTCAGGAATGTATCAGCACAGGAATCGCCAAAATATTCCTACAGGAATGCTTTCAATGGTTGAAGTTTGGAATGAATTCTGGTTTTGTGTACAAAGTGTATCCGACATATCTATAGCGCTCTATACATACTTACATCCTTCAGACGCTGATGTCGTTACGAACGCCCAAGAGCTAGAGCGAACGTTTTTTATGGGTGTGCGTATGCCATGACTGGGTAATATCGGAATACCCTGGTATCGCGATGGCACCTAAGATAGTGCATAAGTGAAAACTCTCAATCTCTGTATTTCTGAATCGGGACACAATTCATATTAAAAAAATGTATCTGCATCTCAGTAGTGAAATACGTTTGTGATGTATCGAACATATCGCGATACTGCGCAGGTCGGAGCTACCTCATTACCTTTCTTTCAGAAATTAGGTGACATGTTCTCAAGGGGAAACAGAAAACCTTTGCTAAGCCAAGCAAAGGTATGTTACCACTATCTGAGGGGCGCCGAAGGGTTCCACAAAGCAAGAATTTCATATGCGGCAAAGGTTCCGAAGCCCTGACATTCGCGGAGGCAGTACTGTAATACCCTGCCAGCGAAATTCGTGGACTGTATAAGCAAGTGCCGCTGCCCCCCACATTTTAAAGACAATAGTCTTTCTTGGGGACCTTCCACGGAAAAGTTTTGGTCCATCTGTCAGTACATTTGCCTGTTTGTACGCCCTAACGATACCTCCAACGGCACCAAACGGCCAACCTCATCCACAGCGCTCACCAATACTGCTCAAGGTTTAGCGTACATAGCTGTGCGGTTGTCAATTAAAAAGAGCAAATATTGCGCACATCTGAGGCGCCATAACAACAGGTCTATGTTTTGAATGTCTGGTTGTATACTAGAACAGGCACACACAAGTAACTCTCAGGACTGTAGCGTTTATCGCGTTGCGCTAACAGTGCAACGCGATGCTCAAGAAGGTGTTTCCAACGCTTTGCTACGACGACATGGTGGTGGCACCTGCCCGTTGCTTTTAATTTTGCACCTTACCACCTCCGAGACTGGCCGCATCTTTCTTTGCGGTCGTGCACGCCATCGTTTTCGAAGATAACTGCCAGATGGCGCTCGTGTGTGACGTGCCAGTTAAAATTTTTGTAGCACTTATTTTATTGTACGGCTTTTTCGGGGATCAGTCACCATGTATTTATTAGTTTGTGTGTTCGAATTTTCATTTTTGTTGTCTTTTGTTTTTTTTTTCCTTTTTCCACGCTATGGGGGAGGTGCACGTACATTGAACACGCAATTTTGTAGTAGAGCTCTGACTTTCTCTTTTTCGTAAGGCAGGGCTCGAGTTCTCTAATTATAGAGTGAGACCCAGTCATAGGGACAATTGGTGTCGGAAAAAAAACATGAATTAAAAGACTGTGAAGTGTTCAGGCTGTGGGGTGGGTTTGAAAGTGGACCCAAGTGTAGAAGCGGATGGAGAAGAGGCTGACGCGAAGTTTAGGCAATGTGAGGTCGAGGATAAAATGGAGAAAATGATGGTTGCCCAGAGTGAACTGCTGATGAGAATCCCCGAGCTCGAGACGGCGTTGGTGACAAAGCAAGAGAAAATGAGGGCAATGGGAGAAAGACTGAAGTCCGCCGAAGAAGCACTAGTCAAGGTGAATAGAGGAGCGGCCTATGGAGAGAACAGTAAGGAACCGGCATCCAGAACGGCGGAGAAGAAAGGGCAAGCAAGTTTGGAATAAACAGGTTCAGCCGGTTCAATTGTCGCAAGGTCCAGCTTCAGCGAAGTAGTGATGGGGCTGGGAGGGGACAAAGAAGCTGGCGTCACAGGTGCAAGTAACCCCCAGGTGCAGGACACCCCAGCTGAAAAGTCACAGCATGTGATAATCGCCGGGGACTCGAATTTAAATCGATGCACAGAAGCCATCAAAGAGAGGGTAAGAGGTGACAACAGGATTACAGTAGGGGCGTTCCGAGGACGCAAGCTGGAAGAAGTCATGAGGCAAGCGAGCGCGAAACTCAAAACTACAGCTGATAGACGAAACCTTGTGATAATTTCAGGTGGTTTAAACGAAGTCTTAAATGAAGATACAGCAGGACAAGCAACGACACAGGCGAAAGGCGTCAATGACATGTGCGCCACTTCTCCTCAGGTACAGGTAGTGATATGCACGAGACCGTAGGTACTGGTGCGTGATAGCAACCTGCAAAGAGCGGTTGTCAACGCAAACCAAGAGATATGGTGGATGAGTCGATAGAAAGGCTTTGAGGTGGTTGAAATAAACAGAGAGGTGCATAGGTGGGGTGGCTTTCAACGAGACAGAATTCACTTCGATTGGCGGCTAATTCATTAGGTGGGTTTGCGATTTGCAGGACGCGCAGTAGCTTTTTTTGGGGAGCAAGTGGGCCCTTCAGGGTGCAGGATAGCTAGTAACAAAGAAAACAACCAGGGAGACTCTTTGACAGGTGGTATAGACAGATACGATTCCAAAGTGGCACCAGTATCGAAGATAGGTAGAGTGCGGGGCAGAAATAGACGTAGGCACGAGCGCCGAGCCAATTCAGACATAGGGTATAGTACATACAGGGTGGTAGGAACAGGCTGAAGTGGGAAGAGATAGAAGAACAGCTAAGGGAGGAGAGGCCGATGGCATACGGTTTTGTAGAAACACATCTTAAGGACTTGGAACAACGTCCTAACAATCCGGACTACGCGCGGGAATATTGTAATACAACAGACGGCTGCAGAAAGGGGGGTGGTATTGGGGCATTCATTCATAAAAGTACAGACTGGCAAAGGGTCAGGCAGGAGTGCGAGGAACATTTCTAGCTAAAAGGGAAAGTGGCAAGCAAATAACATTCCTTGGTTTCGTGTACTTGTGCACGGGAGCAAAGGCCAGAGAGGAAAACCAGGGAATGGTAAAGTGTATATCAAAGGACATTCAGGAGTTAGGAGGGGAGTGCGAGATAAATATACTAGGAGATATGAATGCGCACATAGAAGATATAGATGGGTATACCAACCCGACAGGAAAAATGATCATGGATGTGTGTGAAAGGCTTGATTTGATCATTTGCAACAGTACCAAGAAGTGTGAAAGGCAAATAAAATGGGAGGTAGGAAAGCTGCAGTCGACGATAGATTACGCGCTGATGTCACATAGAATGTATGATAAGCTCAGGGGAATACACATACATGAAGGTGGCTCCAGAAGTCTTGGTAGTGATCACACGTATCAAGGTAAGTTTTGGAAGAGCAGTAAAAGTGGGAAGGAGACAAGATGAGCAACTACAGGAAAATTTTTATTCAGAAAGGCAAATTGAAATAGCAACTAAAAAATTTGAGAAATTAATCACTGAGGACAATAAAACAGTGTTGACATACACGAATCTAATTAAACTGAGCTAGAGCTTTGAGCTAGAACTAAGGCACAGGACAAGTCACCCCAGAAAAGAAGACACAAATCCAAAAGTTGGTGGGATGAGGAAGTTAAGAGAGCCATAGCAAAACGCCAGGAAGCCTCTAGGGAACACCGACATGCTAAGCAGCGGGGTGAACCGACAGATGATGCTGAAATGAAATTGGAAATTTTTATAAGTTGTAGAAGAGATGCATTCCTTCTGATCATTGAAAAGATTAGAAGAAATGAAGCTCAGTGGCTGGCAAAAGTACATAAAACATAAAAAGGCAGCTGCGAAATTTTGGCACCATCTAAACTCCCTAAGAATTGAGAGGAGCCCAGAGCAGAGGTTTATAACTACAGCTCAAGGTGCTAGGCTAGAAGGGGACGAAGCTATTGAATATATAAGAGCAAGGGTGACGGAAAATTTCAACAAAGAAGTGCTTTATGCACCACAATAGACAAAGATGAATCAAGTGGCGCAATGGCTCCATTTACACAACGAGAGCGGGAAAGTGCTGAGAAAAGGGTTCCTAGTAGGACATCAACAGGCCCAGTTGGCATTCCAATCATGCTGATAAAGACATAAGGTCCGAAGTCTAAGTGGGCTTTGAGAGAGGCAGTGAGAAAAATAATATGCCATGGTGAATTTCCCGTTGAATCAAAACTTAGCAGGATGAGCATGGTATATAAAGGAAAGGGGGACAAAGCTGACATAAACAACTACCGTCCTATAAGAGAGACATCAGAAGTCTACACGCTGGTGATTCAGATTATAAAGGAAAGACTGCCGGCAGGCATCGTGTTCTCACTTCTTCTCGTTCTCCTTGTGTAATGCATGTACATTCCCTGAGGGAAAATCTAGTTCATGAATTGCTTTGCACGTGCCATTAGTAAAAGTCGCATTTAATAGTAATAGCGTACTATTGCACACGCAATACAATTAAAACAGCGGTTTCCGCTTGGTGTGCAAAAAAATATTTCTTGCAGCGACACGTTGCAAGAAGCGAGAAAACTAAAAACGAACAAATGCCTGGCTAAACTATTGATAGATATATGTGGATCATTGTCCCAAAACTACTACATAATTATGGGAGACGCCGTAGTGAAGGGTTCCGAAAATTTCTACTACAAGGAGCTCTTTGAGGTGCACCAAAATCTGAGCACGCGGGCTGCCATGCCTCTATTGAAATTCAGCCGCTGCCGCGGGGATTCGATCCCACGACCTGCGGTTCTGCATCCGAGTACCTAATCCACTAGACCACCCCGGCAGGGGGCCTGATTAAAATAGGATACCCTATGATTCCACGGACAACACTCTCTAATGTCTGATGCTGAGCCGTGCACAGAAATACCGAGATGATGATGGCCTAAGTGCATAGCTCACACCCATTCTGGGAGATAACTTCCTCTTTTTCGTCTTCTTGAACCTTCACACCACTTCCTTCCCCTTTAATAGCCATAGTCCTAAAACTCACTGGACCTGCACGCCACATAGGGTAGCCAAACCTGCCGGCGAAGGAAGCGATCATCGTGTTCGCGGGAGCAAACTTTTTGTGCTGTCCAGCAGAAGAAGTGCTGTTGTGTTGACACGTGTGGCCCGAAACTCCAATCCATGTGCGACCAGAGCACAAGATGGAATTTCGGCACTGTATTTACAGAGATATCTGTTGCGAGAAAACAGTGGTCGTTTGCTTCGTCGTTCACCTCACATAAGGCCACGTGTTCACTGCTCTTTCATCTTAACTGAGTGTCTTTCCCTTTAGGTGCCTCTAGCGGCAACTAACGCCAATTCAAAAGGATGTTGGCCACCGGAACCCGAGCAGGGGAGCGATCGCGCAACGACACCGTTTCGAATGTGAATGTTTTTGTCGTTGTTATCCCTGCGATCAGTGAGCCACGAGCATTGAAGGATAAGAACAGCGTATAGCATAACGCATAAGGCAAGGCTCCGCGATAGCACAACTTCAGCGGCTGTGTGACACTGCAATCGCTGCTGTCGTCTGTTACAAGCTGACACCTTATTTATTGCTGCATTGGCCTGAAGGTTAATATTTGAAACGGTTGGTGAAGCAGCCTGCACTACACGTGTGCAGTTTTGCTCAACCAGGAGGAGCAGCATCAATGGGCTCGTCACCTCACCATCACTTTTGCCAACAATTTGATGCAGCTGCGTTCGTCTGAAGAACACGAAGTCTGGCGAAAAAAAAAGAACACGCGTTAATACTATGGTTATCTTACGATTGTTAACAACCTACAGCCTTTGGATATCAAACGGGAACAAAAGATCTTAAGCTAGGCACCAAAGCCGTAGTATTCGGCGAACAAAAATACTTCAAAATGAGCGCGTCGCTTCTGCTACCAAATGCTCCCGGAAAATACTTGCTTCTGATGCGTACGTCGGCATGGCCTTGGTGCAAGCACACGGTGACTAATACGCGTCCTATTGTCTACAAATCCTCCCTCTAGCCACTAAAGGACTCGGAAGCTGACCCGCAGGTCGCGGGATTGAATCCCGGCTGTGGCGGCTGCACTTCCGTTGAAGGTGGAAATGTTGTAGGCCCGTGTGCTAAGATTTGTGTGCATGTTAAAGAACACAAGGTGGTGGAAATTCCCGTAGCCCTCCACTACGATGGCTCTCATAATCATATGATGGTTTTAGGACGTTAAACCCGTCATATAAATCAATCAATTACAAATCCTCCTCCCCAGTCCCATCAATACAATGCGTGCACCAGCCAAAGCATTTGGTTACTTTAATCGTTCTTTTTACCGACGTGCGACAAAAGATTCAGCAACAAAAATTTGCTCACAGTGAGCAAATTTCTCCTGGTTAACTAAAAAAGAGCGCTTTCTTGCCCACAAGGGAGGAAAGCGATCTTGTACGTAATTCGACCATCTTTGGAGCAAAAAGATTTTTTCGAATTGTGAAGTTACTCTGCAGTTACTCTTTAAATATATGATTCAATGGGCGGAAACAGGAGGACGAGCCAATATGAAGCGAAACAACGCTGTTTTTATCTCTGATAAAAAGACGGCAGTGGTCAGAAGCTCGGCGCTTCTTCCAACTGCCGTCAATTGTGAAAAAGGTAAGCTTATTTCAGTTCGGACTCGGTAGTTTGGAAAATATTGGTGCGAATTGTGTCTTCATTCTTTTTCGTGCTTGTAAATTGTGACCATAATCATTTTTATAATATAAACCATCTGTCTATATAAAAGAAAAAAAAATGATATTCTTGTTCTCGACCCGTCGTTGAAGCTAATGACTCTACATTTCCAAATGTACCCCAGGATGTCCACAAGCACCCCAAGATGTCATCAAGGGTTGTTTCTACAACGCCAATAAGCCACCGCCAAAGACGAAGTGGCAATCAAATGCTGGAAACGCTCCCGTAGTTCATGCTGTGAAGCTCGCATTGGGGGAGACGGCGTTTCGTTGCGCAAGGCGACACGTAACTTTGCTGGAGTATTGGCCTGCTCCTCTAAAACTCTACGACAAAATGAAAGCCCTTCAACTGAGCACAGCAGGCGCCACTGCGTTTTAAGCGAATCCCCATCATATGAGCCACACACATGCAGTCAGTATCGCAATTGACAAATCTGACCGAGAGCACGCGTCCTGCAGAACGCGAACATCAATACGTAATGGCTCCTGCGACAAAGAAAATGAAGTTTGTTCTAAGAGAATCGTATGATAATTATAAATGTACAGAGGAGAAGGTGGGAGAAGCGGAACACGTAAGTTGGAGACAAACGCCTATGAAGCACGTGGAATATAGGCCCGGTCGAGTCTGCTAGAGGATGGTCTGCGGCGCCATGTCAACACAAAAGTATTTTTTGTGCACGAAATTGTACGCAATGAGAAATTCTGGACTTGGCGTAGCAGCTCACATGAACTCCAAGCAGACCGACACCAGCCAGGACCTTGCACATCACATCGCGCATTTATCACACAGTTAGTCTCCCATTAGAAATACGTGGCGACAGACGAGAAAAAAAAACATCCAACTCACTGGACCTGGTGAGTTCTTCTTGCTCGTCTGAACACTGTGACTCACACCCGCTGCTGAAGATTGGCTAGAAATAGGTTGATGATCATGATGATGGCGCCTCGAGTATGGTTCATACCCACTGAAGGCAATCGGCAAAGAGTTTGTTATACGAGTTGATGAGAAAGTTTTAGGATTGATCTTTCATGAGAAAAATAACGTATTAGAATGAAAGGAGTGAATAATTATTTTTCTCCCGTTCAGATAAAAAGCATAGTCATCATGTTTGAACGACTGTTCTGAATAATTATGCAAAATTGCCTAATGACCCAATTGGGTAGCTGTGTAACTTTATTTATTGGGTAAGAATAGAATATCTAGTATACCTGAATAAATACTTATTGCGGAAGTTTATGCGCATGATATAGTAATGAAACTCGAAGCATCATTACAACATATAACAAAGAATTTCAACCTTGTGTATATCTGCGTATATACGTTGTGGAAGGCAAGAACGGCCACAGGGCAAGAACCATGTTGTTAACTTTTACCTATCGAAACAATTTATAATACTTAGTCTGACAGGCCTTTAGCAGGTAATGTTTGATGAACAATGGTTCAGTGCTAAAGTGTTGTGATTTTCCGCAATAAATTTAAAGAATTTTCAGTGTGCACTCTTTTCGTAATACAATCAGTCTACTGTAATTTTCAGCATACGTAGTGTCCTACGCATATACGGAGTATGAAAGTTTGGAATAAAATAATGAACATTAGAACATCCCTTTTACTCCCTCGTCACAATATCGCAAGTTTTCGGGAAGCAATCTGTAGTTTTGTACATATCACCCGAAACTTCAATAGGGTGATTCTTCCAAGTTAGAACTTTCATAACCCCACACCAAAGGGTTTGTGCGCTAGGGAAATGTTGCAAATCTGACCCACGAATCTTTATTGTCTGTTTTTAATGGAGTGGCTAAAATTTGGTGCAAATAATATTACTGAATCGTGTTAACATTCAACTGCAGCTCATTTATGTTTAATCAAAAGATAATAGATGTAAACATGTAATACCTGAACTTGGCAAGGCGGTCACCGATCTTTCCGAAAAAAAAACACGATCCCTAGTATGCATTAAAAATGGTTGAGAGAATGAATTGAGAGGGAGATTATAAATATAACGCCTAAGCAGTAGCAGACTAAGAGTAGACTCCTGAGCAACGCCACTAAAGCAACACACAACGTCGGGCTAATAAAAGTTTTACAGTGGCTATGCGAGGTCCACTCTCGGGCCAACATTGTTGACAGTGAGCTGACCAGGACTATCCCCAGCCCTTTTTTTCTATACAGATACCCTGCAACGCATCAGGCTTAATATACGCACTCTACCCCCCCCCCCCCCCCGAGATCCTACATTACATAAGACCGCGAAGATCGCGTGTGGACGATTATATTAATCATACTTTCCAACTTCTTATGTATCGTCAAAAACAGACCCTTCTGTCTATAGAATCCGCAGTGTAAATTCTCTCCTCAGGCGGTCACTTCATTTCATATGGTCTTGCAGTGCTACAACGATCTCAATATATCGTTGGATCATGATGGTACTTATGTCGAGTGACAGGTGACCCCGTCCATCCCTGACCTCGTGCAGCAACAGGTCCTGGTCAACCGAGCCCGGACCGCATGTGCGAAGAGCCAATGGCGCTCGGGACTGGGAGGTCCAACCACTAGAAACCTATGTATTATCGATAAACGTTTCATTATCTCTCTTCTCAATACAAAGGCAGCGTCGAGCTCAGACGCAGACTTTGCCAGTAGCATCCAGCCTTGTTGCCACCCGCCAGCGCTCGACCTGAGAAGTAGGATCTGACTGAGATAAACAATTTAAAATTCTATTCCTTTATTTCATTTATCAATCACACGTTTAGAGCCCTCCGTAAGCGTGGTAATAGCGAGAAGTTCAAGCGCGCGTGCTTCTGGTAGTTTTGTTCATGTTTTCTCTTCTTTAACAAAGGATAAAGTTGTGATTTGTTAGGACATCGCGCACGTAATTATTTTTTGCCTGCATTTGGTCGTTACAAGGGTTTGTGTACGAGCACAAATAAGAAAGTACCAGCTTGCAATCATGCCCAATATACATGGACGATTCGGGGCGCAAAGTATTGCCTACTGAATATATTGCATTATGGCTTTATTGTCTCATTCGGCAATGACTTACACTGTTCGTCAGCACAGTCGCTTTTCTACCCGAAGAAGAGACTTCAGCAGAACGACTGATTCACATTACATGGGAGCTTTGCTAACCAGTTCTTCGAAGCTATCACAGGATTAAAACCTTGCGATTTCAACTAATAAATGCATCGACAAAATTTGAAGCATTCTTTTTTTGCTCATCAGTCAGTCGACTTCACTAATATATCAGCATCCAGAATAGCCCAAATATTCCTTCAGGAATTCTTTTTGTGGAAAAAGATTTATTTTAATGCGGGTTCTGTGCAAAGAGAACTCCACATATTTAGAGCGTTTTATACTTTACATCCTTTCAGACACTCATGTCGTTACGTCCCGGCTGCGGTGGCTGTATTTCCGATGGAGGCGGAAATTCTGTAGGCCCGTTTGCTCAGATTTGGCTGCACGTTAAGGAAACCCTGGTGGTCGAAATTTCCGTAGCCGTCCACTACGGCATCTCTTATAATCGTATGGTGCTTTTGGGACGTTAAACCCCACATATCAATCAGTCAAGCCGTTACGAGCACTCAAGAACTACAGTGACAGTATCCAATGTGTGTGCGTACGTCATGACTGGGTAGTATGGCAATACCCTGGTATCGCGATAGTATTTAGGATAGTACCTAAGGGATACTTCTCCACGTATGTATTTCTGTATCGGGCTGCACTTGATTTGGAAAAAAATGTTTTCATATCTGAGTAGTGAAATACGTTTGTGATGCATAGAATTTATTGTGATACTGCGCAGGACAGAGTTACCACAATACTTTTTTCGAAAACATGTGCTAAGCCAAGCAAAAGCATGTCGCCACTCACATAGGGGTGACGATGACGAAGGTTTCCCTAAAGCAAAAAAAATTCCTATGCAGCAAAACACACGACTCAATGAGATTCACGAAGGCAGTACTCTAATACTCTACGGCCGAAAGTCGTGGTCTCTATAAGCGAGTGCCACCGCCCGCCACATTTTTCTCGATCAGTAAGTTATTACGTGACACTAGCGAGGCCGAACCGATGTTCTGTATATGGCAGCGTATTTATGTAGATGGTGTTGCTCGATTACATTTAGGGCAAGCACCAACTCATCAATATCAGCCTTGTGTCTATATAGTTAATTTTTACTATTTTTATACACTTGTGCTCGCTAGGGATAATAGTTTCAGGTATGGTTTCCTCAGTTCATTGAAGAGAAAAAGCAATGGCATTCTTATCCTGCGCCTAATGAATGTCTTCGTAGAGCATCAGCATTTCCTAGTAATTTATTCTTGTATCTGTATTCCGGAATACTTGTTTCCTCTTTATGCAATAGGATTTCCATTGTATCGCTTTATAGCAAAGGCGAATGTATCTGTATATCTATATTTAGGGCTTCCAGTGCTTGCACTTTGATATCTGCCCTGCCGTGGTGGCCTAGTGGCTAAGGTACACAGCTGCTGACCCGCAGGTCGCGGGATCGAATCCCGGCTGCGGAGGCTGCATTTACGATGAAGGCGGAAATGTTGTAGGCCCGTGTGGTCAGATTTCGGTGCACGTTAAAGAACCCCAGGTGGTCGAAATTTTCGGAGCCCTCCACTACGGCGTCTCTCGTAATGATATGGTTGTTTTGCGAAGTTAAACCCCCGATATCATTTTTATCATCATCACCATCTTCATTTTGATATCTGCATTCTGGAATACTTTTTTGAGTTGGAGAATCTCTGTCCAGGTGTACACGTGGTTACACAAGGGCGTGCTGTCGTCAAGCTTAACAAGCGCATTTTGTTCAGTGTGGTCGCACATAGTACCTCGTTAAAGTAGCTCTACGAAACGAGTTGCTGAGTTAGATGAGAAAAAAAGAGGTACTGCGTAAAAGGACCGGTACGACATGAGGACACTTTTTTTTACGTTACAACACTCCTAAACCTACCCACCAACAATCATTATTGAACTGACGAAGACGTGTTTGCCACGTGTTTGACAGTTCGTGTTCTCACTTATTCACCGTCCTTTTTGCGTCATACATGTGCATTCCTCCCGGGAAAACTTATTTCATTGATTGCTTCGCCTGTGCTTTTAGTAACAGTCGCATTTAGTAGTATTTGCGCGTTATTGCACGCGCAAAACAAATAAAACTGCGGTTTCAACGTGGTGTGCCCAATTGTTCATGCAGCGACACGTTTCAACAAGATACGCTCATAATTCTACGAATACCTGGATGTCACAATGATTGATATGTGCGGCTTAACGTCCCAATATTGCAACTTTATTATGAGAGACGCTGTAGTGAAGGGCTCCAGAAATTTCAGCCAGCTTGGGTTCTCTGACGTGTACCAAAACCAGAGCATGCGGGCCTGCAGGCTTTTCGCCTTTGTCGAAAATGCACGCACTGCAGCCGGGATTTCATCCCATGACCAGCGGGTCAGCAGCCTAGCAATTTTATCCACTAGACCACTGTGACTGTGCAGTGATAGTCATGATATGAGGGTCATGTGAAACATAATTATATGCTATGCTCATGGCGCGGTCGCGGACGTGTCGCTAGCTCCACATATACCAAATTTGGTATCACATGACGTAAATAGATGAAAAAGGTAAATGACATATTCTCATATGATAGTCATTATACGCGTGCGATACAAAACATGATTACATGCTACGCTCATTGCGCGCTCGCTGCCATTTCGCTAGTTCAACATATGCCAAATTTGGTATCACGTGACGTGAACTGACAACGAAGGTCAATGACATGTCCGAACATAATATTCATGAAATGAAAGTCATGTATGGTATAGTTCACCTCCACATCGTAACGTTGTGCTGATTTGAAAGTTACATATCAACTTTCATCATTCATGCTTCGCATATCATCGATTCCCACTGTACGTGGGATCTGCCGATTCTTTCGAGCTGAGAGCGCAGCTCCTAGAAGCTCCCGTCTGTTGTGGGGGCAAGAGCCGCGCGTTGATTGTTGGGAGGCAACAGTACGCGGGGCAACCACAAGTGTGCTCCCCCACCCTTCCCCCACTGTTCGCTCACGAAATAAGCGCGCGCGCAGACGACCTCGGCCACAAAGACGATGTGCGCTCCGCAAAGACTATTGGTCAGCTGCCAGCTAGTGATAAGTTCACGTGCTACGGGAACGCCAAACAGGCTTATAAATAGTGCGCCACACTCGCCTCGATGGCTACAGGTGGCGCTGACTGAAACTCCCATGTTTAATTCAGGTATAAATCTAATAAAGTGGCTGGGAGGATAGCCATCATGGTAGCTCAGTAGCAGATCATTGAACACGTTATTCGAAGGTTGCAGGTTCGGTTCCTGCTCAGGGCAAGTTATCTTTTTACCCACTTTTTTGTTCACATTTACATTACAATTGGGTCTAATAACGTTCTCTATACATTCCTTGGCACTATTGCCTGTAGATCTCATTAATATTGTGTCAAAACACGGACACACGAGCCTTTAAGTATACAATTTTTCCATTATATATGTATATATATATATATATATATATATATATATATATATATATATATATATATATATATATATATATATATATATATATATATATATGACGGCGGTGACAGCAAAAACCGTTGAGACTGTCCATATAATTGCTAACGCAATAAAATTAGGAGTGGTCACTCAGGCCAAAACCAGCGGCGCTACGCAGCTTCACACCGGCAGTCAGATGGCAACACACCACTCACGGCTTTTAAAGAAATGGATGTACTATTGGTGTCGAGATCGAGCATAGCGGCCACCTGGCGGCAGCTGGCCGAAGAGGCAAAGTGTAGATTGCTCCATGCGTCGTCTGCTAGCCACGTGGTGTTTCTATGTGAGCGTACGTCATGCACGTTCTCAAGGTGTGGTTCGTAAGTTCATGTAAGTGCGAGTGTAACTGTTTCTCCGTATGCCTGTAACGACGTACGATAGCATTTGGTCTTGTTCGGCTGCAAATGCATTGTAATAAGATCGGCAAGTGCCACTTCTCAAGAGTGCTGTTTATTGCCATCGTACCCTCCATTCACCAGAATATTTTCAGAGTGGGTGCAGCGTTTTGTTTCAAGCACATCGCAAAAAGCTCTTGGCATCCCTTCACACACCAGGGTTATTAAATGGTGTAGAAATGCAGCATTATATAGCGACTCGACAGTGAAAAAAAAAACAGGCTCTTGGTCATGCACTTGCGCGCCGTTGGTAGGTGTACAACTACAGCACTGTAGTTTATCGATTATGCGAGAAGCCTTAGTTGTGTTTAACTGGCGATGGTACCACTCATCGATATATAACTATCACATAAACGCTGACACATCGGTACTTAAACAGTACCTGATACAGAGTTGCCGAGCGCAACAACGTGCCTAAATTTAACAACGCTCTAAAGAGCCCAGACTTTGAAAATTAATTCAGACGGCATGCCTTATATATAATGTTGCATATATTCACTAAAAACTTCAACTTTTTCACATTGTCTTCGGCGTTTGTGTGGAATTTTTAGAGACTGACGGAAGGCACTGGTCATTTTTTGTCTGAAAATGGAAGTTGTCACAAAGAACAGCCTCTGCTTCGAGCTCTGTGAGTTTCTTAGTTCTTTTGCCAAGATTTTTCAATAATCGACACATCTCGAAGGGGCGTTTCCCCTTAGAATGGGGAATCAAAACCCCATCCAGCAACCGGGACCGGGCCGACCACATCATAATGCGTCAGACGCAAGTTCTCCCCCCGGCCCAAGCGTGGCCCACGTTGACAATTCTATATGACTCCTCCATTGAAGATATGGCTTCGGACAGCGACTACGTGGTCGTACCAAGCCGACGCCTGAAGAGGAAAATGAGCTGGACATCGCCCACTAGCCGGCAAGCACAGACAATGGCGAGTAGCATGCGGTCGTACACCATTTCGTATGTGCCCACATCGAAGACAGACATCTTGAACTCTCTAAATAGGCAGAGCCTGACAGAGTGCTTTCAGCTCATCGCTCCAGGGAAAGTCGTAGAAATACGCATAAATACCCGAAAGAACATACTGTCCGTGGAGGTCACTACGAAGGCCTTAATGGACACGCTGAAAGCGATTGTTCGATTAGGAAGTATTCCGGTTCGCGCATTCTCCGCGTACGACGAAAAAACGACAACAGGAGTTATATACTATGTGGATGAGGAGATAACACACTCGAGTCTCGAGAAACTGCTGTCATCGTCGGCTCCCGTGCTTGGCTTCCACCGCTTTGGAGGCACGCGTTGTGTAAAAGTAGTGTTTAAGTTGAAGACGTTACCCACACATGTAAAAGTTGGGTACGTGAGGCACTCGGTATGTCCTTACGTACCAAAACCTCTGCAATGTCATAAATGTATGAAATTTGGGCACATTAGTGCAGTTTGCAAGGGTGCAGTAACCTGCAAGCATTGCGGTGGCCCTCATGATGGTGATAACTGCAATGCTGTGGCCAAATGCCCAAACTGCTCAGGCGCCCACGACGCAACATCAAAGGAATGTCCCGAAATGAGGAATGAAATTAGTATCCTGAAGAAGATGATTCAAGACCACTCCACTCACAGAGAAGCTGCAAGGGCTGTACGGCGCCGTAAACATCGTTCGCGACATCGACGCAAACGAAGCAGCAGTGCTCATAGCTTATCGAATTCGACACACAAAACCGTGCCCTCACGACCTCCTAGCCTACTTTTGTCGGCCAGCAAGGAAGATACAGATGCTAACATGCCAATACAGTCCACGCAAGTACAATGTAACCAGTCATTGGCTCTCCCCACGTCGGAGACTCAGTGGCCTTCACTACCGTCAAGGGCTACGGTAGCGCCATCATCACATAGTGCCCCTACCCATAATGAAGAAAACAAGAAGATGGACAACACAGATGTCAAGGCTATGCTTAAAATTTTGATGGGTTTGATGCGTAAGATTCTCAGCAGCCTAAACACTCCCGCTGCTAAGGCGGCTGTGCAGCTACTTGAGGTTTTGGAGCCTCTTCTACTGGTTCTTCAGTAAGTGAACATGGCACTGATGTTCGAAGAACGCATGCGCCAGTCGCTTGTTATGCAATGGAATGCTCGTGGCCTACGTGGCCGTCTGTCAGACTTCAGACAATGGGTTTTTAAATATCGATTTCCTGTTATCGTTATATGTGAACCGAATATGGTTTCACCTTTTCGTATATCTGGATATATCCAGATTTGGTCCCGCAGTGATCAACGTACGAGCAAAGTTCTCGTTTGTATACGCCGTGATTTGACGTTCTTGAGACATGAAGTCACGTCGCATACCAGCAATGATTACGTGAGCCTGACTATAACACATAAAAAGCCAACATTCTCCGTAATAGGAGGATACATACTCCCAAGCGCACAGATGGACTGCTTCCACCTGGGGACCATTCTTCAAGCAGCACAAAGGCCACACATTGTGATCGGCGATTTTAACGCACATCATCCTCTCTGGGGTAGCACTAATACGAATTATCGCGGAAAGGATTTAGCCCATTTTATATACAACTATGGACTAAGCGTACTCAACGACGGATCACCTACATTTGTTCGTGGCACGTCCTACAGCAGCTGCCTCGACCTCTGTTTCGTTTCCAGAAACCTTCTGTCTTCCGCATGTTGGTGCACAGATTTGGACACTCGCGGCAGTGACCACCTTCCAACCTATGTTCAGTTCAGGGGGTTTCGCCGCACGCACACACGCTACATCCGTCAAACCGACTGGACACTGTTCAAGGCATCTGTCAAGTCTGGCTGTGAGCACACGACTGATCCATCCGAGGTAGAGAACATCATATCTTCTTCACTGCGTGACACAACCAAACAGGTTAACCTACCGATGCAGAGATCAGCAGTTGACTCCCAATACGAGGCCCTTCGTGCAATCCGTCGCCATGCCGAACGCCGATACAGACGAACGAAGTCACCTTCATACCTTTCCGCCTGTCGTCGAGCTCAACGACTTGTTCTTCGGCATCTTGACAAGATTGACAGGCAACGTTGGAGAAATTTCTGTGGATCTCTGGACCCCAGGCAACCTCTATCTAAGATCTGGCGGGTGGTACGAAGTTTTCAGACAACTCCCCAACAACGTCAACCATTTCAAGCTGTTGCTCTACATCAGGGACGGACAGAAGTTGAGATAGCCAGTGACTACTGTAGCCTCATCGTGGACACCACTGATGGTCTCGCCACTAATGAGCTTCTTACTACCATTGCGCCTCCATCGTCTGACGAGCGCCTTGATGTACGTTTTACAATACATGAGCTTGACGCTGCGATTTCTGCCTCCCACCGATCATCGGCACCAGGGCCTGATGGAATCACGTATGCTTCACTCAAACATCTTGATACAAAAGCACGACGTATCCTGTTATCTCATTATAACACCTCATGGGAGTCAGGAGAAGTCCCAGCTAATTGGAAATGCAGTCGCATTATTGCATTGCTGAAGCCGGGGAAGTGTCCTTATGCACTTTCCTCCTACAGACCAATCGCGTTAGCCAGCTGCGTCGGAAAAGTGATGGAAAGAATGGTACTGGCACGATTAGAGTGGCTTCTAGAGAGCAACAACTCCTTTCCTGCATTTATGAACGGCTTCAGAAGAGGCAGATCTGACATTGATGGTGTGGTCGACTTGATCACCAGCGTTGAAGAGGAAAGAAGCTGACGCAGACTGGTGGCGGCGGTCTTCTTAGACATTAAGGGTGCCTACGATAATGTGCTGCATTATGCGATCCTTGACGCACTGGAAGATTTCGACATCGGTGGACGACTGTACGCTTGGATTTTTAGCTACCTTAGGGACCGCACCATTTACATGACGACAAGTAACGGAGACACCGATCGATATAAGGTTCATCGTGGTGTTTCCCAAGGAGGAGTTCTCAGCCCGATCCTATTCAATGTCTCAATGATCGGCCTAGCAGCAGAACTTTCCAGCACGGTGAAGATCACTGCATACATTGATGACATATGCATAGGGGCATCTGGAACTACTCGTCCGCAATTGCGAGCTCGACTACAGGGTGCAGTGACGATCACATACAAATTTCTACGACGTCAGGGGCTCACTCTTTCAATCGACAAATGCGCAGTGCTTGCGTTCACGCGCAAGCATATGCGCAATACCCGATATTTATTAATGGGACAGCGATACCTGCTGCAACGCACCACAAGCTCCTTGGGGTTGTGGTACACAGAGATATATCGTGGACAAAGCATGTCGCAGTACTTAAATCTAAATTGAAGAGCTCTGCTCTCATTCTTCGCCACGTATCAGGAGCAAGATGGGGCCCATCAGAATCATCGCTACTTCAATTATGCAATGCTCTATTTGTGGGATACATTCGATACAGCATGCCGGTGCTTTCCAATATGAGACCTAGTTGTGTGAAGACACTAGAGAGTGTTCAAGCTCAATGCTTACGAAGATGCTTGGGTCTACCGCGCTGCACTTCAACAAATGGGATGATTGCAGAGGCTCGGGCTTGTCCCATCAGTGTATACATGCTCTGCGAGCCACTTAGAGTTCACCTCCGATTACCTAGCAGACACAGACAGCACCCACTGTCAGTACTACTCGCCACTCACCCAGATTGCAGTTTCTCAAAAGTAATATCGCGGCATGAAAATATTATACCATCAAGGTTTTCTCCGCCAAATGCCCCTGCAGTGCCTTCATGGGTTCTGCCTAAACCACCTATCTCTTTTACGATACCTGGAATTACGAAGAAGTCGCTCATTTCTTCTGTTGGCCTCAGACAACTGACCCTATATCACATTTATACAACGTACAGTGATTCTCTGCACGTGTACACCGACGGATCCACCACGCTAAACACCTCCGCCGCAGCCTTTGTCATCCAAGACATGGATATCGCTCGACGATTCAAAGTGGACCATAAAACCACATCAACTGCCACAGAGCTTGTCGCTATCCGAGAGGCAAGAAGGTTTATTTCCGGAGAGCGACCTCGAGCCTGGACGATTTTCTGTGATGCCAAACCCGCTTTGCAAACCATTATTGCATCATGAAGCAAGGTCCATATTACAGCTTGGCAATAGAAATCACAGAAATTATTCAGGTTGCTTCAACAAATGGCCATCTTATAACTTTCCAGTGGATTCCCGCTCATTGCGGCGTGATGGGAAACGAAGAGGCAGACGCTGAAGCTAAAAATGCCTTAAGCAGTGCCCCTGAAGTACGCATTGCGTTTTCACGAGCTGACACGAACGCCCTGCTTCGCTGCGTAATACGCAGCTACACACTTCAGCACTGGACAAAACCGGAACGGCAACACCAGCGACTTCACAAATGGGACCCGGAAATGAGGTTCCGCATGCCTCCTAAATTGAAACGGCAACTCACAAGTATGATCCATCGCATTCGTCTTGGTGTAGCGTACACCAGACGTTACGCACATATCATCGGTCGCAGTGACACCGGTCCTAATTGTGAACACTGTGATGTGCCAGAAACACTTGAGCACATATTTTGTGTCTGCCCAGCATACGCACGTGAACGACAAACACTGATTTCTTCTACTCAACTATATCGCAGTAGGTCATTAACTGATGAGACCATGTTGGGCCCTTGGCCAGACACCAACAGTGCAACTGCGGTCACAAGAGCAGTTATTACCTTTTTAGAAACAACTGGACAATGTGCGCGGCTATAAAATGTGTCTCAGCTAGAAAGAACACTACATACTCACCTCTCTATCTCACCATCGTCATCCATTAATCTTTCTTTTCCCCTTTTCCTTCCCCCAGTGTAGAGTAGCAGGCTAGAGCAAGCTATCGCTCAGGCCGACCTCTCTGCCTTTCTGTAAATAAACTTACGTCCTCCTCCCATTACCTTGTCTGAGAGAGAGAGAGAGGAAACTTTATTAGAACTTGGCCGGCAGCTTGGTCTTGGTGGCCTCAGATGGCGGCGCTGAGTCCCTGAACTCGGGCGGCATCTTCGGCCTTACCTTGTCTGAAAAAAAAAAACATCTTTGTCCCATTGGCCAAGTCTTTGTTGTTGCACTGTCACGCACGCAATCCATCGATGAAAGCTTTTTGCTGAACTCTTACAAAGGATTCTTTTTATATTCTTACTGGTGCAAGAATATGTGCTTACACGTGGTTAACGCTGTGTATCGCAAAGCGGTATGAGCCACTAAGCTTTCCTGACTCGATTTTTCGACTGTGCAACAATTCATGGTGAACATAATAAGAAAAAAATTATATATGCGTGAAAGGCACGAACGGTAGTACAGATATACGATCGCACAGATATGCGGGCTTTCTACATTGTTTCTTTCTCTCTTTTTTGCAGTATGCAGATGTAAAGATCTAAATGAGTAGTTAAGTCAAGCTACAGCAGTGCACAGCAGCCAGAATACAAGCTAACCACGTACAAACATCACAGCAAAGGTGTGACTTAGTGCGAAAGCGTGAAGAGAGTCACCGAAGGCGAGCATCTTTATGAAAGGCAGAATATGCTTTACTCGCGGGCAATATTACGTTGCACGGCCGCTGCATGAAAAAGCGCACGGGTACAGCCCGCCGGGTGCTCCGAAACCGCTGTGACAGGTCTAGTACGCGGACCACCGCTGTGGCGCTAACATGAGGGGGGGGGGGGGGGGGGAGTGCAGTTTTCTTGAGAGCCCATGGAATCGCATGCGCGGCGCGCTTGCGGTAGTTACGATTCAGCACGTGCATCTGTGTGCAACCCACGAAAAAATTTATTATCCATCTAGCGTGTGCCCACCAGGTAATTACCGATCTTGCTTTTACATACCTGCAGCCCTTGCAAGTTTTCGGTATTGTCTTGCCCGAGATGGAGCCTTGCAGACTGATAAGTGTTCGCGGAAGTAATATTTGTGAGCACATTTTACTCGGATCCTTGAAGATCACAACTAACTGATCTGGAAAAGCTACACCTTTTCTAATTCATCTAAATTCATTATCGTAAATGTCAGTATGTCGCTTCAAAAAACGTTGCTTCAGATTTAATCGTTTTGTTTAGAAAAAAGGAACCTCAGCATTTACAGTCGCAACTTTTCATTGAAAACAAAGTGAAATAGACTGTTTACTTCCTCCAAACATACCTATAGTATTCATACAATGCAGTATCAGAGGCAACAGCCACGAAATATACTTATCATGTTCGCGATTTCATAACCGTGAACTCGAGCCACTTTAATATTTCAGTGACTGTAACTTCAGTGCTGGCAATTGAGCGAGCAGTTATGAAGTGAATGATATGATGACTGTGAGACGAACAGAGCGACGAAAGGCTGAAAAATGCAAACACAACTGTTTGCTTTGTGGCGATTTCAAATGTTTTCGTGTCATTCCGTCACGACGTTCTTATGCTAATGCAACTTAGGCTGAAATACGTGGCGCAAGATTGCCAAAGAGAAAACAAGAACAGACAGAAAGAGCGCCAACTCACAACCTAACGTACTGTTAAGCTAATGCAACTTATTCAACCTTACATTCAACAGTGAACACATAATAGGAACAAATTTCGTCAAAATATTTTATTTATTGTTAAACTAGCGCTGACCCTGGCATTTTTTAATTTTTTTACTGCTTTACACATTCGTGTAATAAACCAGTTGACAAATGCTTCACAGCTTCATATATTTTTCTGAGAGAATACTCGAGTGAGTACATATTAATCGGCGACACACACACACACACACTGAAAAAGGTGCCCGCGCCGCAGCCAACAAGTACATGTTTACCTTCACACTCCACAGCCACTGGCTCCAAAGGTTGTTGCGCCCAGGAGTTTTGACACCACCTTCCCGTTTTCTCTTATCTCTAGTTTGTTCTTAAAATTCCCGGCTTATCTCTAGTTTTCTCTTAATGCCTGCCTTTAAGCCCATGGCACCTTTGTCATTAGCTCCGGTTATTTCCGAATGCTGTCACTTTGTGGTGTCATACATCTCCCGCAAGGTCATATGGAGCTAAGGTTCGTTTTCATGAAACAGCTCGAGCACGCCTACCATTGAAGAAGTTCAGCTTTCTGTGGTCATTTGCAGAATTTTATACAGACACGAATTGACATTAGCAATTTTCAGCATATAAAAACTATGAACGTCTATCGTCTAGTGTCCTAAAAATTGGTTGCCAAGCATTCGGCTGAGAAAATGTGAAGGTGCTGAATAAACGTAAAAAAATAGAAATACTTTAGTGTACCACGTATTCGTAAATAGAACAATGGCTTTCTCATGCATTCAGTGCCATATTATTCAGCTATATGCATTGTAGAATTTTTTCAACCTGAAAGCAACAAGGTGGTTGTGAAAAAAAAAACGTCTGGTGCTCGACACGCACATGACTATATAATTGGCTTTTTAACTAAATAGCACCTACGTACACTACCAAATACGCGAGATGTAAACACTGCGATAATTGAGATTAAAAAAAACACTGATTAGAACAATTGAGTGGATCCCTGTGGTGACAACAACAAGCTAATCTGGTGCGGCTGCTGCCTCGAGGAAGCCGCCGCCGCTCGTTTCCCTGTCTCCCCTGTCCTTAAAAGCCCTTGATCTCGGGAAAGTAACGACACTCTCCTCTACGCGCGCCTGTCTTCCTCGACTCTCCTCGCCCGCTTGCTGTACGCATGGCGCACGGTGCAATTTTTCACCGACGCTCCCACGGGTGTGCCACATAGTTCAATGGAGGTGGTTTATTTACGGCAGCTTGTGTGCCACAGTAGCGCTGAAATTTTTCAAGTGGTGATAATAAAATAAGAACACAGAGGCAAGCGCCTATTGAAGGATAAACTTCTTCCAAAGGTTGTATAAGTGGGGCATGCTAATTAAATAAAAAAAGTTTTTATGGGGAGTTCTACGATGCGGATGTTTTTCTGCCATATGATAACATGCTTTACGTTTGCATCTGATGTAGTTCCGCTTGTGGCGTGTCTGTCTGTGTTCGGATTTTTTATTTGTGCTTGTGCGCCAGTATACGACACAGGTACTTACAGCGTCACATATTGCAATGACATCGCGGATTGTGAACCGTTTAACTATGTATTTATCTTCTCGGCGAGAAAGTAGTTTTGCGCAATGGTTTTCAAACTGAAGAAGGCTTTTAGGCAATATCAATACGATTAGGTTTCACCAACAGTGACTCATCTACCACAAAACAGAAACATAACAAAATGACTGATTAGAACTGTGTTTTCACGTTTTCGTCAAAGAAACTAACGATCGAGTTACTTGTGAGAGGAGAACCTCTGCACAAGATTTGTCATCATAATCTGCGCGTCCATAGAGACCAAATAATTTTATGCAGACTGACTGATCCCGGTCAGACGTACCCATGTGACACTGTTATGAAAGATAATATAGCGTTTTTATTGGGGAACGCACGACATGTTTATGCAGGCGTGAGCGTAACGATTGCGGCTATGGTCTCCTATGGTAAACTCGCTAACAATGTGCTATAGCTTTTTTTTCGTTGCACCTCTGTATTTGTTTATTTCTTTCAATAGACCGCATTGCTTTCATGACTTTTGTGTGTTAAGTTCACCCTCAAAAAAACAAATAACAAAATAAATACCCTTACGGAAACGAGTGCCCATTGGTGTCATCTTTATTCATCCACTCATTTGTTTTCTCCAACAAAATTTCTTGTAAACGAATTCTAACAGGCACAAAAAGCGCAATCAAGAAGCTGCGTCCATCCACGTAATTATTCGCAGTAAAAGCAGACTTTAGTTCTGAATTTTCGAGAATTGCCGAGGTGCGTGCTAGGTGAAGAAGTATGAGCTCAATATTTTTGTTTATTTTATTTGTTTATTTAGGAATACTGAAGTCCAGCATTTTGTTCCAGACAGAAGGGGCATAATAAACATCAATGATTCGTAACAGCAAAAAAAAAAAACATCTCCATACACTAACAGAGGTCACATGTCTGTGAAACAGCAACATTTATAACACATTTGAACATTATAATCACCAAGTAAACAAAGTTTCAGCGACATAGCGAAAATTCATTCGAAAAAAAAAATCTCATGAGGCAATGAATTGCATTCATCAACTGTTCTGGGAAAATAACTGTATTTGAAACCATTAGTTCGTGCAACTATTGGTGCCAAGAATTGATCATGTTTACGGCGGGTATTCCTGGCAGTGGCTGGCTGAGCTCAACAACGTACATTGAAGGCAACTTTCCCTGACCTAGTCTTGGATGAAAACGTTAAACGATTCAATTTTTTTTCTTATTTCTAACAAAGAAATTGAGCACGTTGATGACAACTCAATTTTGAAGCAACGCACGAATAGCTGAGGAAAAAAATCACAGCATATCCACAAGATGATTGATGCTTAGTGGGGCGAAACATGCGGATGGACGGACGCACTGACGGACGGATGGATGGAAGCACACACGGACGCACAGAAGCATGGACAGACTGATGAACGCTTCGTCCTACTGATCATCTGTCACTCCGTGGATATCCTGTGACGCCGTTTTTATTGACATCCAATGCAGTGGAACTGGCTGCTACGACGACTACGACGACACGCGTCATACGGCCCACGGCGTAAGGAGCTGCGCCCCTAAAAAACGCGTATATTGATGAGCACGCCAAAGTAATATTTCGTACGCAGCATTCGGTGATGCTCTGATGCGAGCAATGAGAAAGGCGCCAGTACACTGTTATTTGTCGGAATAAAGTTTTTTTTTTTTTGGCCAATGTTATGCAGCCACTGCTGCTTCCGCAATCCATGGCGTTTATCTTGGGGTATCATAAAAAGTGTGTAACCATTTTCACTGCGGTTGTAGCAGTCATAGGCGCAACAGCACGGCTTAGCGCCCGCACAAAGCACAGAAAAGAAAACCGCGCGTTACGTTTGCTACGCAGAGCGAAGGCAAAAAATGGCGCGAGCGAAAAATAAAAACAAAAGCAAAGCGCAAGATCCACGCGTTTTCAAGGGCAAAGGTGATGAAGACCAATCATCGTGCAGAAAAAGTGTCGGAGACTGGGAGGACGCGAAGGGGGGCGAGGAGGGAGCGAGGAGGTTGAGCGCGTGGCGGCGAGTACAGTGGATCACGGTACATTCGCAGAATCAAGGGGCTTTACCCGTCCCCACTCTGTCGCACGGCAGCCGCCGCAACTGCAACTACGGCTAACACGCACTCCCCCATTGAAAGCCGCTCGATGCGGCGGGCCGTACCATGTGCTTTTTCATCCAGCGGCCGTGAAAGTTGAATAGGCATCGTGCACCGATTCAGTAGCAAAGAGCGTAGATATTAACGGAAAACGAAAGTCAACGCATTTTATCCGCCAACGATTGGTCACATAGCGCACGCAACGAACTGCCGCTGCGTGTATTTGTATATGCACCGCTGACCGCCTATCTCAACTTTCGCGGGAATGGTGCTGCCACCTGCAGCCCGATCTCACTGTGAATAGTCGGGTACAACTTTAGAAGGCAGCACCATTTTAAAGACGATAGTGTTTCTGCTCACCTTCAATGCCAAAGCTTTGCTCTGTCTGTCTTTCTGTCTGTCTGTCTGTCTGACTGTCTGTCTGTCTGTATGTGCATTTGTCTGTTTGTCTACGGTAACCATACCCCAAACGACACCAAACGATACCCTAAACCACCAACCCCATGCGCAGCGCCACGTCAATGTTTTGTATGTGTATCTTTATACTAGAGAAAGCACACACAAGTTATTCAAAGGACTATTGCGTTTATCACGCTACGCTGACTATGCAACACAATGCAGAAAAAGGCAAGTGTTTCCAACGCTTTGCTAAGACGACATGGTGGTGGCACCTGCCCATCGCTTTGCGTTACACACCTTATTGCCTCCGAGACAAGCACGCATCTTTTTCCGCGGGCCCACGCGCCTTCCTTCGTTTTCGAAGATAACTGCCACAAGGCGCTAACGTCTAACGTGCCTCAATGCCCTCATTCGCCTTCGCTGCACGGATCGAGACTCTTGAACACAGCGCTTCCAGAACACAATTCACCTATTTTCTCGCGCAGAACATCAAACAAACGTTTAGTTCACGCTCTCCAAACGCAAGACTATCGTCGCTATCGTCTTTCGACGACATTTGCACTGAACCATGCAGATACGGGGCCAATTTTTTCTCTGAAAGGTGAACACACACGAGCCTCTACCAACAGGCGCGCACTTCAGGTGACGCCATGAGCCAGACGGCTGGTGACCCTGCTGAAGAATAACATGCTGCCTTCGTTTTTTCCAGCTCAGCGTGCCCATGACGAGGGGCGTAGCCAGGGGGTGGGGGACACCGGGCACGTCCACCCGCAGAAAAAAATTTCTGGCTACGGGCCTGCATACGACCGATAGTTGGCAGCAATGTGATAAAATAACTAAGCGTCCAGCTGCCCAAATGGGCCTTTTGAGCTCGCCAATGATAATCAGGGAACAATAGTGTTTCAATTAATGTAAGCCTGTATTGAAATGTGTTTTATGCCACTTCTCGAACTGAGCATGATGTGTGAGGGATGTTGCCTATCGGCATTTGCGACTCGGCATGTGCTGTAGCATACCCATCAATACAGTTTGACCAAAGCACTTGTCACGATACACAAATCTGATTTATGCTGACAAATACGCATTTTAGAAGCAGTTACATTTTTTGAGCGGCTCTATTTCTTTAGTCGCGGAACGAATAGGCTGTTGCACTTCGGTCATCTTGGCGGGGCATCTCCTGTCATCTAAAATTGTACCCGACTATGGTTATGTATTACACTACCTTTTGTAGGGCATTATACGTCTACGTGTCTGTACGACTGCGATTGTGGCTTTCTTATTCGTCTTTATTGCATCACTTTTACATGGTCGGGCATCATCTGGCATCAATCGCATGCGAGATAAGTGCGCATGGCATCAATGCGACGGTAGCGTTGTCACGCTCCGGGTTCATGAGCATTAAAGGCAGAGAAGAAGTGCGTACAGCGGCAGGGAGACGCGGTAGAAGCGATAACGTGCCTGGCTTGCGTCGTGGTCTTCGAGTGTTTCGTCTGCCTCTCAGCTGCTCCTAGGTATGAACGCCATCATTACTTTCTAAAGCGCGTATTCCTTTCGTGATTGAAGCCTTGAACTAACATTTCTCGCGTTGGGCTGTTTGGCGCAGAGAGATTTTTTGTGCTCTTCACTTCACGTAATATTTTTGTGGATTGCTTCACACGAAAAAAAAAGAAAACGTTTGGAATGCTGTGCAGCACGTTTTCGAGAAAATTGTTTCTTGGCTCAAGAAACTCAGTCACCTCTCGCGTTGTTAGTTGTTCTTTTTGCCGGTACATGTATCCGAATTCACTGCATGATCGAGAATTTGTGAAAAGGGCAGTGCAGTTATGCTTAGTCTAGTTATCTGCGTTGTTCGCAGGTTGCTCGAAGCTCTAATGAGCGCAAAAAGAGAGAAGCAATGAGTCTAAAAATGTTTGTTAGTTATAGCTATAGGCTGAATATTTGAGTAAACACACTTGCTTCGTTAACAGCTTGCACAGCACCTACCATTGCCATGTTTTTGTCGCGGCAACTGCTTGTGACTGTTTTATTGCGGTATCAAGTATATCGACATCTCGTCTAGATTTCGCCATCAGCGTCAGCGTCGCCACCACTCACCGTATAAGTATGCATATGCATATATTTGAATATGCAAGGAAAAAAAACTAGGAAAAGACTCCGGCGCGTAGAATCGCATTTGCGTCCCCCGAGTCGTGAGTGCGAGGCGTAACACACTGCGCCACTGATGAGCCCGTCCTTAGGCGTTCAAACGGCAAGCTATTTATATCTACCACTTACCGCTGATGATGAGCATCTCGGGGGGAATTGTGTTTTCAGCATTACCAGCAAGGTGGTGCAATCAGTGCGCGTCACCGTAGTGCACGGCGGTGAGCGCTCTAATTGCCCACGCGTAGTTTGCCCCGCTTAGACGAGGAGAAGGACGCTCCCTCACGCGCCCCTATCTCGAGAGCTGGGGAAGGGGAGGGGAGGATCGTACGTCCTGGCTAGCCTCAGGCTTTACCCGGAATGATTCTGTTGGAGTTACACGGCGCACAAAGATTTTTTGCGAAAAGCATGCGTTTGCGAAAAGCGCATGCTTTTCATACTCAGTGAAGTAACAACTGAGATGCTTATTCGCGTGCTTCTGTGCACGTGAGTACGTTTTGTGCGCATTTTGTGCTTGAGAAACGTGTGGCACGTGTCAATCTGCGTTCTATTGTGCTCGCAACCTTCGAATTTGTTGCTGTCACGTTCATTGCTACGTTTTTGCGGCAAGTCTGTGACTTTTTTTGTGAAAGAGTGATGTGAAGTGTGCAGTTGAAAATTTGTGCGAAGGCGGGAAAGAAAACGTACAAACACTTCTCTGTTTGGTTCATGCTGGAGTCAAGTGTTGAGCCAACTACTGCTGTGTTGCATTGTGCACTGTATGTGTAGTTCTGTGTATTCATTGCAGTTATACTGTGGATCATCCTATGATGTTGCCTAAACGTTTGTTTCTTGTTTGTAATTCATACTGGTGATATGACAGCTGTATTTTCGCAGCCTGCAGTGCAACGAACCTACCTCTTTGTGCCCTAGTTCATCAAACATTAACACAGTGGGCATGTGCCTGTCAACAATACCACTTGTGGGGTCTCACATGGAGAGAGCACCATGCTCTTGGAGTGAACGGACACAGTTGACACAGTCGGCACGAATCAAACAACACAAGTTTATTTACCTGCTTTTAGAACGACGATATCATCAGCCGAATCATTACACATCATTTGTGATTAACACGCTAAAAATTTTTACACAATAATAAACACAAGGTAGCGTTGCCAACGCTGGACTCACCGCGAGAATCTGCGGCGGACAGCCTGCGGGGTCGCGCTTCGAGACTCACTGCGACAGACAACCGTTTGCGCCAACCGCCACCCACCAAAGAGCATCGCTCATCTCTCCCGTGCCGCCACCAAGGCTTTGCGCGAGAAGCCACTGCAGGCTGTACCGTTCTTACCATGAAGATGTTGGTGGTGTTAAACGCTCGCGAGCACAACGCCACCTACCTCTCGGTAGTTGTGACCCCCTAAATGTGGCGTATGGATGGATGGATGGATGAATATGGCTGTACCTTTTAGATCGGGCGGTGGCTAGCGCCACCAAGCCGTAAAACTTAATGAACCCAAAACTATATTTGTTTTTTTTCCTTAAAATTGAGTCCGAGGATTCGTACTTTGCAGTGAAGAGTTTAATTTTCACTCGTGCCTTGACTTTAGCCACCAATCAGATAACCTCCTTCTAGTTAGGTCTACTTGCTTAAAGTCTATTTTGCCCTCTCGGTCCCTAAACCCCAGTGCTTTGAAAAACTCTGCGCCATCATCCTGAACTATAGGGTGAAGCCCTTTAGAGAACATTGTCAAGTGTTCGGCAGTTTCTTCTTCCTCTCCACACGCACTGCGTACTGTGTCTACCTCTTCGTATTTGGCCCGATATGTCTTGGTTCGCAGTACTCCCGTCCTTGCCTCAAACAGTAGAGAACTACCCCGAGTATTATCATAGATCCTTTCCTTGGCAACTTCCTGCTTAAAAGTTCGATAGATCTCTAGTGAAGGCTTCTTAATCATGCCAATTTTCCACATGTCAGTCTCCGTTTCCTTCACTTTCTTCTTAACCGATAGTTCTTTTTGGTTTGGTCACCTGCTGTTTTCTAAGTATTTACCAGTCAACTTCCTGGTTCGCTTCCTCCATTTTGTATCGACATTCTTCATGTACAAGTAGCTGAAAACCTTCCTAGCCCAACGCTCCTCCTTCATTTCTCTCAATCGCTTCTCAAGTTTTATCTTGCTGCTAGCTTCGCTGTCTCAAATGATGTCCGTCCCATATCACCTTGTACTCCCTGATTTGGTGTATTCCTGTGATCTCCTAAGGCAAGCCTAACTGATTTCACGTTGCTTAATTTCTAATCTTGCTTGAACTTCTGATCTCATGCACAAGACCGCATTGCCGAACGTCAGACCAGGAACCATAACCTCTTTCCATACTCCTCTCACAACATCACACGTATTGTAATTCCACAGTGGCCTGCTTTTAATTAACGCGGTATTCCTGTTAATTTTAGTCGTCACGTATATTTCGTGTTCCCTCAGGTACTCGGCCCCATTGCTTATCCATACGCCCAGATATTTGTATTTATCTGTTATCTCTAGCGTGACCTCTCGTATTTTTAGCTCATATACCTTCATTGTCATTAAAAATCATGACGGCTGATTTTTTCTTACTGAATATGAAATCAAACCTATCTCCCTCATTACCGCAGATGTCTACCAATCTCTGCAAAACTTCCTTGTTGTTGGTCATTAGCACTATATCATCTGCGTACATTAATGCTGGTAGTGCCTGATCAATGAGTTTTCTTTGTTTGACTAAACAGAGGTTGAAGCCCAGCCCACTTCCCTCTAATTTTGCCTCTAATCCTTGTAGGTACATCATGAATAATAAGGGTGACAGGGGGCACCCCTGCCTAAGCCCCCGTTTTCCCTCTGCAGGCTTGGATACCTGTTGTTCCCACTTTATACCTACCTTGTTACCTTTATAGATACCCTTTAAAAGATTAGTGACTACATGTTCCACGCCTAGTGTGTCCAGTATTCCCCAAAATTCCTCTTGAACCACGCTATCGTACGCTCCCTTGATATCCAAGAATGCTAGCCACAGGGGCCTGTGTTCCTTATCTGGTATTTCGATGCACTGCGTCAGTGAAAACGGATTGTCTTCCAACCTCCTGTGTTTTCGAAACCCATTCTGCAGTTCCCCCAGCACCCCCTCATCTTCTATCCATGCCTGCAGTCTTTCCTTTGAAATCTGCATCGCCAGCCTGTAGACCATCGATGTCACTGTTATAGGACGGTAGTTGTTTATGTCAGCTTTGTCCCCCTTTCCTTTATAGATCATGCTCATCCTGCTAAGTTTCCATCCATCGGGAACTTCACCATCGATTATTATTTTGCTCACTGCCTCTCTCAAAGACTGCTTAGACTTTGGACCTAATGTCTTTATCAGCCTAATTGGAATGCCATCTGGGCCTGTTTATGTACTACTAGGAAACCTTTTCTCAGCCCTTTCCCACTCTCGTTGTGAAAATAGAGCCATTGCACCACTTGATTCGTCCTTGTCTATTGTGGTGCATAAAGTACTTCTTTGTTGAAATTTTTTCTGTCACCCTTGTTCTTATATATTCAATAGCTTCGTCCCCTTCTAGCCTGGCACCTTGGGTTGTAGTTATAAATTTCTGCTCTAGGCTCGTCTCATTTCTTAGGGAGTTTAGATGGTTCCAAAATTTCGCAGCTGCCTTTCTATCTTTTTTTATGTACTTCTGCCAGCCACTGAGCTCCCTTTCTTCTAATCTTTTCATTGATCAGAAGGGATGCAGCCCTTCTACAGCTTAGAAAGGTTTCCCATTTTCTTTCAACATCATCTGTCGGTTCACCCCGCTGCTTAGCATGTCTGCGTTCCCTAGAGGCTTCCTGACGTTTTGCTATGGCTCTCTTAACTTCCTCATCCCACCAACTTTTGGGTTTCTGTCTTCTTTTCCGGGGTGTCTTGTTACGCGTCTTAGCAAGCTCTAGCTCAAAGAGTCTAATTAGATTCGTGTATGTCCACACTGTCTTATTATCCTCCGTGAATATTTTCTCAATTTGTTTAGTGGCTATTTCAATTTGCCTTTCTGAATAAAAATTTTCCTGCTGTTGCTCATCTTGTCTCCTTCCCACTTTCACTGCTCTTCCAAAACTTAGCGTGATACGTTTGTGATCACTACCCAGACTTCTGGAGCCACCTTCATCTATGTGCATTCCCCTGAGCTTATCATACATCCTATGTGACATCAGTGCATAATCTATCGTCGTCTGCAGCCTTCCTACCTCCCATGTTATTTGCCCTTCACACTTCTTGGTACTGTCGCAAATGATCAAATCAAGCCTTTCACACATATCCATGATCATTTTGCCTGTCGGGTCGGTATACCCATCTATATCTTCTATGTGCGCATTCATGTCTCCTAGTATAATTATCTCGCACTCTCTTCCTAACTCCTGAATGTCCTTTGATATACACTCTACCATTGCCTGGTTTTCCTCTCTGGCCTTTGCTCCCGTCCACAAGTACACGAAACCAAGGAGTGTCATTTGACCTGCCACTTTCCCTTTTAGCCATAAATGTTCCCTGCACTCCTGCTTGACCCTTTGCCAGTCTGTACTTTTATGAATGAATGCCCCAATACCACCCCCCTTTCTGCTGCCTTCTGTTCTATGACAATATTCCCACGCCTAGTCCGGATTGTTCGGAGGTTGTTCCATGTCCCTGAGATGTGTTTCTACAAAACCGTATACCATCGGCCTCTCTTCCCTTAGCTGTTCTTCTATCTCTTCCCACTTAAGCCTGTTCCTACCACCCTGCATGTTAATATACCCTATGTCTAATGGGCTCGGCGCTCGTGGCTGCGTCTATTTATGCCCCTGACTCTACCTATCTTAGACATTGGTGCCACTTTGGAATCGTATCTGTCCATAACACCTGTTGAAGAGTCTCCCTAATTGTTTTCCTCGTTACTAGCTATCCTGCACCCCGAAGGGCTCGCTTGCCCCCCAAAAGGTGCGAGATACGTGCGCCACGTGGTGCAAAGAGCTTTGCAAGAGATGTCAGCACCAGCAAATCCCCCAACCCTAATTAAAACCATATCCCCCGAAAAAACACGAAAGAATCAGCTACACAAGATCTAACAAAATATGACTTGTATGTACCTAAAGAATCTATGTGCGCCATGACACCACTGCCGGTCGACACTGCTGCACTGTCCGGCTTGATGACTTCACCCCAGTACCAGTCCCACAACGCAACGTTGCCGTCGGGGCGAGGAACCGTCACTCGTGCCAACACGTATTCTGGTTGCGACCAGCACTGATGAGTGCTCCAGATTGTAGGCAGTTGCACAGGTCTCAGGCATGTCCATCGCCCGATCTCACGACCGCTTTTCTGTCCAGCGACGCTGACGATGTGCAGAACACAGCCAGCCACGGGTTATGTCACTCTCGCTGCGTACACTCGAAGGAACAGTGCAGTATGCCAAAAAGAACGGAGATTTGGGCTCATCGCCCACGTGGTACAATGGTGAGTACTGCTAGCAAATACATCGACTGCTGCTGAGACACCCAGCAAAATAAAATAAAGGTCACTTTTCTAAACTCCTGGATCGCACAATAAAAAAAGTAAGGGAAGTGTGCAACGTGCGACAGGCGGCTGCGCTGAGCCTTAGGCCTAATGTGTCCCTCGACGGCAACTGTCATCCACCCGGCAGCACCCAGTCTGGGCGCAGAAGAGGCAGCCGCAAGGAGACGTCCACTCTGTAAGATGGCTCTACTCGCTCGCCATACACAGCAGCTTAGAGTGATCGGCGTGCACCGTCTCGGACGGTGTCATGACGCCCCGGCGTCGAGCCGCAAAGCAAGACAGCAACGACGCCCGACTCCTTGAGCCCAAATAGAGATAAAAGAAGCTATTTACAGAAAATCAGACCTTTCACGAGGCTTTCGCACTTCGGGATTGGCCTACAATGCTCTTGCTATAAGCTTTGCTCACCTCAGGATGAAGACCGCATGAATCTCGTCCCAACTCAACAAGGTTTTCGAAAACCAACCGCACACACACAAAAAAAAGTTGCGAGCAGGGGAAAAAAACTCAACGTGCCTACAAGTTCAAACACGTCACAACAACCGATCTCCTCGCTCTCAACAAAGCGCAAAACCGACGCTAGCCGTGTAAGTCCCCATAGGCCTATTTTACTCCAGCTTTGAAAAATGGTCATTCCGAACCGCGAAAACTGACGTCTGATGCTCCAAGAGCCCCCCGTTGGGCGCCAGTGTGTGGTCTCGCGTGGGGAGAATGCCACACTCTTATATTGATTAGACACAGTTGACGTGGTCGGAACGAACCAAACAACACACATTTATTTAACTGCTTTTAGAACAACAATATTGACAGCTGAATAATTATACATCTTTTGTGATGAACACGGTAAATATCCTTACTCCATATTAAACAACACTCAACAACACAACAAACACAAGGCGGCATCACCAACGCTCGAGGACCCACAACAGACGGCCTGCTGTGCCTTGCACCGGTGGGCCCACCACGAGAGACAACCGTTCTCGCCAACCGCCAACCGCCCGAAACCTCCGGTCATCACTACCATGCCGCGACCAAGGCTTTAGGCCAGGCGTCATTTCAGGCACCACCGTTTTAACCATGATGATGGTGGCGGTGATAAATGCTCGCGAGCACATCTCCTGCTCAGTAGTTGTGACCCCCTAAATGCAGCGTATGTGTGAAACACGTACGCCCCGCGGCGCAAACAACCTTACAGGAGATGTCAGCGACCCCCCCCCCCCTGTCACACACACACACATTTGAAAGTAAAAGTTGTCGCTCCCCCAACAATTCTCATGGTCAATTTGAAATGTTTCATAGACACACAGTGACATCATGTGCTTGCCGCCCTGGCGGTGCAGCTGATACGAAGCTAATCGATGCATGCAAACAACGCACTAAAAGATTTTATGTATGGCCTCAGAGACGATCACGCTCGTAGAAGCCGTCTCAGAGGCTTTAAAATATTCCTAATTACTAGAAAACAGCCTCCAAGACATCATTTTTGGCTGTAGTTTATCCATGAGGCTGCGAATATTCCCAACGACTGTTTCGAGAGCTGCGAACCCAAATCAGTCGCAAGGGCCTAAGGGAGTGTCCTTCTTAACTTTTTATATTTTACTCTATGGCCCTCTGGGGAGCGACTCCTATCCGCGTGTTGAAGGTTATTGCTGCGGGGCTTCGCTTGTTTGTTACTCTGTTGTAACAAAACTGATTTGTGATTTATATGCAGCTTAGTCGCTGACAGTGTTTTTGTAATATAAATGCTCCAACAGCAGCAAACGATGACCTTGAGAGCGCTCGCATTTTGACGCAACATCACCAAAGAGCTCGTTTTGCTGAAATTACGGTGTCGGCAACGTCGGTGGTGTCAGCATCTATGGTTTTGAACAAAAAACCAGCGTTGTTCATGAGAGAACATTTGTAAGGATAGCAGCTTGAAAGCAATGGCACGCTAGCTTTTAGGGGGAAGTGATTTTAAAATGAAAAGAAGAGAAAAGTGAGCCCCATAACTGCCGCTCAGGGGGAGGACACCTCAACAGTAGCTCACGAGGGAAGGTTGGAGAGAAGGGATTTAAAGGATAGTTAAAAGGTGAAGAGATGGAATTAGAAGAAGAATAGAGCGAGGCGCTGGGACAGCGAATGTCGGAAGTGAGGAGAAGACAGGAAAGATGAAGACGGTCGCAGGAGTCCGAGGACGGGGCACCACTGGCGAGAGCTCTTGTCGGTGACAGGATATGGCGTAGGGGTAATCTAGTCGGCCAGAGCTACGCTGTCGTCGTCGTCGGGGACCAGCGTCAGGAGTTGGCATAGGACCATCCCAGTCGGCCAGAGATGCACTGTCGTCGGAGATCACGAGGGTACAACTGGTCGGCACGGAATACAGCGTGCGACGCTAGCTTTTAGGAAGGCGATAGCCTGCGTGCCATGCCTGTATTTGTGCATGTATGTGAGTGCGTGCGTGTGTGTGTGTAAGTGTGTGTGTGTGTGTGTGTGTGTGTGTGCGCGTGCGTGGTTGTGTGTGTGTGCGTGGTTGTGTGTGTGTGTGTGTGTGTGTGTGTGTGTGTGTGTCGGCAATTGTATCACCATACTTATGCGCGTTTACTAAGAAATTAATTCGACATGCTACCCTTGCCAGTCTTGCTGTTAGCGTAACGCAAATGATTCGATTTCTGTCTTTGGCAGTGTAAGCAGCATGCTATGGTGGGAAGAACTTCATGGGTCCCGAATGTCGACTCTGGGTTTAAACGCACCATACCCATGTCGGGACAGTCAGGCCACTGCCATCAGCCATAGTTTGCGCTAATTTACTAAATCACGCGAACTTCGACTCTATGAAATGCTTATACCGGACCGTGAAAGCGAAGGCAATAATTAAAGAAGTATATTTTGTGCAGCTCGTTTCTTACGCCACCAACACCGATTTTGATGAGGTATCTATGTTTATATAAGGCTTTCGCCATAATAAACGATGTTGTGCCGAAAGTATACCGTTGTCGGAAGTGCAGCTGCATTGTTGAAAGACGATGATGATGAAATGCTAGACACCCAAAAACGCGAAAATGTGGCATGGCGACATCAATCATGGCAAACAAATTATAGTCGCGCGAATACAGCGAACTTAAAAAAAATACGGCTGCAATGCAGAAATGATATGCACAAATATTTTTAACTGGTTATTCTACAACATTTACTTTTATTGGTCCAATAGCCACATATAAGACAGCTAAAAATAGCATCTGAACATAATACAAGAAATTACTTTTCCAGCCTGATGAGGAACTGAGTCGGTAGCGTATACGCCCACACTATCGGTGTCGTGTTGACAAGCATCCTCCTCCCGTGAAGAAGGCCCGTTGCTGCTGAAGTAGAAGCGCTACCTTCTGCATGCGTGCCAGTTGACTCTACATCACTGCCATGCTGATGAGTAGCTGTCTCCACGCACAAGAAATTCGGTGTACTTTCAGCAATCGTGGCAGCTCTTCATATGCAGGTTAAGCTCTTTGCCCCCGTCGCTTCCGAGAAGTGAGCAGTAGAGAAAGCTGTATTCGCGCTGCTCTCCTGGTTTTTTAATGTATGGTGAGGCATTTTGGGCAGCCTTGGTAAAATGGCAGGAACAGCATCCGAAGTGAGCGTAGGTTTCTTTGGTGCGCGCAAGAGAGCGTTTCTCCCGTATTCTGAAATATATGTGGCAGCGATCGCTTTTTTCATTCTAAAAATGCTTCGAGCACACATGCTGAGTAGACTGCATGCAAGGCCCTGTCAGCTGTCATAATTGTCCGTCTCCACTTATTCAAGCGCTCTGGTTCACGCGGAGCCTTGAAAAGCACCACACATTTCGTACAACTCCGACACTCTGACTTGTCGTTTGGGACAAAACATTACTTGCCAATATTGAGCGGAAGCCAGCGACATGACCGCTGACGCGCACTCGTAGTAGTTTGCAGCATTGAGGTATGCGTGCACTGAATCACAATGCGTGAACCGACAAAAACAAATGCACTGGAAGTGCTCACAGGCACACGACAACATGTTTATAAACCACAAAGTCCCATGCACACAAACATTGGCGTCATCAGGGTGGAAAAGGGGCACTTGCCTACACCTCAAGCTTGACCAGCACTTGCACTCACTCAACCTATACCAGTGCTTCCCCCTTTCCCAGCCGCGATGCAAAACATTTTTGCACCCCTAAGGGAAACTCCTGCCGACGACCATGCACACAAAGCTGCCCCGCCGCGGTGGTCCAGTGGCTAAGGTCTCGGTAAGGCGGGATCGAATCCCGGCTGCGGCGGATGCATTTCCGATGGAGGCGGAAATGCTGTAGACCTGTGTGTTCATATTTGGGTGCACGTTAAAAAACCCCAGGTGGTCAAAATTTCCGCATCCCTCCACTACGGCGTCTGATATGGTGGTTCTCGGACGTTAAACCGCACATATCAATCTATCAATGCACACAATGAAAGCTTTCAGGAAGACCATCTTTTCAGCGTGAATTCCAGAATAAACGCCGGCCGTGCGAAGACCTGGCTCCACATACAGTAGCGTCATCTCAGCTAGAGACTGAAACTATTCGTGGCGGCTCAAGTTCAGCGACGAACACAATATGCCCGTGCCCTCTCCTTACGTGGAACGGCGAGTGTCAGCACTTAACTTATGCTTACACCGTGGCCAAGGCGCATATGTAAGGTTGTCATATGCGCCCATTATGTTGTGACGAAGCTCCAATGATATGCGGTTGCAATCTTTTTCTCGTTTAATGCATGTAACGAAGTCAGCAACTACGCGTGCAGAGTAACGGTCCAGGTGAGTACCCGCCATAGAGTCAGTTATGACGAATATTATTCGCCCGAGTACCCGGCATCATACAAGGTCAGTGCAGCGAACACACACACACACACACACACACACACACACACACACACACACACACACACACACACACACACACACACACACACACACACACACACACACACACACACACACACACACACACACACAGAGAGAGAGAGAGAGAGATGGTGTAGATGGTGGAAACTTACTATAGACGCAGCATTTGTGCACTCCATACATTGTTACCTGCCTTCTTGACCCCAAGTATTCTAGTAATGTCTGTTCGTAAGAGCCATCCGAAACCAAATTTTATGCAGAAAGACTTCCTGCACTCGGCAAGGAACGCCTTACGATGACACAGTAATTACGAA
This sequence comes from Rhipicephalus microplus, assembly GCF_013339725.1. NCBI lineage: Eukaryota > Metazoa > Arthropoda > Arachnida > Ixodida > Ixodidae > Rhipicephalus > Rhipicephalus microplus. The sequence continues at coordinate 140,412,566 of NC_051166.1, forward strand.
ATTTAAAGTGTTGCTCCCCACCAAAGAAGTACCAAAGAAGTACCGGGTGAAAGTTGACTTAGAAGTGTGGCAGCTTGGGCTAGTTGGTATGGCATGACGATAGTTATAGCGTGACAACAAAACGACGACACAGAGACTAGAAGGACACAAAAGATACGAGCGCTCGTGTCTTTCGTGTCCTTCTTGTCTCTGTGTCATCGTTTTGTTCTCGCGCTATAACTATCGTAATGAAAGTGGACACTTCAAATTAAGTTTCAGAAATCGTGTGTACGTGCAGGTTAATTTGCATAAACTAGACATTCACAGTATTAGATCATGCGAAAAGGTTCGAAATGTTTTCGCTTTGTTCATTCCCACATACAGGTTGACAATACACTTGATGCCATAGGAAGAAGATCGAGTGGGTGTGTTAAATGTTTGACGAGGTGACTAAGCAGTCACCGTAAAATTATGCCATGTTTTATCTCAAAAATGCCTTATCTCAAATTCGTGCTTCAGGGGTGCCCTGAATTCCCGGTATGATTCGGCTAGTAAAGTATGGGAAGCTGTGTTAGTCTCGTCTCGTAGTATTATTAGAAATTTAGAAATTTTGAGCAACCAACCATCCCCCTCACCCTGAATTCTTCTCTCTACACTCCTCGCTTCGTTTAACCGTTTTTTTATCTTCTGGCTTAGCTATTGTCTTCATATCGTGATAATAGTTCTGCATGGTTGCTCGGCATGGATTGAACCCGAGCTTAAACAGGTGTGCCGTTTATAAATGACCCGTGAGTGGCGCATGTTATTGATTCTGCATAACGTTTGTGGTCTTTGGACATGTCTTGCTGTGGATCACAATCCTGTTGCTTAGCTCGAAAGCGACACTTATGGCACAGTAACTTTTGCTTCTTCTAAATGAAGTTTCCGCACCCCAGCCCTTGCCCGGCGAACACAGCGAACACTTTGAACTATTGAACACGTGACGTTCCAAAAAAAAAGCTAGTTCAGGTTTTCTTTTCACTCGCCACGAGATGAGGATAATAAATATCTGTTGTGCAAATGCGAAATGAGTAGAAATCAGTCACTAATACATGACATACTGCACTACGTGTGACCTGTTGAGGTCTATGAAGTTACCAGAAATACATCGGGACAGTATATATCTCCCGATGGCCTATAATTTCTCCAATGCCTAAAGCAAAAAAATTCTGTTGGGGCTTGTTTTTTTTCTTTTTTAAGGGCGTGTAAGATGCGTCATTAATCTTATTGTGCACGCTGATCAAAACATTTACATCAAAAAGCAGCAGTAGTTTTTTTACTGGCAATTATTCACTATTTACGACTACTTTTTTTATCGTTTCCGTTGGCAACAACATTTGATCCCACTAATTTTCTAAACCTCTGCTCATTTTGCGAAATACAATATAAATAACCTACTTCAGGTATTGAGTTCGAGGCGTGCTTAGTGACGGCTCTCCCTTTCAATTATTTATGACGCCTCGTTCCAGCCGGTGAACCTCGCAAGTGGAATGTGAAACGATGCCGTCTTTTTTGCATCGAAAGTGAAGCTCAATGGCCCCGACACTGACGAACAGTTCTGTTGCACTATCAGCGTATTTTGGGCAGCGGGAAGGAATGGTAAGTCAAATGTTAGCAAAGAATCAGGCCTTTCTTGGAAGCTTGCTAAGCACTATATGAGTGCAGCGATATACATACAGAATAAGTATAAATCAGGGGAGTAGGTTTCAAAAATTGTCGAAGACGTGCGACAGCTGGCGTGGACGGGAATCGTAATCGGGGAGGAGTTAAGGCTAATAGGCAGCGCAAGAAGAGTGAAGCCATGAAATAAACCTCTAATTGAAGGGTGGAACTTTGAAAACTTGTTTGTTCAATGTTATGGCAACAATAATGAACATTTAATGAAAAAATGCAGGCACTACTTCGAGCTGCTAAGTTTTGAGGCTTGTACGTGACGCGTCTTACAAGGTAAACGTCCAAATATTTCTAGAGCTGAAAAGTAAACATAAAGAAAAGAAGCTTCCGAACGTCAACGAATGACCAGTTTCCTTGGCCGAGCCTTCGAATCCCGACAAAGATATGGGTTGTCTTTGACGAGTCTCAAGTAAGTGTAACGTCTGTGCGTAGACAAAATAATAAAAAAATATTTTTTCCTTTGCTTGTTTCAGCGTGATCAGAGAAACCATCAGCCTGGGTGGCGTTTTATACCGCGCCCGTTATGACGAGTTCCTTTTTTAGGCATTTCTAACACAGCGACGTTAGGAACTATTGTTTATCACAACGTTACCTCCTTACGACGATTTTATTTTTCAGGCATTTATAAATATAGCAAGCTGTGAAACGTTCATGAGAACTGAGAGATAACGATGCCAAGGATGTTCAACCTTGGCATCATTTTTGTTAAGTCTTATAAATTTCGCGTCTAACAAAAAAAAGGAGCTCGAAATTTCTACTTCTTTCCACAATTTTAAAGAGAAGTCGATGAGTCATGGACTTGCATCAATCTGTAATGCGCCAGCGAATCTGACGATTATTGACAGGTGGCAGGTTCTCTTGTCGTCAGACGCGCATGGACAGCACGTCGGCTATTTAAAATAGCGGCCTGCGGTCGAGTTGGTGTTTGGACGAGAAAACCATCGGAAGTTGTGCAACGACGCAGAACAACACAAAAGAACAGAAAAACACATTTACTTTGAACAGCCGGTGCCTAAATTTTATTGAGTTTGATGGTCTCTTGCTTATTTCAAATTTTTTTGAACAACTTGTCTTCTTTGTTTATTGTATTGAAGTAATTTTTTCTTCGACATTTGCTGACGCCTGTGTTTACGCATGTAGATGACAACATTTTTGAAGTGTAATGTACACAGGTACAAAGACGATATGGCGGCGCCTGTGCGAGGAGATGGCTAGCCTGTCAGAAATAAAATATTCTGGCGCCCTTCAAAGAAACTTATGATACGGAATACAGAAAAAAGAATGCGGGCTATAGCTAATTCTATAACAAAGGAGTTTGTATGGAATAGAGTCATACGCTATTCGTTAAAGGAGCACAGCCACTGGCGTAGAGCAACATAGGCGAAGACTAATGTTGGTGCACGTGCGTAAGATCATGCTAAAGCTACGTAAATTATGCGGGATCTTCCCGTAAATGTTAAATAAAGAGGGAAATAGCACGTTCAGTTTGTTCAGAGAAGTTGCAGCTAAGGTTAATAATAAACTGCAGAGTGAGGCCTTCATTTGTCGCAAACATGAACGTTAAAGGCACCTGGGCTTTTGTGAAGGGCAACTGACGCTCGTATATATAACGTACGTCAATGAGCACAAGCGCACAATCTGTAGGAGACGTGAGCTTCTAACAATAGGTATGGTTGGCTTTGGTGTCGTTTGCGCTCGAGATTCATTCCTTTAGCTTTTCAGGTGCTGAGGCATTTTAGATAACAGCACTGATTTGGCAATTTCGGGAAACGTATTCTAGCTCACCGCACAGGCTCTAGTCCTGAAAAAAAGAGGTAACTAAGATCGCACATAATCAAACCATTTTTTGAAATAGTACTCTTGTTTGTCTATTGTCGAAGCCCGCTGCCATCGGCCTCCCTTAATTGGTAGCTGATTAAATAAGAAACATATAGTTCAGACCTAAAAAAACCCAGACTTTAGGCTGACTAATGAAATTACCTTCTGCTTTATGAAATATTACAAAATAAAACTCGCCTCGAGTAGCGCTATCTAGCTCAATATCAGCTGATATTTCTGTAGCTCGCAGTTTTCAGTGCCCTAAGAATGCAATCCACAACAGCTTTAGCATGCTTCACAAAATTCCACATCAAAGCTGTGACATTCCAGGACTTCACACCTCACATCCGAACTCTCATTGAGCATTCCTTGACATCTCAAACTATTTAGCGTCGGCTTTATTAAATTCGTTCGCAGTGCACATGTGGCACCATGCCTTGATCAGCCGCATGTCTCGCATAAAAGCAATGAGCTCTCGTCTAACTTTTTTCCTCGTTGGCGTGGGTCATCCTGAGCAAACGACTTCCCGATTGTCTCTGTCACGAAAACCACACAATTTCAGGATTTGGACGATCGGCTTTCTTCCGTGTCTAATTGCCGGGATGTACAGACAGATTCATTTTTGTGCGGCGTCTATACATCACTCCAAAAGGTGCAAACCCGGTCAACACATCGTTCGGTCTTGAATAAGCAAGTCTTAGTGTATACACGGAACTAATTAAAAGGTGATAACTGTAATATTCACAAGAAAGAGAGAGAAACAAATTACTACATCAAACAGATAAGCGCTACAGATCTAATTCAAGCACGAATGTGTCTTTCTCTAACACGGTCAAATATATTTCTTCCCCACCAAGCATAATCTAAGATCTTGCTATTATCAACTGGCACAGATCGAAACATACCAAGGTTTTCAGATTGCGACCGTATTAGTGGCTCCCAGCTGAATAAGCTGAGAAGTGTGCGAGCCCCTATATACAGCTAATGCTTTCTAACAACATCAGGTGGCGCCTTAGGCCTATGCAAAGTCTTTTGTGTGCAGAAGACAGACAAGACCATAATTATTGATCGATACGTGAGTAACCACCATATATGACTATCAGAGACGCCGTAGTGGAGGGCTCCAGAAATTTCGACCTCCTGGGGTTCTTTAACGTGCGCCCAAATCTGAGCACACGGGCCTACAACATTTCCGCCTCCATCGGAATTGCAGCTGCCGCAGCCGGAATTCGATTCTGCGACCTGCGGGTCAGTAGTCGAGTACCTTAGCCACTACACCCCCGCGGCGGGGCGGGCAAGACCATAAGTGATTTACATGTTCGCTCTAGAGAGTCAGTGAACAAAAGTTTGAAATGAAGACATTAGTGATGATAGACTCGTGCGAAAGATAGTAATTTGCTGAAATCAAGCTTTTTCTCTAATTACGAGCCCAATTTTTCACCAGCCTTGGGGTGCAATGAAACTCGTGATATAAAATTGCCGATAAAAATTTTATATATTTGTTGCGTGACTTTAGATGCTGCTTACCCAGGCTCAATCTTAAAAATTGATGCATCTTATTTGTCCCATACAGAGATTTGTGACAAATTTGTAATTCAGAAAATAGACTGATTTTTGTTTTGTTTATAAAAACATCTTGTTTGTATAATACCTAGAAACGCGAGGTGGCCGAAACGCGTATGTTTGATAGTCAGGCTTCGTGGCGCAAAAAAACAAAACAACTTGTGAGCCAATGTAATAGACCTCGCCTGGGAACGGGCTCTTCTATCATTTCTTTCAGGGCTCTGTCATGCATTGTTAAGCTCTCGGCCTTTCTTTCATCCTTATCCTTTCTCTCTAGTTTGAGTATAAAATGCGAGAATAGACATTGTTGTCACGTTCTGTCACACCAATCGACTCGAGAAATTGTTCGGATGTCCTTCTTGATGTTTGTGATTGGCTTAAATATTCTATAAACTTAAACCAGCTACAATATGTGCAGGCGAATGGCAGGGGCAGTCTTTTGAAACTCTGGTGACTACACAGATCTTTTCGTGCAAAACTAGCCACTATTTCTATCATCTTTGAGAAGGCTCTAGCGTTAATTTGTTTAAGGCATGTGGACTATATTGCACTTAGAGGGTGAAAGGAAAGAAACACGAACAGCGCAGCGCGCTATCTTCATCCCGCATTGACTTAGACGCCAGAAAAGAGGTGCTCGATGTTTCTTGATTGTATCATCGACAACTCTAGCGGCTTTCTGTTCTCATTCAGGCTATAGCCGCTAAAGAGCACACGCCAAACAGCAGATATTTTAGAATTCACTTGCTTACATTTATTTTTCTCCCCACTGTACAAATGCACAATTCGACACTCACATTCCGCTGACCAAAGAAATAAAAAAAAACGTTGACAAATCCTCAGCTCGCATTTCCGATGCAAAGCAATAAAGCTGGTCGCCTGATTTCACACCTCAAATATTTATAGTGTCTGACGATCCCACCTATCTGCTTACAGAAATCCTTTGCTAAAGTGCCGTATCAACGATTTTGTCGTTGTCTTCCCCAAGTTTACGGATCACGACGAGAAGCGGGGCTTCTGGCTTATTGACGAAGTAGGGTTTTTGTACGGCTGCTCGCTACAACCTCACCCCACACTAGGTTCGCAGCAGGGGTGATATGCGTGTAACTTTAGCAAATGAGAGAAGCGATCGTACGCACGAAGCCCCGCTTTTAACAGCGCTCAACGCAGGCGTTATAAAATGGACGCTTTACGAGGCATTGGACGGAACAAACGAGCTATAGTCCGATATTACAAATAAGCGTATGACGCGTCTTTTGAGGCCATTATATTTGAACTAGTATATACGAGGAACGGAAGTAAACACTGGCTTTTCAAAGACTTGGCTGTTGATAAGGGGCTTGCAAAAATTGCTTGCCATAGTAGTTTTAGGAACATGTAGGTCAGAGCTCTTGGTGCCAATGCTGTGAGTGCGCAGTGTCAGCTTGTAGAAAAGAAAGCATCAGCAGCTTCCTTGCGACAGCCCACAGAGGTCTAATTTTCGCCCAGGAAAACATTCGCGCTGTTTTTTTTTGTTAGCATAATTGCTTTTTTTATAAGGAGTGAACTGCAGTAATACTAACGGAGCTACACATGTCAGGGGACCTAGCACGTTCAGGCTATAATTACGAGAGGGCTAAAGAAATAGACAAAAACACTCCCGCTGCTCAAGGAAGTCTCAATAGAAGGATACAACTATGATAACAAAACAAACTGTTAAAAAACTAGGCTCGCGAAAGCAGCAGATGTTGTCATTAGGCCAAGCTCGTGTCTTTTTCTTTCGTTTTCGTGATTGCTACGAGCGGGTAAAGCAACTTTCGCACCCCTAATTTTTCTTCAGAATAGCAGCCGCAAGTTCAGCAGACGGGAGAAAATACAGGCAAAATTTAGGTGTGTGTGAAATATTTCTCGCAAAAGACGCCCTGTTCGTTTTTTTTCGCTAACTGAAATGCTGACGCAAATAATCATTCTTTTGTTTTCATTTTTATCACAGCAGACATGATGAGCTCACATGTAGCGTGGAAAAGCAACCCGAAATCAGTTACAGACGCGAATAAAAGAAAACAGGAGACACATAAAAAAAGAACAGAAGAAAATAACTTTCGTAACACAGTCTACCCCGGTAGCCACTCGGTTGGAGCAAACATTTTCTCGAGAACAGTTCTAGGGAAGACCATGGGCCGAAAGATACACTCCAGCCTCCGACATGCCTTTTTTTCGCTATACTGTTTACCACTAACGTTGAACGTGCCTCAATGGACCCTTTAGTGAGTGCTTCCAGCTTTTACTGTCAAAGTATTGCAAAAATATAATTCTCGTTACGTGGCATTCCAGTCACTTTCATAACAAAGTGTGCGAAAGATTTTTTTTTAGTTCACGCGATTATATACAAGACGCCAATAATCAAGTTAAATGCCGATATTCTCATTCTATTACCGAAAATTTCACCAAAACGTAGCTCTCAATGTGTTTAGGTGTCGTTCACGGCCATCAAAATGCAGGCCCCGTGGCCGCGCATCAAACCCCCGCCCTTGAGCTGAGCAGTGCGACACTCTGCATGCTAAGACATCAGGGCTGGTGGCAAATAATGTGTAAGCAGAGGAATCTCATATAAGGATAGGACTTTCACGGCGAGGTCGTTGCTGGTCCAGTACACTCTAAAAATTTTTACACCCTTCAGGGTCTATTTTGTCTGGGCCAAGGTCAACAACCTTTTAGGTGTTTAGAAACACTGTATAAATATAAGACATTTCGAAACACCTATTGAAATAGTATGGGGGAGGAAACATTCCACCCTACCTTTAGAGGTGTTTATGATCACCCCTAAACTATGTAGTCATTATTATAGCAAGCTACACCCTTGAAAATTGAGTATAACACATAAAAACACGCTTCAAACTATGTTAGCTACAGAGGTGAGCATACTTAATCAAATGAAGCGCAACTAACGAGACAGCAAAACAAGAGACACACAGGACAATACGATTCGTCCTGTGTGCCTGTTCTTTTGTTGTCGACTTCATTCCATCAAATATGCATCACCAACTAGCCCAAGACTGAACTAGGTTAAGGGAGAAGCATTTATCAACTTTTTCTCTGCGGCTCGTACAAAAGGAAGAAGATATTGATGTCACCACTGCAATGATCACACCTGCACTTATGCAGTTAATAAAATAAGACGCTGTGCTCTTGAATGTGCTGCGACACATCAGTGTATACATGTGTCGGTAGACTGGGCCGAAAAAGGCAAAGTGAGGCGTGGCAGCCACATAAAACACAGACACGCATACACGCACCACACTACAGTAGAGCAAGACGTAAGCTGTAGTACAAGGTTCAGCCGAATATAATTGATTTATATGCGAAGTTTACCGTCCCAAAACCACAATATGATTATTAGCGACGCCATAGTGGAAGGTCTGAAAATTTCATCCACCTGGGGTTCTTTAACGGGCGCCCAAATCTGAGAACACAGGCCATCAGCATTTCCGCCTCTTTTGGAAATTCAGCCGCCGCTGCCGGGTTTCGATCCCACGACCTGTGGGTCAGCAGCTAAGTACCTTAGACACTAGACCACCGTGGCGGAGCATTCAGCTGAACATAACGTCAAAATAAAAAATAAAACAAGAAAAGAAAACAAAAAGTAAAGCTGATATGTTTCCATCTGCCTTTATTTATATAAAAAAACTGCAAGATGCCTAACAAAGAGGACTCTAACGGCAGTCTGCAAAATTTTGATGTCTCGCACGTGACCAAAATATTTTTTTCTCTCAAATGTATCATAAACAATTGTTGATTCATATCGAGTGTTTAACGTTCTAAAACCACCACATGATTATGACAGACGCCGTAGTGGAGGGCTCCAGCAATTTCCACCATCTGGGGTTCTTTAACGTGCATCCAAATCTGAACACACGGGCCTACAACATTTCCATTTATATTGAAAATACAGCCGCCGCAGCCGGGATTCAATCCCACGACCTGCGGGTCAGCAGCTGTGATGGGCTTGTGCACGTTTGGAAAGTGCGCCTCGCCATCAGCCTGAACCAAAGAGGACGATGAAGATGACGCTCGGTTGCGACACGTGTGGGCGTGAACATTTTAAGCCAATAAGGTACCTCTATGAGGATTTAGGAGAGCCACGGGAGAAGAACAGCGAAGCCAGGCAGGCGTGGCTGAATAGAGACCGAGTGCGGAAGGTGGCCAGGGTGCGGGAGTGCCGGTCAGCAGAGCTCCTGCATCATAGTCGCAGCGGACTCCCACCTGGACACAGAGCTGCTTCTCATCGCTTGGCGTGGGCCAGGCTTGTTCTGGTCTTCTGGCGTTGGTCAATAAATGTCTCGGGCTTCGTGTGCGAGCTTCGGTTGCCGAACGCCGAAAGAACGCTAACCGCAACTGGCCCGACGCTTTTCTAAGGCATGCAACAATGTGGGTGTCTCAACCTATTCGCCAGACTTCCCTTGCTGCACGAGTACGTCTTCGCCGTTACTTCCTCACATCAGCTGCAAGCAACGCGTCTGGTGTATGGTCATATGGGTTTTCTCCTGTGACCAATCATTTCCGCGCACTGTCGCTCTCATCTTTTAGCCATCCAATATTCCTGTTAAGCTCTTTATACTTTTACATGATCTGTTCTTTTTCTGTTGTTTACTCTTTTTTGGCAGTTTCGTAAGTTTATTGAGTGTTGGAGTTTTGGTGGAATCAAATGGTCTCGTCAGCTCATTTGCCGATGACGGTTATGACATCGGTTTTCGATTTACACGAACCTACAAGAGAGCTCGCCCAATAAATAGCGTCGTGACAGCAGCCGAGTACCTTATCCACTAGACCACCACGGTGGGGTTATGTTTTCAATGCAATAAATTCACACAACTTCTTTTAAAAACATGCGCGCTAGTCACGCAAATGGCGGAGAGGTTTAGCGTTGAATAAGGCATATACAACAGAAAGAACAAACGCCCCGAAAAGTAAGCGAGTGTCGTACTATTCATAGAGACTTATTTACCGCCCATTCTATATCACAGTAAAAGTTTTGACATGAAAAAATGACAACATCAGACAAGTAAATGTAAGTGGGGTTGATATAATTTATCGTGATTGTTCATACGCTTTGAATTGCAAAAGCACAGCTCGTCATTGGTGATTGCTCAATCATCTGCAGATGCTGAGATGGCTGGTTCCTTCGAGAAAAGTGTGGCCTGGCTGTTCTTTTGTACAATAAATTCAATCACAGAAATCGAAAAAGAATACAGAAGGTGCAATGACCAGAAATTTTACAAAAAGTGCAATATACAGTAGGCACACTGCGTGACTAACTGCTTTCTTAGTTACGTGTAGGGTTATATGCAGTGCTTAGCCAGCATAGTCGGTCGCATCGGGCTCCACTCCAGTGACAAGTGCAAGAAAAAATAAACACCATAAAAGCATGCCGTGGCAGAATTTTTATGCCTTTCTTGCCATAAATATTGCTTTGAAGTGTTGTCGGAGAGGAGGAGGAATGTCGCATAGAGAAAGACGACACTCGCTAATATCATCGTGGATTTGGCTCTCACTTGTATGTCTCTGCTTGTATGGCGCTGCCTTGTATGTCTGGCGCTAGATGCTTTAACATGCTCTGCGACATTTTCTCTTCCCGTAAAAGTTTTGCTGGAGAGCGTGGTTCTCCCAGCTTTCACCGTCACGACGACTCTCCGTAGCGGGCGCTACTTGGCGGCTTCTGCTATGTCTGCTCAAAAGGAATATGAGGCCAGCAAGGCCTGCCACGCCGCAACAATTCACCGCTAACCACACCGTCGTCCTGACACAACCACACGATGCGGGCACCTTTTCCGGCAATGACAAAAAAGATGTCGAGGATTGGCTTCAGCTCTATGAAAAAGTGAGCACACTGTACAACTGGAAACCGACTCTCATGCTGGCCAACATCCTCCTTTGTCTTGAGGGAACGGCCAAAGTTTGGTTTTGCGACCGCGAGCAAGAGTTGTCGAGTTGTGGCATTTGCTTGCACAAACTCATTGATCTATTCGGCAAGCCCATTGGGCGACGTTGCGCTCCACAGAAGGAACTCACGTACTGACTCTAAACCCGCGCCGAGTCATATTTGACATATATTCAAGATGTGATCGCGCTATGCAGTAAAGTTGATGACAAGTTGCCAGAACCTGAAAAGGTCGCATGCATCATCAAATAAATGGAAGATGATGCCTTTAGTCTTCTGGTATTCAGGAACTCGTCGACAGTCGACGACGTTATTAGCGAATGTCGGCGCTATGAAGAAACGAAAGGGTGTCGTGTTGCTCCTAGTATTTTACGCCTTCCAGACACAGCGGCGACGTCTATTTGCGAGGACAAACATTCGACACCTTCTCCTGCTGCAGGTGAAAACAGTGTACGCCTTGTTCGCCGCGAAATTGAAGCTGAAGCTGAAGTCCCCATGCAAGGTCGTGGCCACAGCGATTCCCACGAAATTTTCAATATAGACCGTCGTACGCGAGGAGCTTGCTCACGCCAGACTCCAGACACTCTGCCCTGTGAATATACCAAACTACCGTCCACCATGTCCTCCTGATCAGCCCCGAAACTCGTACCCGTCCTCAGTACCGGAACCCAGCGGAATGGCAAACTCATGACGACCAGCCCATTTGCTTCTGTTGTGGACGCGTCGGTCATATTTTCCGCCACTGCCGTAGTCTCAAGAACTCGCCGCCTTGGTCCAACTATTTCAAAGATCGGCGTTTTTCTGTTAGTGCAGAAGACTGAGGCGCAAAAAAACATATCGTGAAGCAGGAAGGGCAGAAGAGAAGAAAGAACAGCGCCAACTACCAAATGTTTAATGACCGAGAAAACGGCGATTCTTTGTAGGAGCAAAAAAACACAGAGCTCTTGGAAGTCTATTTCATCAAAAAGAAAGGGCCCGATTGTATCAGTAATACATATAATGTGTTGTACTCAACAGAAATGCAGTTTTTGGATAACTTAGTGCCTTGATAATGACGCTGTGCGATGTTTGTTGGCCGTGCACGCATGCGCCGTTTTGTCTTCTTTCCTGTGCGTTTCCTAGACGGTCATTAAACAGTTGGTAGTTGGCTCTGTTCTTTCTACTCTTCTGCTATTCCTGCTTCACGATATGTTTTTTTCGCCTCAGTCTTCTGCACCAAGTATGCACCAACTAGCCCAAAAACAAGCCCTTTTGGTTCTACTGTTAGTTCCCCACTGCCCACCCACAAAGACGATGCTGCTACACCAGCGATGCCTCCACGTACATGTTTCCTTCTTCTATGCCTCTACGACTGCTCCTCTCTCCTTAGCGGTCAAGTCACCTGTCTCGCTCTCAGCGTCTTTGTTGCCCTCCTCCCTCCTCCTCACCCTCCTCCTTGGAAAACTAACAAGCGCAGCTCCCTGCCGTGACTACCCGAAGTGAGATTCCTCTACTTACACTACCTGGACACAACAACCTCACCGAAGTAGATGCCAATGGCAAACCTGTTACAGCACTAGTCGACACCGACGCTCACGGGTCAATATGAACTCGAACCTCCGTGCTGCACTACAGAACGTTCTCAATCCAGCTCCGATCAATGCACTGCGCGTAGCCGAATGTGCGACTCCGGTTGTCAGTGGGATGTACACTGCTCGGGTCACTGTTGCCAGATGTAACAGTGATCTTTGACAATAGTGTTATATGTATTGGAGCAATGCTCACATGAACTTATCTTATGACTTGACTTCTATTCTCCCATTCAGCTCTCATTAACTGTGCTACGGGTATCGTCCAACGCGTCCTACCATTTCCAGTTGAGCCTAGTGATCCTGGAACCGAGCACGCTACATTCCGCCGATTACGTTCACGTCCCTTCTCTAGGCGTTATCTGTATTTCGGTGTCTTCTGATCCACCCGTGCCCGATAGTGGCTACGTCGTGTCACCCAACTCTGCCATACTCTCCTAGCAAAACGTCCCGATCCCGCACACGGTCATCAGTATAAAAGATGATGCCGCATGTCTCCTTCTCGTCAATTTTGGACTATGCTCACACGTCCTGCCCCAGGGTATCTCCTTTGCGTCCCTTGCCGCGGCCTGCGACTACCCTATTTTTTTCTTAACAGCTGATAAGCCATTACCCACAAGTCCTGATTTGGGTCAAACTAATTTCGAAGGCATGACAAATATTATCGCATCAGACCTCCCGATTGAACAAGGGTATGCTCTTCGAGCCCTTTTCGCTTCATACCAAGACATATTTGACCTTAATGACAGACCATTGGGCAAGGCAACCATTGTGAAGCATCGGATCAACAACAGCGACTCTATCGTGTTTCTTCGACTGAGCGTCATATGCAGAAAGAAGTCGACAAAATGCTTGCCCGGGACATCATTGAACCTACTTCGAGCCCTTGGGCTTCCCCTGTCATGATCGTAAAAAAAGGACAACAGCTGGCACTTTTGTGTCGATTACCAAAACCTCATCATGGTAACAAAAAAAGACGTGTACTTCTTGCCACGTACAGATGACGCCCTTGACTCTCTCAGTGGTACGAAGTATTTCTCTTCGATAGACTTTCGTTCGGAGTACTGGCACATTGCAGTTGATGACATGGATTGTGAAAAACCACTTTTATTACACCTTACGACCTTTATCAGGTTAAGGTTATGTCATCACGGTCATACGACGCCAAAGCTACATTCGAACGAATTATGGATGCTCTACTGTATGGTTTCAAGTGCTCAATATGCTTACTCTACCTTGATGACGTCACTGTCTTTTCGCCGACTTTTTTGACATACCTCGAAGGTCACAAAACAGTTTATTTCTGTTTTCCGAAAGGCAGACCTCCAGCTCAACTCCTCTAGGTGTCACTTCGGCTGTCAGCAGCGTACCACTCTCTGACACCTTGTCGATTCTTCAGGTTTTCGTCCCAATCCCTACAAAGTCCGCGCAGTCAAATATTTTTCTCTGCCGACTTGTGCGAAAAATTTTGGAAGCTTTGTAGGGCTCTGCCTCTATTTTCGAAGATTTGTGCGCAATTTAACCGACATTGCGCGCCCTCTAACATACCTACTGAAGGCAGTATTGGTTTTCTTCTAGGGTCCTCAACAAGCCAGTGAATTTGCTGAACTGACCATGCGCCTCACGTCGCCACTGATTCTTGCCCGCTTCAATATATCCGGACAGTGGCCATGGTGCAGCAACAGCATGATAGTGACCACGTCATTGCATACGCTAGCTGTCTGCTGTCATCAGTGGAGTGCAATTATTCCATCACCAAAAACGAAAGACTCGTGCTCGTTTGGTCTGTGGGCAAATTTTGCCCATAGTTGTACAAACTGTCATTCACCGTTATAATGGACCACCACGCCTTATGCTGGCTGTCATTGTTGGAGGACCCTCACGGACAGCTGGGATGGTGGGCATTGTGGCTACAAGAGTACTCATTCACCGTCGTCTTTAAAACGGGCCGCCAGCACGAGGACGCTGATTGCTTGTCTCGTCAACCAGTAGATCCACCCGATCTTCATGAGAACGGTGAGTCCACGTACATGCTGGGGCTTTGAGCATTGGCAAATATCGGAGATGAGCGACGACAATTAACAGAGATCTTCAACCGACTGAGTGACTCCACTACACCTCCATCGCTCCGTATGTTCGTGCTCCACGATGGTGTTCTATACCGTCACAACTTGAATACTGATGGCCCTGACTTGCTGCTTGTCATACCTACACAAATGCGTCCGACTGTTCTCGGGTAGTTGCATGACATTCCAACTGCTGGTCACCTCGGCGTCTCAAGGATTTATTACCATGTCCGACGCCGCTTCTTTAGGCCAGGTATTTACCGCTCGGTTCGTCGTAACGTAACTTGGTGTAAATTGTGTCAGCAACGTAAAACAATGGCCACCTTTCCAGCAGGACGCCTTTAACCCACAGAGATACGATCTCAATCATTTTACAGATGTGCTCTTGACCTGCGTGGCTCTCATCTTCTATCCATCAGAGCAAACAAGTGGATAGCTGCTGCCACCAACTACACGACTCGGTTCAGGATCACACCGGCTATCCTTACGAGTTGTGCAACCGACGTCACCGACTTTCTCCTCGAGGACGTCATACTTCGCCATGGCACTCCTCGACAGCTTATTACAGACCGGGATCGATACTTTCTATCAAAGATGGTCCAAGATATTTTAAACTCTTGTGCTACGAAACACTAGTTCACCACTGCGTATCATGCGCAGACCAACGGCCTAACGAACCCGTTCAACAGAACACTTACGGACATGCTCGTCATGTATGTTTCGCAAGATTATTGTGACTGATCCAAAGCTTTGAAGTTCTTAAAATCTGCGCGTAATACGCCTCGACATGACTCTACAGGTTTCACTCCATTTTTCGTTTTGTACGGAAGAGAACCCACGCTACCTTTCGACACGCTCCTTTCGCCCGTTCTTCATACGACATCAAAATACCTTCATGATGCCATCGCTAGAGCTGAGGAGGCACGCGAAGTTGCCTGTTTTCGGCTTAACACTTCGCAAGGAAACTAATGACGAATCTATGATGTTCGCCACACAGATGTCCATTTCAATCCTGGTGACATCGTCCTTCTTTAGACAGCGTCACGGCGAGTTTGTCTTTGCGAGAAGTTGACTTCTCTATACTATGCTCCATACCAAGTCTTCCGCCAAGTCACCGACGTGACGTACGAAGTTGAACCTCTGGAGAGTACCTCAGCGCGATCAACTGACATTGTCCACGTCGCGCGAATAGAACCGTATCACTCCAACCAGTCGAGCACCGGGTCGGTGCCTTCGCCGCCGGGGCCGATGCTACGAAGTGCTGTTGCAAATGAAGAGGAGGACAGCAAAGAGAAAGACTACTTTCACTGATATTCTCGGAGACTTTGATCTGCCTTGTATGCCTGCTGGCGTTAGTTATTGTAAATATCTTCTTCGACGCTTTTTCTCCCCGTAACAATACTAACCTCCCTTTACCCTTTTAGCTTAACCGCGCATACTACAAGAAAAGATGCAGTTTCCAGGCGACAATGATTTATTAGATGTATGGACCGACAAAGTCAAGTGAATGTTAAGTTCTATGCTTAGGTATACATCCACACAGGCACATGTGCATTTCTGCAGTTCTACTATGCTACTTATACGATTGGTTAAAAAATTGGATAAAGAATATTTTATCTATATTGCACAAATGCCAATGCCACTGAGCTTACATGGCGGTATGCACATTGGCATGGTATCCTGTGCAGGTATCATGTAAAATAAAGTAGTCAGTACTTATGCGTTCAGTAGCTAAAAAACTAGGCTTCTTCAGATAGCTCACATTGGCAAGATTGTATCATGTTTGAAATTACTATTGCTTTTATTGAATTACCATTGTATACGGCTAATCTATTGTCATTAGTTTTATTGATGCTGGTCAGCTAAAAAGCAGAATTCCTTCCTAATGCAGCACCAGCTGTTCAGTGGCTTTGCGTTAAAAAATGTAAATGCTGAGACTTACAAAGCACCGCCTATGAAGCCCATGCCATCACAATAAATATGTAAGGTTCTCTGAAAATCTATACAGCAAGCAGAATCCTGAAAGCTTTGAGCCGCAATTTCGTAACACACAATAATCATTCGGTAAAACTGTTTCCTGAAGTTATTTATTTGTTTTAATGCCAAGATACTGAAAAACGCATTCTATCTTTTTTTATGTTCCCAGATAAATATGCTGCACAATTTAATATTTTGGTGTTAACTCATGCATAGGTACAGTGATGTATGTAGAACAATACAGTGTGTTTTGTGAGACAAATATTGATATGCTTGACACAGCGAACATTTCTTTAAGGTCAGTAGTTCATAGTGAAGCTAAGTACTTAGCGAAGTTCAACATTAGACCCGAGCGAGGCAAATATAACTCTAAGTAGTAAGAAAAATATGAAAGTTACAATGATATAAATAAGCAAAATAAAATAAATAGTGCTCGAACGTCAGCACTTGTGCTCAAACTATCGTTTCTACAGCTCAGGTATGGTGACTTGGCCTCACACACAGATGAAAGGTTCGTTCAAACACAATTACAGCTTCACAATCCGCTACACACGCCTGGCTGCCAGCTGTGCCATGCAACCTACGTTGCGGGTGAGCGAAAACGTTGGTAAGAACAAATTTTATGAAATAGGATCTATTAGCGAAGCAATATGCTGTGTTGTCACCCCATGCATCAGCCCGAGTATCACGGTAGCTTTAGCACACAAACCTAAGAAGGACCGAAAAGAACTACGTGATCACCAAAGTCTTGTTTTCAGTCATTGGTGCATTTGTGCGGTAAAAGATAGAAAAAAATGAATTAGCGACATGCCCCAGCATCTGCATCTTAGACATGGTTGAGACGCTTAGAGCTAAAAGGCGCCATCGCCATGCAAGTATAATTCAACCAAAGTAGATGTTCATCGCGAGGGGGACGCCAAGCACCACTGCCAACAAACAAGGACGCTGCTACAATTTTGTTCTAATTCTTCGCTGAACCACAGCCGCGCACGCGCACTCTACTTTCTACACCAAACAATACAAACAAAGAAAAAGTTGGCCACACTCACATAAAACTTCCATCATTCCGGTCAAACAATTCACACGAATGTGCTCGCTATATCTCTCTTGCAAATAACGGCATTCCCAGCGTGATGCCAGTACGTTTTTTGCACTGGTATGCGCTTGAGACAATTGTACACGCTGGAGACACTTGTACACGCTGGTATTTAGTGGTACTCCGCTGGGTGCACTGGGAAATAGCTGTGTTGCACTAGTAGGGGCGCTGGCTTAACTGCTGTGGTGCTGGTACACACTGGGATGCGTTAGAAGCACTAGTATTTTCACTGGGAAGTACTGGGGAATACTTAAGCACGCACTGTTTCTAGCAGCACAGCGTGCACATTTATGTAGCGTGTGCCATGGTATGTTTCGGTGTCGTTGAATATGAAACGCTTGATTCGACGGCACGGAAAGTTGCTACCCTAAGAAATCCCGAGCGTATACGTATTTTTTGTGGCACACGTACGTATCGCAGCAATTGTTGCACCTTTTTCGCATGCCTCCGCGTATATTGGCCATATTCGCTTCAGACGTGTATTGCTATAAAGATTCCATGTTGCAGTGTTTATAAGCTTGGAGCTGCACGTCACTCCTAACAGAAACAGGAAATTGTCTTTGCCGCCAACTTGACGAAACGTAAATCAGCTCTCTCGATCGCTTCGCGAGTTTTCCCAGCGGAGGCGAGAGAAAAAATTGTCGTTCGATTCCACCACCCAGCGTAAATGGATGCCTAGCCATGCTTATCTTTCTACGTACTTCAGGCAACAGTTAGAAATGTTCCGAAGTTCAAATGCAGAAACTTCAACCATCCCAACTCACCGCGTCGAGAGTGGCCTTACCCAGTGCCCGGCCCAGCAAGCATTAGGCCTATCGTGCCGGCAGCGTCGGTGTATATGTTACCGGCGCTTCTTGCTTCGTGTACATACACGTTGAAAGTGTGAGAATAACTGTAAAGTATAGTTTAGACATCCATGAACCTAAACCAACTATTTTGCCATGTGTCGATGTTCTCACAAGGAGCGCTGACGATCGATGCGTGGCGCTTTCAGCTGCAGGCTACATGTCACCGAAAGCTGCGGGCCGCACTTACCCAGTACTTCTCTTGCTGATATGTAACAACACGCAATTTCCAGTTGGTAATTTGGTACGCCTACGTGAATTGACTCTCTGGAATATGCTTTTGGCGGATTAAATTAGTATTTCTTTGAGTGTTTTTTTTCAATTGTTGGTATTGATATAACTGCAAATCTGTACTCTGTCACGCCCGCTGTATACTGCCAGCGGAGGCTAGAAAAACAGCTGTCGCTGGGCATCGCCACTCCAGAAATGCATGTCTGTCAATGATTGACCTTCTACTCACTTCAGGTACAGTTTGATAACATTTAAAGATGTTTCGAAGTTCAAATGCAGAAACTTCAATCATCGCAACTCAGCTGCGTCGAGAGCGGCCTTACCCAGTGCCTCGTTTCAGCAAGGCCTATCGTGCCGGCCGTGTCGTTGTGCATGCTACCGGCGCTTTTTACTTTGAGTAGGCACAATTCTAAAGTATAAGAATGACTCAGGCTGCTAGTTTTTTGTTGCGTTGTGATGCCATACCACAAACGTGAATAAACGTTTAGGAGTTGATGCCAGCAGTGTAATTCCATTGACTCACATCAGAATAACCGAAACAGACAACAGCCAAGGATCAATGGTGCACAGTACAGTGAATGTAAACTCGTGTTCCATGCACTGATAGTTCTCGTCAGAGTTAACGCGTTCTGAGAAATTGATTATGGTGCGCTATGCTATGACCATAGTCCATTCCTTCATCACTAAAGAACTAATCACTCGAGATTTTATGTAGGACGAGGCTGCTTCTGTTCGCGCCGGCATACGTGCTGCAACATGAAAGAACATACTAGTTAAAAAAAGTGTAACACGGCATATCAATAGTGTGCGGTGAGCTATTTTGTACATTTATGAATATGTTGACGTAAAGAAAAATGACGGCTGCAGGTTTGTAATTTGCAAATAACGGAAGACACCCTGCTGCCACGCTATTGTTTCAGGAATCAGAGCGATGAAAGCTACGAAAAATAAAAAAAAAGAACCCGGAACTGCGCATTTGCGCGAATTCAGGTTTCCCAGCGCATATACGCAGCGAACAAGCTCTTTGCGTGCTAGTAGATATAGTCTGGTCTCAGGTGCATTTTAGATTGAGACCTTGTGAAAATTTCTTAACAATGTAAACATTTCTTAACAATGTAACAACGCCCTCGAAGATTGCATCATAAAACCTCTGCGACGGGTGTACTTTATTGCTATTAAAATTTACAGTGCCACTGTAGTGGCAACCATGGTTGCAAGAAAGTCTGTCTGAAAAATAACGCATGTTGCCGACGTGCAGCATAGCTTTCGAAAAAATTACTTATTGCGCATCGTAAGCAGGTGTGTATGCACGCAGTAAACTAAAAAAAGATGATGCCTAAAAGCTATCACTGCATTGGGACTGCTTGACACATAGAGCTGAACACAACAACCATTTCCATAGGCATGCAGTCACTCTCATTCCAGGTTGTAAGCGGAGCCATCCTTCAGTTGTGAAACGCACTTCACCCTGACGTTGACTACGCCATCCACGCTTAACAGAGATTAACGTCTAATGGAGCCTTCTTCGATTGGTCGGGTTGTCGCAATCATGCGTTCTCGAAGACTAGTCCATTCAATGGTGCGTCAAAAGGACAATTCTCCAAACTGCCACTGTACGTGTCGTTTACCGTGTTTACCGTTGACACGAGCTCTCTAACGCGATAGCGTTAGAGAGCTCGTGTCGCCGAAATTTCACTGTCATCGTCGGCACCATTGGTTGTGAGCGAAAAATCAAGAAAGAAGCAAAGAAAATAAAGAATAAAGTATTTGGCCCCCGTCGAGGTTAGAACCCGGGTCATTCAGGTGATAAACAGGTGTTCTACCAAAAAGCTACAATGTTATTTGCAGCTGCCTCAGGAAAAAGCACTACACAAATGCTACGTAGTTGAAGGGGTCTCCTTAACGCATTTTGTTCGACAGGTTTAACGGTGAAAACGAGCCTATTCAGCGATTTGTAGCCAGGAAACTACGTCGAAAAAGACAGGGATAGTGCAGTCATTGTCGCTAGAAACACACAGGAACGTTTAAACAGCTCTAAAAATGGAAAACTATGTCCATCTAGCGGAAAACATATCATGCCTTTTGAGAGGCGTTCATCAAGAAAACAGCGAGCGCTAGATATTGGCTGCCGTCTGCGAGGCATTGTGAGAAGCTTTATGGCCTTCGAGATGGC
Organism: Rhipicephalus microplus; assembly: GCF_013339725.1. Taxonomy (NCBI): domain Eukaryota; kingdom Metazoa; phylum Arthropoda; class Arachnida; order Ixodida; family Ixodidae; genus Rhipicephalus; species Rhipicephalus microplus. The sequence goes on from NC_051166.1 coordinate 140,433,509, forward strand.
GAGCGCGTGGTGTGTATCTTGGAGGCCATGCGACTCTTGGTTTAGGCCAAAAACCTGTATGTACTATTCGCCCGCCCACACTGGTACAATTTACCGTGTGCTTGTGTGTGTGTGTAACAAAACATATTAATGATTATGCATTTAGTGGTTGAAGGGCGCACTACGGGCCGGAATTCGGTGATCGCGTTTAATTGTTAAAGGCGAAGCTTAAGGTTTCCCCATTTTTCGGGTAGTGCTATTTCTTATTTCTTCACAAGCATATACGCATGGGGAGGAGGGGAGCCTCATGACTTTGATATACATGTACATAATCTACTCTACCATAAACTACCGGTCATACTCACGTCACAGAAAAAAGCTGAGCTCCCCCCCTCAGTCGAGGTCGAGTGTGTGTGAACCCCCCCCCCCCAAAAAAAAAAAAAAAAATTCTGGCTACGCTATTGTGCACCACATTATCTTGTTGGGCCAAGTTGGTGCACTCTGCGAGTGTGCACTTATCACGCAAACGACACAGATGAGAGGAACAGATACAAGAGGATCGGCCCTTACTCTAGTAGATAAGCGGCGCTCCTGTTGTGTTTCCATCTTTGTAGGTTGCGCGCTTTATCACTGAACACTGCGCTTCACTTGCATTACTTCTTGCTTCAATTCACTACTACAACCACAAGAAGCTAGTAGGAGGGGCCTCGCTGGAAGCAGGATGGGTAATATATACGTAAATTATAAGCAAAACTGCCGTATATACTTTCATTCGTAACACCGCTAAGATTAGGGTGTAAATGAGGTTTCGTAAAAGTGTTTTAGACACCCTAATTTTTAAAATGAGGTTGTTCATAAGGGTGGGATTACCTAGCCAATTGTACTACACCATTAAGGAGGTAACACTCTTTTACTGTGTATAAAGACCCGACCTGCAGGAGCACTGTGCTCCATGGAAATAATTGGGAATGAGTTAAAGGTTCAGCAAACGATCTTCTTGCCCAAAACTTGTAATGAAGAAATCAGTGCACACTTGGGTGATGTGATCGTTCTGCCGCAAGAATCCTGTGAATGAGAGGTGTAATATTAAATTTACAGTATATAAAACCAGAAATTCAGCTGGTTTCAGTATCTCTATTGTGGCCTTCCCTTTGTTCTCCTCTGTTCAGTGGGGTAGGCGAAGGCAGTCGTCGTAACTACCCCCCCCCCCCCTTCAGAAACGTAACGTGACGACAGCGACTACGTTTACGAGAGAGCAAAGCTCACTACTTGTGTCACTCGTGTCAGAGTGTGTGTCCAGGAAGCGCAGTACGAGGCCCTGACGAGATTGACGATGGGAAGGAATTCGCGGCACGGGCTCCATCTACGCAGCCAAAACTGCATCACCGCAGGCTCATGGCAGTGCCATTTCGCAGCGCAAAGGAAAAATCGACGAGCTTAGTGCTACCTAAAGTTGCACAATCGCCCACATAACGTCACTTCGCACGTGAAGAGAACTGAATAGCCACTGCAGAGAGACGTGGGAAGTGTTTCCCGAAGTTGAGGGTCGCTATGGCGTGGGTTGCAGAGTTATTCGCCGAATGGTAGCGCCGCGGTCTTTTGTACGAACGAGCGAGCTTCTTTCGGAGCTACAAAGAAATAAAGGAAAAAAGACACAAGTAGTTTACTAGCCCTTAATGATAGCTGTGTGAAGCACATCTTTTTTTTTCAAATTACGCAAAATGAGAGAGATCTAAGCGTGTCATTACTTTAGAGCACTATACTTCTCCTATTTTACATTTTCAACAACTCAATACCTAAAGCATAGACTGGCCAATTGGAGACACTAAGAACCTAGCGCTCAATACCTTTTTGTCAGCAAATATGAAACGTTTCTTTCGTAAGTGTTCGCGTCTCTTTCGAAACCACCGATGGGAGCAGTTGCTTCATCTACCTTTTTTTTAAAGGTCAAATAAATTTATAGCGTCTCGATGACAGAATCTTTTATTTATTATAACTTTTAGATAAGATAAATATATTTTCATTTTATATATATAAAACTCACACCTCTCCCTGTGTTGCAATCTTCAAATGGTGATCGAACATGTCCAAACAACATTGTACACAAACTTTTTATAAACCAAGCGGATCTTAAAAAACATTTGTAAGCGCTGAACCTCTTCGAGGAAAGGCAATGGAACCGTGTTTTGAGATGGTTCGACAAAAAATTTTAAGGGTTCAATTTTTATGCCTCAATCATAATTCGTAGACAGTTGACTGAAGCTTTCGTTGCTTCACCGGTGCATTGTTTACAACGCCATATTGAGTAGTACCTTGTGATTAGGACAAAGATGCTTTTTTTCTTTTGTGTCGCATGTGTGTAGAAATAAGTCTGTCCTCGTTCTTGCTGCTTAACTATGAAAACCACGTATGCGAAAAAAAGAGTTGAGATTTTCTGTGGGTAATAAATTAAATGACGGGAAAAAAGCCTGATGGGAGGGAGATAAAATTTGAAAGCTCTTATCAGTGACTTACTCTCTAAATCGTGAGGAGCGTGAAATCGAAGACATCAGTGTAGAGAGAACAGCGCAGCAGCCGCAACACAGAAAATACTCGAGAAGTAAGCTAAGGACTACTCTGAATCGTTGTCGTTTTCGAGGGATATATTTTTAGCTACATTGAAACACGGGGTCGTTTGCTGCACCAATAAACCTGACCTTGGAAGTATTTCCTCGAAACGAAAAAAAAGGGGAAATAAAAGAGCTCATAAAAGACCCCACAGAGACCTAGCTCCGTTAAAAAGGTGGAAAACCAAACTCAAATGCGGTATCCTGCATTGTAAGCAGAACAGCTGGGAGAGTTAGAAACAATACAGGTAGAAACGGGTCGAAAGAGCATGCTCATAAAGCATGAGAAAGTGGCAAGCAAAAAAATCGAATGGCGTATCACTTGAACCGTATTATTGGTCATGTCGTCATCCTGGAACGAAAAGCACTCAACGTGACATGAAGTTAAAGTGAGCCTAACCGTGAGGTGAGGTACGTTCCTAACAAAATATGTACCTCCAGGGATTTATTTATTATTAGCCTTGGTCACATGCAGCACTAAGCTTACTTCAACCTCTTCATTATTGAAAAAAGATGTAAGCTAGAAAAATAAATATCATTTGCAAAATTTTATTTCAAATTTTTTAACAAGTTTAAAGCGAACGAATACACACAAAAAAGGAGAAAAAACCTTCAAGCCTCTGCGGAGAGCACACACAGCACAGTCACAGCAAAAGCTGGAAGAGTGGAATTTCTACAGCCCACAGTAAACTTTCGTAGGACGGCTAATACAGGTTCGCTTGCAAGGCACGAGCTCCTCCATGAATCGAAGTTTTTCGAAAGTTGGGAAACACCCACTACGTCGATATTTTCTCTTCTATACGTAGAAGCGAGGTACCCGCTACGCGTTTGCAAGGCGGTTTGTGCACTTTGTCGATGCGGTGGCTGATAACAATAAAGAATTTCGGCTTAGCCCTATGGAATTGGCTGGAAGCAGTGAATTCCCCGCCCATTATGCATTTCGTATTGTGTGAGGCCCGATTACAGAATTTACCTTTTATGACACCTGGTTGCTATTTTGTTAGTCTTCTACCACGCTATATTAGATATTTTAACACGGTTCCTTCCCGACGTAACGTACCACGCTGTGATGTTCTAGTGGCTAAGGTACTTGGCTGTTGACCCGCAGGTCGCGGTATCAAATTCCGGCTGCAACGGCTGCATTTTCGATGGAGGCGAAAATACTGTAGGCTCCTGTGCTCAGATATGGGTGCACGTTAAAGAACCCCAGGTGGTCGAAACTTCCGGAGTCCTCCACTTAATCATAGGGTAATTTTGGGATATTAAACCCACATATCAATCAACCCGAGTCCCGAAATAACGCCTCTATAAGATGTTTTTGCAAATCAGTTTCAACCACCGGCATTGCTCTGTTAAGTTAGAGAAAATTAAGCAGGCCATTGATCAATTACGTTTGTCAACAACACCTGGCCCTGATGAGATTCCTGCTGAATTTTACAAATCATTCAAAAAGACACTCTGTTATAATCTGGTGGATATATATTGAGAAATGGTACGATACGAAAACTTTTCCACGATCCTTTTGCAAAAGCCAGACTGTTCTGATTGCCAAATTATCTGGAAAAAAAAACTTCATTCCGTTGAAGGCTACAGGACAACAGTATCGTAAATTGTTGCCTACAATACTTTTGCTAAAGTATTATCAAATTGGTTACAGTGTGTGATGTCAATACTTCCTGTTTCTCCCCAGACATGCGGAAGGAGACGTCCCTCCATAAAAACAAATGTACACATCACTCGAACACTTCTTCACCATTTCTGCAGTTGTTAAAAACAGGTTGCTACGCTGCAGGTAGCCCTTACCAAAGCTTTTGACCGTGTCAGTCATTCCTTTCGCTTTTTTTTTCTGGAGAAAGCAAATGTAGGCTTCTTTGTGCTGGAATTTGTTAAACTTTGTTGAAATGGATTGATCAACTCGGTAATTATTAATGGCCACCTGTAAAAACCAGTATGTATTCGCTCTTCTGTAAAACAAGGCTGCCTAATGTCCCCACTGCTGTTTGTACTTTATTTCGAACTGCTATGCTTTAGCGCATTACGATCGAATAGTAATTGCGGCTTCAATATATTAGGCAATGAGGTAAAAGTATTGGCTTACGCAGACGACGTAGGTTTCTTTTGTTTGTACAAACGAAGTGTTGAGAATTTGTTATCCACAAAAAGTGAATTCGGAATTGTAGCAAGAGCTTGTTTGAAGTCATCTAAAATTTAGGAATGTGGTTTAAATCGTGACGTAGTACGCCCGACATGTTCGCTGGAAATAATTGGAATCGTATTTCATCAACGTACCTTGGTGTGCCACTTGATACGTACAGATTCAGTGCTCGTTACTGGAAAGAGCATGTTTCTAAGCTTGCACAACAGGCACATACTATTGTTCCACATCGCTTTTTCATCTTTGAAAGAGCTGAAGCTTGCAATAGTTTTTTAGCTACAAAGCTTTAGTATTTATGTTGCAACTTATTCATTGCGCTTCTTTTTACATACAGCGTTTTCATCGGAATTTCGCAACATTCATGTTTTACTTTTGAACCTACTCATATCAGTAAAAGAGGGAGGCCTGGGAATAGTTCATCTATATCAATGACAAATAGTTTCGCAGTTCTGATTATTTTCACGACTGTTCCAATCTAATCATTGAAATATTCTTGCAGATTTGATTTGTGGGGTTTAACGTCCCAAAACCACCATATGATTATGAGAGACGCCGTAGTGGAGGGCTCCGGAAATTTTGACCACCTGGGGTTCTTTAACGTGACCCAAATCTGAGCACACGGGCCTCGACATTTTCGCCTCCATCGGAAATGCAGCCGCCGCAGCCGGGATTCGAACCCGTGACCTGCGGGTCAGCAGCCGAGTACCTTAGCCACTAGACCACCGCGGTGGGGCAAAAATATTCTTGCAGATTACAGCTGTTAATGCCTTATCTGACTTCGTTGTTTCTTTGTATTTTTCTGTACGCCCATGTCTGTGGGTATTTATGCAGGAAGTTTTGATCACTGTCCGGTTTCTCGAAATTCTATTTTCTCTAGAATACTGTACACATAATTCCATGGGAAACTCTATAAAGATTTGTTATTCACACATTGTTCACCTTTACCTTACAGCTCATTATATTCCGACCTTCTAGGACATGATGTACTGAACCGAGTCCGGATAATGTATATCTCTCTTGATACAAAAACCAACTTTTTTAACTCCATACAAATTAGCTGCCGGTAAAACTGTGGTTGCAAAAGACAGGCATTTTTGTTTCTTCAGTGAACTGTCGTCTATGCGATCTACCAGAGACAGTATAACACTTCTTTAAAATTTGAAAAGTAGCCATTCTGTTTTGGGGCACCCTTCAACGAAGCATTAAAAAGATTTTAGCTATAATTCACATACTATACGTTACCTTCTCCCAACATATCTTGATGAAGCGCCCTTTTATATGTTCTTTCTTGTGGGGCTGCAAAGTCTGTGGAAAACGGGCACGCGAGACCGTAATGATGAACCAACGGCTGCTTCAGTATGCATTTCATGCTTTCTTGTCTTCATCTAAAAGACGTTTGCCCCGCCGTGGTGGTGTAGTGGGTAAGCTTCTCGGCAGCTGATGAGCAGGTCGCGGCTGCAGTGACGGCATTTTTTATGGAGGCGAAAATGCTGTAGGCCCATGTGCTCAGATTTGGGTGCACGTTAAAGAACCCCAGGAGGTCGAAATTTCTGGAGCCCTTCACTACGGTGTCTTTTGTAATCATATGGTGGTTTTGGGCTGTTAAAATCTGCATACAAAATCAATCGATCTAAAAAGACGTTTACGAAGAACTTGGCTTCAAAACCAGACTGCACCCACCTTGATGAGTTGCTCTTCCTTACCAATTCTTTGAATAACTTTTTCTATTTTCTGGACTTGCTAAGTATATAGCTATATAAGCCATTCAATGCTTCTGCCGTACTTACGCAATTACTGTCGCTGAGTGAATGTATTACTACGTCCAACCAAATGTTATAATTTCAAAGACACAACAAAATAAATAAATAAATACCCAGAAAAAAAGAGAAAAGCTGGCATTGCTCTGTGGTTCGAGTGGGTCGTTGAATATGAGGTTGCCACAGAGCGAATTCAGGTTCGAAGCCCATTCCATTCAAAATATGCTCTTTATTTCAGTTTTTCTCTTTTTTTTTGGAGTGATAGTGGTAGCGGACACCGACGACGGCAGTGGTGGACAACTACTGCGCCAAAAACGGCCCGTGTTATCATCTTAGAACACCTTCATCTTAGAACACCTTCTACAGTTGTGAAAAGGTAAAAATGAGTGTCCACAGAAGGTGACATTACTTGTAAAAATTATATGAACACTCCCAATTCGCATTCTGGTTCTAAGTGTGTTGAGGGTTTTTTAATCCTTCCCAAAAGAGTATAGCATAACTGTTGCTCGCACTCAAGGTAGCCAGCTGAATTGAGAACTGGCTAACCTCGCTGTCCTTCCTCCTCGTCATCCTTCTTTAATCCCACCACGTTGAACGAAAAAAAAAATATTTGCTAACTTGAAGCAAGAAGGGCACGGGAACTTGCAGTAGCGTATTTCACTGAAGAATCGGGAGAAGACTGCATATCTGTTAGATTGTGCACTACATAAAATATATGTGCTCTTTGATTACAGATAAAATCTGTGCATGCGTTTTTGGTTTTCAAGGTGGTTAAAATTTTCTTCAATAAACTTGAAAAGTAAGACAGCGCTTGCAGGCGTCTATTTTTTTTTTGCTCCATCTCGTTCGTGCTGAAAAGTTTCCAAGAATTGAAGTAGTTAGACTTTCACAGTTTCATACTGCGTCAGCTGCTCATCATATCTACGTCGTGCGCACAAACAAGGCGGTAACAATGACCTCTGTTTCTCGCTCTTGGAATATAAGTAGAAGACACTCTTAACAATTAAGGTGCGAGGCTTTAATGATATTGGGCTGTTTGCTGTCGTGTAGTGTGCTCAAGAATTATTGTCGACAGGTATACGAAGAGGTCCTAAGGAGTCTTACGCTGACTAATAGGCGTCACGCTTAAACATATTCACACTGCCTTTTGTGTTGACAGGCGACGTCCACAGCTAGCCTGAGTACACAATCACAAAAGAGTTCGCGTGCTAGGAATGTACCTAAGTGTAGATATATACCAACCTGTTGCAATTAGCAAATACCACAGTTAAGCAGTACCTATTGTTGGACTGGTGCCTTGCATCGCGTTTTATTCGCGTCTCTTTTTAAGGGATTACAACAACCCTATGAGCTAAAAGCGCACTGCAAGACCAACAGTAATTGAACTCTGTGTTCATTAAATCCATGTGATTTGTGCAGAGAAAATGTGCCTAATTTTTACATCTCTTCGTAATGATACACTGTGAACAAGCGTATTAGCGTAACGTTGTGCGAATTTATCCACAATGTTGTACATTAAAGTTAAAGAAAACCAGGGTACTAGAATGAGCTCGCGCACGTAGTATGTATAAACGTTTGTTTTTGCAAGATACTTTTTGGTATTATTTTTGCGAGAAATGAGCCCTCGTAAACTATTTTGGCTCAAGACGTAGGGTATTTGTTGAAAACAGTATAGATGCATTACTGAAACTGCTGCTCGAGTGAAAGAAAAAAATCTCCTGTGGTGTGAGCAGCAAGCTTTGCTTAATTTGAGCAGCATTGGTTGGAGTCAATAGTCCCAGGTGTGCGTCTGGTTTCTTCACTCGAAGAAAAAAAGTATTCCCTCACGGCTTTTGTCTGCGTTGTGTTCATTTATGGTTATGTACTCAGGCTGGAGTCATGGAAAAACATACATTCTGCCCCTTTCATATCCTGACCTCACGCTGTTTTGGTGGCTTCATTTAAAATCTTTTTCTTCGCTGCTACCTTATAGATCAGGTGGATAACCATGGTGCCAGGTGGTCGCAGCCTCTTGTGGCACGTCATAGTTTGGCCGTCACAATGTCCTTCTGAAATACATAGCTCCAGTAGATTAAAACTATCGACGTGCAGTTTGCCCACTTGTGAAATAGAATCATTTAATAGTCCAGTGAATCTCGTTTTTCGTTAATGTTCTCGTGCTTCACTTTATAACCACTCACAAAATCAGGGTAGCCAGCCCATCGGGCATGTGTCTGGGCAACCTCCCAGCCTTCTGTTTTGTTTCCTTCCTTTCTTCCCACAACAGATGCTTCAACTAATACCATTGTTCTAAACTATGTTCCGATGAACGAGTATTTCCAAAATCTTCCCTGTAAAGAAAAAACATCCACCTGCTGTCGCAAGGTTTGCACCACGTAAATAATAACTTTCTGCAGTTATTGTATTTATTACTTTTTGATAGCGGGCGTAGTTGCAGTGTGAAGTATACAGTGTAGATGGGTGAGAATATACATATATTCTCGAATCTGAATCGGCGGTAAATTTTCCGAGCTTGGAATTGACTTAGAAAGTAGAACATTTAAAATGTGATGGTTCAGGCGAGGCCGTGTGAACGTGCGCACGTTATTATATAAAAAAAGCTTTCAAATATATCAATGTGTTACGTCAGCGATATATTTTATTAATAAACTTAGCCGAACAATTATTGGTACCTAAATAATAAATGCATTGAAAATGAAGTTCAGTCGGCAATAAGCACGCTGACACAATTATGCGCCTGGTCCTGAACATTCAGACAATTTCTAGCCCTGTTATTGACGTGTTTTGGAATCAATCGTGTTTACTGCATTTTGTGGGGTCGTATGGCGAACTAAAAGATTTACGGTACTTGCTTGAAGCTTGATACTTAGTTTCTCTTGCAAGACAACATTCGCAGTAACAAGTAATAAATAGCAGTAACATTCGCAGTAATAAATAGCAGTAACAAGTGCTTCAGCGAGTTGCAGAAATGGCTTCAATAATTATACTGTACCTAATGACCCTGTGATCAAATCATATTACATTTTTATTTTCACTATGTACCATCTTTCAGATGAAGGACAACGAAAAAAAAGCTTCCTAGAAGCGGCTTGACTAGTAATAACTATTAGTATCCCAACTTATTCTATGACATGTGGGCAACAGCAAAGAAAAACAGTGCTCAAACGAAACCGTGAAAACATAAAGCTAGTGCAGAATAAAAGCAATATACATGAGCCAGCTAAAAAACTTGCGAGAGTAATGAGCACTTCTAATAATCACACCTCATTATTTATTATTGCGTGTAAGTGAACTCCACGTACTGGGAAACTCCCTAGAAGTGATGAAATCCAGTGATCGCAATAAACAGCAGTAAAACTGTTTCAGAAATCCCCACTGAAGATAATGCTGCTAATGACGGTGGACGGGTGGCGAGATGAGGACATAGAAGAGAAGAAAAAATTGGTTATGCAGGAGATGTAGAAAAAAGTCACAGCTTTGCCGCAAAGGCGAAGCAATGAACGCGATAGCAACAAATTGAAGGGTCAAGCGTAGAATAGCAAGCAGATCTTAATGTGCCCCGCGTTTATCACGCACAAATGACGCACGAAACGCACTCACAGGTACAGATGAACACGATTAAGCGTCTCAGTTGTTACTTCACTGTGTCTGAAAAGCGTGCCCTTTTCGCAAACGGAAGCTGTGCAACGATTGCAGTGACCTTTGTGCGCCCGGTAAGTACAACAGAATTGTTCTGACGAAACCCGAAGACGTACGATTTTTTTCACTGCAAAATAAGGGCGCGCGATCAAGCGTACACCCCCTTATTGCCTGCACGGGTCAAAGTACGCATGACAGATGAGAGCCGCCACGCGTTCATTTCGCCATCTTGCTGATAATGCTGAAAACACAATAGCCCCGCCCCCCCCCCCCGAGATGCCCACCAACAGCGGTAAGTGGTAGATATCAATAGCCTGCCATTTGAACGTTGAACGCGGTAGCTCTTGGTGGCTCAGTAGTTAACAGCCCGCTTTCACGACGCGGAGGTCCCACGTTCGATTCCACGCGCGCGAGTCTTTCTTTTGGGATTTTTTTTATTTATTGAATTTTCATATATATATATATATATATATATATATATATATATATATATATATATATATATATATATATGTGTGTGTGTGTGTGTGTGTGTGTGTGTGTGTGTATACATATACGGTGCGTGATATGGATGCTGACGCTGGCGGTGAAATCCAGGCGAGATGGTCCATATAATTGCGTAAAAAACACTGTAAACACGGCAATAAAAACACTGTAGAAAAAGGAAACCGAGCTTTATCTAATTTCTTGCAACAGATATTCCACGTTACGCAATAATACCTTAGGTACCATATGCCGACTATTTAAACTAGATATAAATGTACCAAATGTTCTTTCCTTTGGGGCATTATTCCTGGGCCACAGGGATGAGATGGATGCCGATGCCTTGGCGGAGTTTATTAAGTGATCAAAGAGGTTTAGATCGTAGGGCCAACTTACACTCCTCTTTTCTAAATTGCATTTGAATTCCTGATTATTTCCTAAAGTGTGCAGCTCAGAGTTGCTGCCTATGTTTGTAGTCATCTGTTGGTAGTATTTGCAATTTCGTTACATTACTACTGCTTTCATCTTCAACTTGATGGTATTTATTCGAATAATTAGGGCTTTTTTGAAGACTACCTGGTTCTTGACAAATCCTTCAGAGAGTGTGTTTTTCTCTATACTGTACTCTTAATCTACGGCTCAGGTACGTTATTAAGCAACATTTTTTGTGGTGCCGAAATCACCCGGGCATCGACCTTTCAAGACTACTTGTTCTGATAGCATCAGTCGGGCGGCTGCGCAAGAGCCGAGGCGTCGTCAGGGCCAGAGTCTAGCGAACTATTAGGCTCCTGACCGACGAGCTGTAGGCTTTCATTCCCGATGCCGCTCAAGTAGATTGTCACGTTGCCTACCTGATGCAAAAGAGCGTGGAGCTCGTCAACGTCAACAAGGAAATCTTCGACGTAACTAATGACGACGCTTACGAAGAACAGCTAGAAGCCATGGAAGAGTACGACCGAAAGGTATCTTACGCTGCGTCCCGAGCGCAGTTCTTTTTGCGAGAGATCGCAAGCAAAAGAATGGCACCGGGTACTGCTAGGTAGGATGATAGAATACCGAACGACGACGCCGTTAGTGCCAGCCCCTCAGCACACAACGAGGTTAGTGACTCTTCACCTCTAGTGACGATAATGACGCCTAGTCAAAGAACTGTGCCACGTCATCGTACAGTGCTCCTGCCGAAACTACCAATTCCTACGTTTTCCGGTGCACTTCGCGATTGGCAGTCCTTGTGGCATCACTTCCGTGTCGCCACACTCCTCAACGAAGACTTTTTGCAAATGAAGAAGTTTAAGTACGTGCCGTCGTATTTAAGCGGTGCAGCCAAGAGAGCCATCGAAGGCATTTGATTGATTGAAGAAAGCTACAGCATCACAATCCGGATTTTGATGGACCGATTCGGTCGACGCGACTTGCTCATCAACGAGCACGTTAACCACCTGCTCGCCTTAGCACCAGTCAAGTCTTCGGCAGAGGTTGAGAAACTCCACCTGCTGTACGACTAAGTTACCTTGCGAGTTTGAGCTCCCGCATTTACCGACTTGGACGTGTCACATGACCAGTACGACGTTGTTTTCATCCGCCTAGTAATGAAGTGCTTGCCTGAAGAACTTGTGGTACATTATTGCAAGAAAGTGAAGTAAGCGCCGTAAGACACGTCCCGTACTGCGACCTCTGAAGAGAGAGCTTGCCGAGTTAATAAAATTCTAAGTTTCGTGTGCATCCAGGTTGAGATATGGGAGGAAGGCAGGCCAGAACGAACTGCGTCTGGCTTCTCCTGCTTACTACCTGAAGAAGACGTATGGTGCATTTTTGCGGAATGAGCGCCTCCATTATACACCATTTCCATTCCAGGGAATCAAGATTTGCCACAATTTCACTCCTTTTAATTCCTTGAAATTAAAAAAATGGTCACTTCCCACACCGGGAATGGCGGTACTATTCAATTTCATTACCACAATTCTTCAATGTGAGATATGCATCTTGCTAGATCTACTGAGTCAAGTTTTACTGAGTTAAAAATGAATGACACCATAAATATATTGCCATGAGATGCATTAAAAACTGCAAAAGTAAGTAAAGCATGTTACCAAGGTTGAGGATTAGTAGCTTGGTCACATACCTCGTGCAATAAAAGCATCCTGCTAATTCCCATAAGAGCAGTTTTCCCGCTACAAGTAGTATTCGCATGGTCAGCATGTTTCAACGAATGGTGATATTTGAATTGTTTAAACTTAAATTTGTGAATGCTAAACTGATGACATGGAGTATTTCTATTTTCACAAAAGTAGTGTTACTAAGGAGTTCTGCCTCACGTCTCGTGTGGTGGCGAATATGAAGAAAACTAAATGTTAGTAATTGGGAAAAAAACACTCTACATATGCTAGCATTAGATGGAACAGTGCACCACCGCTCAGGCACCTTATGCTTTTGCACCCAAAGCGGAACACAGGGCCCCACTGCTCGTCAGCACTCACGCTTGTCAAGCACGCGTCGCAAGCAGGGATAGGGTGAGGACAAATTCGTGTTCGCCTATGCACACGTAAGAGATGTCTTTTTGTCGCAAAGGTTATTTATGTGTGTCAGGTACTAAACTGCTCATGACATAAGGATCGAACCCTGCATAGAGTATTCGCCCCTTTAGTGTGGTGTATCAATGAGAACCAACGTGCGCCCTGTAGGGGCGTCTGCGTAAGCAGGCGTTTGGTGTGTAGCAACTCCACGGACACGAGCTAACATGGGGGGGTACGAGTCCCTCCCACGCCTGGCCATGCGTGGCGCAGAAAAGGGAATCCTGGGAATTGAGCCGACGCCGAGTGATTGGGCCTTTAAGGCCCTCCCGGCAAAGGCAACACACCCCTTGGCCCTGGCTTCACACAGACGGCACCCCTGGGAAGACCCACCCAGGGAAAATGGGCAGTCGCCTTTTCTTATCCCCCTCTCCAATGTTTTTCTCTCCTGTCCCTTTCTCATCGGTCTTGTCTTCTAATCTCTTCTGTTACTTCCCCATTTTTCATAGGCGGCTTGGGTTAACCTTGTGCAACTAGCCCAACTTGGCCTACGCGCATTCGGTTATCGTAGCAGTGTACAGCTCGCGTCTACATGCCTCTCATTTCACGTATCTTGTAGCGTCCCCCCGTTGGGCTCCGTGGTGGGTGGCCGCCATCGTTACTGAATTATATTCCACTATCACGAATAGAACTTTTCCACTCCTCAGTGATCGTGCCGCTTCAAAGGGCGTACGTACCGAAGAATGTTCCTTTTTCAGCCGACCCAAAGAAGTATTCCCCCGCTAACATGTCGTACACAGTGAGAAGCCCCACAAAAGAGCCAGGACAGTGTCCTCGTTCATAGTATCTTGGTCACTGACAGCCACGTTAGGTGATGGCTATAAAGTTCCAAAATGGCTAGTGGAGACCTTCTTTTAGAAGTCCGTGACAAAAACCGATTTGACGAGCTAAAAAACCTTGCACCATTCGGCGACAATTCCATCAGCGTAACACCTCATCGATCCATGAACTGCGCACGTGGAGTTGTTTCTGACACAGACCTCCTTGACCTGAAGTAGGCTGAACTCCTCGAGGGCTGTAAAGAACAGAATATGGCCAACATGAAGCGAATCGCCATCCAAAGAGACAATCAGAAAACCCCCACAAAACACTTGGTACTGACCTTTGCCACCAGTGAACTACCACAAACAATATAAACTGGCTATACTAAGACACCGATCAGACCCTACATACCAAATCCTCTCCGATGTTACCTGTGTCAAAGGTTCGGCCATGGCTCTTAGAGCGGTCGTGGTCGACTTGCTTATGCAAATTGTGGTGCCCAATACCATGTCTCTGAAAAATGTAATAAAACCCCACATTGTGTAAACTGTCACGAAGACCACGCGGCATATTCACATTCTTGTTCACAGTGGTAAAAAGAAAAAGACATTATTACACTCGAGATTCACGAAAACATCTCTTTCAAATAAGCGCGCCGAAGTTGTTCGGCTTTTCATGGTACAACTTACGCTGATGCGGCGGGTGAGGAGGCAGCGTCGCATCCCCCTCCGCCACTACTTAGGCCCACGAAAAGTGAGCCATCGGGTGTGGCGGCCGCCCCCGTGGTGGAAGCAGCCAGGCCTGCTCCACCTACCAAGCTAGAGACTCAGGCGACTCCAGGGTCATCGGCTCTATCGACCACGTCTCACCAGGTGGGGTCGCAAATACGCAACAGCAGCTCGTGTACGCGGGTGTTCTGTGCTTCACATGAGGCAATGAACACAAGCACGGTACCACAGGTACTGGAAGTGCGGCGTGGCTCCCTGGAGTGCGCTGGGAAAACCAAGAAACCAATGACAGGGTCTGATAACGGCCTTGGTACCTAAATTACAACTTCCCACTTGAACAGCCACTTCATTTTCGTACACACAGCATCACTTTCCATTCAATACGGAAACACAGAATATGCAATGGATTATCAGAGGCCTTCTTACAAGCCTAGATGATGTCCAAGAACTTCTACACAAACACTCACCAAAAGTACTCTGTACAGGCAAGGCACTTTATAAACGCACCAACTTTCTACGCAGTTACATTGTTTTACGGAAGGACGGCGGTGATTCCGTGGCATCATCTGGAGGGATAGCTATGATAGGTAAGCAAGGAATAGCATGTAAGCTCTTAAAACTCTAGACGTCTCATGAGGCTGTGGCTGTTCGAGTGGTGCTTCAAAGCAAACTCGCCTTCATTTGCTCTATATATATACCTCCACACTATCATTTACACAAAGAAGACTTCTAGTCCTTGATTGATGAAAATCCCAAACACTATCTTGTTCTAGGGGACTTTATAATGCACATGTATTCTCTGGGGTGACTCTCTTTGCGACGCGTGAGGTCGCCTAATTGAGCCGTTCTTTTTCTCTTCCAGCGCCTGTCCCCTGAATCGGAAAGAGCTTACATATTACAACATCGCTAACAATACCTACTTCTTCATAGACATAAGCATTGCATCTCCATCGCTCCTACCTTTACTCACATGGAAAACCATAAATATTTCTTACGGAAGGGACCATTTCCCAGTAGTTTTGGGTACACCAATATCATAATAACCTCCTTCACGGGTTCCCAAATGGCTCACAAAAAAAGCCGATCGGGAACAGTTTCGAACATCGCACAGACTACTGGAGTGTTTCAGTGTTTTTGTGCTTTGATCTGTGATTTTCTGTGCTAAAAACGAGAGTGAACAGACTTCGGAGGCTCGAAGCTTAGAGCATGAGCCCTCGCCTACCGCAAAGGCAATTCAGAAGGGTGTCATCTGCATCCAGCGTAGGCATCTACCCTCTAGTTCGTATGAACCAGCACATGCGAGGAACATCGGCTGAAAAAAATCTATGGTAGTTTTGGTCGCAACGTAGACACCATATACGACGCCCGAAACAATACGTAGTGCATACGGAAGAGTTTTTATCAGCATGTAATTGTTTTCAACATCGATATTCATCATCGCTGAAAGCAAACCTCGCTCTATCCAGCACATTTCGGTGATGTGAAATCGTTCGTACTTATATAAATGTATTCGCGAATCGTATGGCACTGAAACATTCGTTCGCTTCGGTGCTAATCGTTTTCGTGTGTTTCCAAGCTAATAACAAGCGTGCGCTGGTTGGTAGCAGTGTGATGTGACTTCGTGTCGAGTACCAGCGACGCTGACACATTCAGCTGTCAGCGGCCTCATTTTTATTCATGTACAAGATAGAAACTCGAACGTGCGTTGCTGTGGTGATCGAAAAAAAATTGCATGGTTAAGTGCTGCTGGTATTGCCTGCTATTTCACTTCTCGCTTGTTCTGCTTCTCTGCCTCGCTCAGTAGCACATACGTTGTTTGGAGGCATTCTAACACACACATTGTTAATTTATAGTTCAATCTGATACTCATAGCTATAGGCATACAATACCGCTTCTCCATCGTTTTACAGTTTACCTTAATATAACACGCGTTTTGTTTACAGCTGGACAGAAAACTGAAAACCTTGGGAGAAGCACATGATTTCAAATCAGCTGCACGAAAACACGATAGTAGGAAGAGAAGTTCACCACATGTATGCACAGAATGAATGAAAGTTCGCTGGTACTGTACTGCGCTTTGCATAGAAGAAATGCAAAAAGTACCTCATGTGACTTACTACCTCTCAGAACTGAACCCCAGGTGGTCGAAATTTCCGGAGCCCTCCACTACGGCGTCTCTCATAATCATATGGTGGTTTTGGGACGTTAAACTCCACAAATCAATCAAATCATCAATTACCTCTCAGAACTGTGCATGCATTTATTTATCTGTTCCTCCGGACTGTAGTGAGCTGAATATATTGGATGGTTTCGAACACCGAATCTTTGTATGTGTTTCCAAGGACTGCTTCATTTCTGCTCACTTTTTTAGTATGCACAATAACTTGGACTATATATGCATGCACCTAAGCATATTCAAAATATCAAGATATTCAGGTTAGCTATGTTAGAAAACTTGCCAAAACTTCTGTACGGTGCTCTGGTGCAACCCTATGACAGGTCCCATCAAAAATATTGGGCATACTTTATTGCATTATAGGGTATTTTGACTATTAATGACATGTGAAAACCTTCTGCACAGTGCTTGGCTGCAATTTCAAAACAAATGTCTGTCTCATCAAGAAGTGTCAGATGCATTTTGTAAATATTAAAGGATACTTAAACTAGCAGTAAAGTACAGAAACCTTTTACACACCACTGATCTGCAATCACAATCTAGCTTAGAAGCCATTTGTAGTGCTCTCTAACACGTTCGAATAAAGTTATTAAACACTGGAATGATCTACTTGGTTTAGTTCGTGACACTAGTGTGTCTGATTTTTTGGAGGCACTTGTGTCATAATAATGTTCTTTTTCTCTCATTTCTTACCGGGGTGCACTCAGGGGGTAGTGATATTTGTTTACGTTGGCACATTTATTTTGATATTACTGTTTATATGCTTTCATTTTGTATATATGTACACCACTCCTGCAGTAGCCTCACATTGGGCTGTCGTATTTGAAATTAAATAAATATACCATCCGAACGTGTTGTACGCTGTGCTCGGTTCCAATATGATCACTAATATTTGTTGCATCATGAAGGTTCGGGCGAGTTTTATTGCATTGGAGAACATTTTGGCTGCCTTCCATACAGGGTTCAGTTCCAGTATTATGACCGATATCTGTGACTTCATGAAGAGTTGGGTGCGGTTGGTCGTTTTAAAGAATACTTTATCTACAGACAACGTCCAGAGGTCTTACATACAGGGTCAGTTGCATTAATATGACCAATATCTGTCCTATCAAGAAAGTTTCAGGTACAGCTAGTTGCGTTAAAGCATATATTGACTACAAAAAATGCCCAAAGGCATTTTACGAAGTGCTTGGTTCCATTCTTATGACCAGTATCTGTTGTATCATCAAGAGCCTGGTGAGGTTTCTTGCATTAGGGGATATTTCTAATACGCTTATCATTCGAAAGCCCTCCGCACAGGGCAGAATTACAGCCTCATAACCTAAATCTGTCACATCATGAAGAGTAGGGTGCAGGTTGATGCATTCGAGAACATTTCGGCCACAGACAACGTACAGAAGTCTTCCATACAGGATTCAGTTCCAATATTATGACCGATATCTGTGACTTCATGAGCAGTTGGGTGCGTTTTTGTCGCTTTAGAGAATACATTGACTAAGGACAACGTCCAGAAGTCTTTCATACAGGGTTCAGTTCCAATATTATGACCGATATCCGCGACTTCATGACCAGTTGGGTGCGTTTTTGTCCCTTTAGAGAATACTTTGACTAAAGACACCATCGGAAAGTCTTCCATACAGGGTTCAGTTGCAATATTATGACCGATATCTGTCACATCATGAAGTGTCAGGCACAGTTAGTTGTATTAGAGCACATTTCAACTATGGAAAATGCCCAAAGGCATTCTACACAGTATTTGGTTTCTCTCTTATGACCAATATCTGTTGTATCAATAAGAACCAAGGGTCCTTTGTTGCATTAGAGGATATTGCTAAGCCATACAACAGCCGAAAGCCTGCTACTCTGGCCTCAATTGTAGTCTTATGACCAATACTTGTTGTATAATTAAGAACCAGGTGTGCTTTTATTTCATTTTATTTATTTCAGAAGTACTGCCGGCCTCACACATGAGGCCTGAGGCAGGGGTGGGTGATACAAAAAAGGAAACAAATATGAAGATACAACAGGAAAGGAAACACGTCGCGTAGAGCTACACCATCAAGAACTTGTGCATCAAAGTAAAACGCCAGTACTTACACAATTGTAGTGGTTTACGCGTACACGTACAAAAAAAACTATGATGACAAACATCTGCTCATACCGAACTAAGAAACAAACATCATATAATGGTTCAAAAATCGGTAACATTCCAAAAATACAATGCATTGATATGAAAAAAGTTATAGATAGTGGAACATAAATGTAAGCCTGTTCAGGATGCGCGGTGGAATAATAGAGGGTGAAGCGCAAAGAAAGATCAAAGTCAAGTGGGTTGATAGTGTTTAAGTTTTTCCATGAACGACTGAACGGTATCGCAGCTCACCAGATCGGCAGAAAGAGCATTCCAATTAGTGACAGTGCGCGGGAAAAAATGAGATTTTAAAGGCTTTTGTTTGACAGGAATATTCCTTCAGTTTTTTTGAATGCTTGAAACGAGTGGATCGGCGGTGAACCATTTTTATGTACGCGTGCTTGTCTATGCGTAGCTTGTCATGGTAAAGTAGAAACATGTACTTCAATCGATCGTGTTGCCCTCTTGCCTGCAATTTATCCAAGTTAGCTTTTTTTAACAGTTCACTGGGTGACGTAAGAGCACTGTAGCGATTATATACAATTCGGAATGCTTTTTTTTTCAATAATTTCAAGTGTTTTAATTTTTACTTGGCTATGAAGGTCCCAAACCACAGATGAGTACTCGAGGATCGGACGGATAAAAGTTTTACACGCAATTAATTTTAATTTTGGGGTAGATTTGCGCAAAAACAATGTTGCATTAGAGGATATTTCTATTACACACATCAGCCGAAAGTCTGCTACTCTGGCCTCAATTGTAGTCGTATGGCTTAAATCTGTCAGATCATGAAGTTTCAGGCGTGATTATTAGGTTGAGTGCTATAAAGTATGAAGTGTAAACCCTATTGAAAGCCCTGGGTTGGTGGATGCTGGAATCGTTGGTGGATATGCTGGAAAAAATAGTGGATATGGTGGAAATATTAGTAGATACGGTGGAAACTGCAGTGGGCATAATAGCTGATGGCGGCGAGAGTGGAAAAAATGGTGACAGATGGTGGTGGGGGTGGCGAGCCAATGATGGTGATGGTAGAAAATGCTGGCTGATAATGGCTAGGGTGGAAAAAATGGTGGCAGATGGTGTTGGTCGTGGTGAGCCAACGGTGGTGACGGTAGAAAATGCCGGCTCATGGTGGCGAGGCAAATCGTGTTTGGTGGAAGGCTTGGTGAGCAAGGTGGATGACGGTGGCATGATCGGAGCTTGGTGAATGCGGTTGATGACGGTGGCATGATGAAAAGCATATGAGAGTATACATGTGAAATCGATCATTTGTAGTGTTTCATTTTTGAAAGCGCAGAGATATATGTTTACAGTCAAAAGAAACCAACGCTGCTCATTATGCTTTCTAGTACGTTTTTTTCATTCCTGTGGTGTCAACAACGGTTCAAATTTTGTGGAGCATAGAATATGCGACCAGGAATATGTTTACATTTCGCGCACGTACTTACATCAGTTTGACATCCACGATGTGTTTCTTTGTTGTGATGTTTAGAAGACTAGAGTTGTCACTGTGAACATGACAATAAATGTTTTACACCGGCGAGCAGTTGTCGACAAATAATTGGTCTCCAGTTCGCAATTGCCCCTTTCAATGTTAGAGCAGAACACAGCGGTTACTTGATGTCGCCACGACAGAAACGCAACTCTGGTAATTCTTGCACACTCTATTATTTGAGCCGTACCTTTACGTTAACAAAGTGCGTGCGAATATGCGTAAGCTTTCACTTTCGGCATGCGTCGAGATGAGCCCCAGCGAATTTGACTTTCTGTTCTACCACCATGATTTCCACCAAAGGTTAGTCATACCGACCGAGCCCGTACAAGTGTTATTGGTGCTTCTGGGTTTCAGAATACACAATTTTGACGAGTAAAAATGTCAATACAGCACAGCTGCGGCATCATTTACCCTATTTGAAGCCTTTTTTATTGTGCACGGTGTCCGCACAAGAAGCGACCAACATCCATGCGACGCGCTTGCAGCAGTTCCACCAAAGGTACTCCTCGCCTCACCGACAGCCGCCGGTCACACTCGCCGGCGCTTGGCTGGCTCTTATGCGATAACATAGACACGTCAATTCGTATGCTTACTGAACCGATATGATAGCATAATGTTTCTGGCGCACTGCATTCGTTTTGAACAATTCGTTATGTAGCTGTTCCTAACGGCAGTGCAACAGCGGTGCGCTGGCACGACTGCGGTGTGCGTTGCGCGAAAAACATCAACATCAATTCTGTGGGCTTATCTATCGAATGAACATAGAAGCGTTATAAATCCTGAACTGATATCGCCCTTTGGAAAGAGCGAGAAATTGATAATAAACTTGGCAGTAACCGCCGATAAGCTCTATCGGCTCCTCAGTCCACTTAGTTGTTTTTTTCCTTGCGGTTGTAAATTGTAACAAAAACATAGCACTGTTGCCATTATCGCAGTGGCAATCTTTACAGGCAGCAGTTGTTCGTGTTTATCAAATGTGCAAATCTTAGTAGCAGGTGCAGATCTCGTGCCACGCAAGTAAACGACAAACAGAACTGAAGTTAAACAGTGACTTTGTGGGTTGACTATTTTTTAACACAAGCAACGGCATCTGTCGGCGTGGCGCAGTGGGATGTGAGGCCCGAGGTATACCTTAACGTAAAATGGGAAAGCAAACCCCTAAAGTGCCTCGGTGCACCCTTGGACAGCTATCGTGACAACGCGGATTACTGGAAAGGTGAAGCATAAACCCTCAGGCAAAAAACAAATGCTTGGGGTGGTCGGGATCTGTCTATACTCGCACGTGCGACTCTGTGCAACATGCTTTTGATATCGAAAATCTGGTATGTCATGCAAGTTATTTGTATGTCACGCGTCAATGTAGAGAAGCTTCACAGGATTTTTGCTGTGTTTGTGTGGAAATCGCCGTGGGAACGTACAAGCCGGTCTAATTTATTCCAGTCCGTTAGCAATGGCGGAGTCGGTTTATGTCATTTATTTATTAGACAAGTTGTCTCTCGGTTTATTTTCCTTCGCTATCAAAGAAACAAATTTCTGCAAACAGTGATAAAAGTAAGGCTGTCATCACGCATCCCAGATTTTGTTGTGTCGACAAACAGTGATATGTGCCGATATGTGACTGGTTTTTCGAAAGAAGGTATACAGTTTTTTGTGTATTTGAAAGTGCATTTTTCGCTGGAATATCTTGCCACTGTTAAGCGAAAAAATCTGTACAGGGATCTCTGTGATGTCTTGTTCCCAACACCTTTGTACAGATCTATGTTTAATGGAGGACCCGGACAGGACGTTTTGAAAAGGGTCAAAAGCATGAAAGTAAAAGCAGGGGCAAAAAATTTCTTTTTTAAATTGCATTCCGGGACTCTCCCCGTGAAGCAGTGGCTAGCGGACAAGGGAATCGATGTACAATGGACAGCCAAATGTTTACTTTGTAAAACACCTCAGAGAATACACCATGTGTTTATTCATTGCTGGGACGCTGTCTTTCATTGGGACATCCGTCAAAGAACATTGAAAAAAGATCTCCCAATTACAAGCCATAGCATTCGTTTTCTCTGTGTGGATGATGACGACGGCATACCATACGACATGGTTATGTTAATTAGCCTTCACAGCATCTGGCAGACCACAGTGGCTTACAGACATCTTGACCAGAACTTACGTCCTGTCCGCTAGAACTTCATTGCAAATATGCGGTATATCACTGAGGTGTATAAACAACAAGAAGAACCTCCCAGCTGGCTAACAATGTTAGAGGAATTGTGCAACCTGAAAAAACTTTAATGTTTTAACCTGAAAAAAACTTTAAAACTTCGGATCAAATATTGGTCCAAGTGTATTTTATCATTCATGTTTCTGTGTGAACACCTGTAAAGAAAAACAGGTAATACAGAAAAAAAAAGTCGGCGTGGAGCAGTGGTTAGTGTACTCAGTTTGAAATTCAGTGGTTCCAAGTTCGATACCACGCTGGCGCGCGCGTTTTTTTACGGGTCTTTGCGACATTCTTTTTTATACAATTATTTTTATTATTTGTTCAGCGGCAGCTCGTCACGGTGGTTCTGAGGCTGCTGCGCGCTCAAGCATTGCCGGCTGGAGTGCGCCATCCACCATCCGCACCACCATAGCCACCATACACCATGTGCCACCATTTCCACCACCATAATCGACCAAAATGGTGGATGGTGGAATTCACCATTCCTATGGTGGACGTTTTTTCAATAGGGAATGTACGGCGTCTGCATCTGCTCCTAGTGTTCCTGCGGCCGGAGATGATGCGGTAACTAGATCTCCTTCTGCGACCACAACCTTCGTGCTCGAACCCCCGCGGGATCCTGGCACGTTCAGCGGTTCCGGCGATCCAGATGAAGTTGACGTTGAAGATTGGCTGGCAGAGTACGAACGTGTGAGTACTCTATACCGATGAGGCCCGACTCTTATGCTGGCGAACCTGTTATTCTATCTTAGGGGAACCGCCAAATCGTGGTATGATAACCATGAAACAGAACTTGGGAGTTGGGCAGTGTGGAGGGAGAAAATGTTGGACCCGTTCGGAAAGCCGATTGGAAGAAAAATGGCCGCGAACAAAATGCTCGCGTCTCGGGCGTAGATCTCGACCGAGTCTTACGTCTCCTATATGGAAGATGTGTTATCGTCGTGTCGCAAAGCCAATGCCGAGATGCCGGAGGCTGACAAGGTCGGACATCTTCTTAAGGCGATTGCAGATGACGCATTCAACCTCCTCATCTGCAAAAGTTTTTCTACAGTGGACGCCATTGTAAAAGAATGTCGGCGCTTTGAGCAAGCGAAGAGCCGGC
The DNA here is from genome assembly GCF_013339725.1 of Rhipicephalus microplus. Taxonomy (NCBI): domain Eukaryota; kingdom Metazoa; phylum Arthropoda; class Arachnida; order Ixodida; family Ixodidae; genus Rhipicephalus; species Rhipicephalus microplus. Next base: position 140,457,301 of record NC_051166.1, read on the forward strand.
GGATCAACAGCGTGTTTACCCGCCTTCCGATTACGGCTGCAACGTCGTCTTGCGAAGACCGTGCAAGAACACAGCCGCCACCTCTAGACTCATCTGATCAGGTGACCCGAATTGTACGGCGCGAACTTGAAGCCATTGCCTCTGCTCCGACTCACACCACTGCAAGTGACACGACGCCACTCACTGCTAACATGGTTCAAGCCATCGTCCGCCAAGAACTCGCCAGCATAGGTATTCCCTCTATGTGCGCTTTGCCCAGCCCGCAGCGAGCTCCATGGCGTCCACCCTCGTCCTATCACGAGCAGCAGTTTACGGCCCGATCTCGCGACCCTGCTGCGTGGAGAACCGTCGACAATCGACCAATTTGTTTTTATCACCACTGTATCGCTCATGTCGTCCATTACTACAATTACCGCTGGTACTCGCCACCTCAGACATCATCTTAACCTCACTACCGACAGGACAGCACCCGATTCGCATCTGCCGCGCAGCCTTCTCTGCCAAACAACTACAGAAGGTTCAACAGCCGATCTCAGTCACTGCATGGTCGTCAGTCGCGTTCGCCTCTAGGACGTCGCCAGTCGTCTCGCTCACCGCAGACTCGCAAGCCGTCGTCTCCATTCAACCCCGCTCCTGCCTACCCGGAAAACTAAATGGTGCAGCGCCAGGAGGTGACGCTGCAATTTCGACTCCCTCCACAAATCCTCTCTTGACGCTTCCGACGAGACAAATATTGGTAGACGTTGACGTTGACGGTGTGGCTATTTCTGCCTTATAGATACTGGAGCGCACATTTCTGTAATGAGCGCGAACCTTCGCCGACGCCTACATAAAGTGCTCACGCCTGCCGCTTCCCGTACACTTCATGTCGCTGATGGGAACACCCCTGACGTTCAAGGGATGTGCACGGCCCGTGTGTCCATTGCCGGTCATCCTACATTAGTTCAGTTTGCCGTCATTAAAATGTGTCCTCATGACCTAATACTTGGTTTGGACTTCCTGCAACGTCATTCTGCGCTCATTGATTGTGCCACTGATGCTCTTCAGCTGGAACTGCCGCAGTTTGCCGATTTTCTAGCTGACTATTCTCTCCGTTTATGCTCTCGTCACCACGTTCGCTTGCCTCCGCAAGCTGCTACATATGTCACATTGTCGTGCTCACGTCATGTGCCCGGTGGTGACTACCTCGTCTCTCCTATAGTCGACGTACTGATGGCCCAAAACGTCGCCCTTTCTCACACTGTTGTCGCCGTCGCTAATAATACAGTGGTTATACCACTACTCAACGTGAGTCTCTTGAATCACGTTATTCCGCTAGACACGTCTTTGACCACCGTATCTCCACATGACAGCTGCAACGTTACTGGTTTGGACACCGATACTACAGCCCGCTGTCTTGGCCGCAATTGCACTCTGCCTGCAGATAACATTACCAAGATGATTGCTCCCGACCTCACTGCAGCGCAAGCTGCCAGCCTCCGTAGTCTGCTAACATCATATCGAGACGTTTTCGACTTTGACCACTGCCCTCTCAGCCAAACAACTGCAGTGACTCACTGGATCAACACTGGTAATGCCAGTCCTATACAGCGGCGTTCATATCGCGCATCTCATAAGGAACGCCAAGTAATTCAGAACGAAGTGCGCAAAATGATTACTAAAGACGTAATATAACCATCATCCAGCCCCTGGGCCTCCCCAGTCGTGCTCGTTGAAAAGGATGGCAGCTGGGGCTTTGGCGTGGACTATCGCCATTTAAACAAAGTGACCCACAAAGATGTCTACCCTTTGCCTCGGATTGATGACGCCCTCGATTGCCTCCATGGTGCCCAATACTTTTCGTCTATCGACCTTCGGTCCGGCTATTGGCAAATTTCCGTCGACCCTATGGATCGTGAAAAAACCGCTTTCGTTACGCCCGACGGCCTCTACCAGTTCAAAGTCATCCCGTTTGGACTGTGTAATTCGCCGGCAACTTTCGAGCGCATGATGGACTCCCTTCTCTGAGGATATAAGGGGTCCATCTGCTTATGTTACTTGGACGATGTCATCGTCTTTTCACCTACCTTTGACAGCCATATAACACGTCTGTCAGCTGTTCTGGATGATTTTGGAAGAGCTGCTCTCCAGCTCAATTTTGCAAAATGCCATTTCGGACGTCGCCAAATCACCATACTCGGCCACCTTGTCAGTGCCGATGGTGTTCAACCAGATCCCGAAAAAGTGCGAGCAGTACAACAATTTACTGAACCACGCTCAACCAAGGACGTCCGAAGTTTTGTAGGGCTATATTCCTACTTTGGTCAATTTGTCCGCAACTTCGCCGACATCGCTCGACCGCTTACTGGTCTCGTAAAGAAGGACGTTCCCTTCGCATGGGGCATAGAGCAAGCGGACGCCTTTTCGGCTCTTATCCATCTGCTGACTACGCCACCGATACTGGCCCATTTCGACCCTGCATCACCTACAGAGCTTTGGACTGATGCCAGTGGCCATGAAATTGGAGCGGTCCTTGGCCAACGACAGCACGGGAAGGACCGCGTGATTGCTTACGCCCGTCGTCTTTCACCTGCCGAACGGAAGTTCTCCATCACTGAGCGTGAATGCCTGACTTTAGTGTGGGCCGTGGCGAAATTCATGCCTTACCTGTATGGCCGAACTTTTTCCGTTGTTACAGACCATCACGCTCTTTGCTGGCTGTCATCGCTAAAGGACTCATCTGGAAGTCTCGGTCGCTGGGCGCTCCGTCTGCAAGAATACTCATTCGTGGTCCACTACAAGTCGGGACGCCTGCACACAGACGCAGACTGTTTGTCACGTTATCCGGTTGAAACGCCCGACTTGACAGACCTTGAGTCAGACCCCTGCGTTCTCTTTATCCACGCTTTGGGTGATATCTCCACCGAACAACGACGTGACCCGCCGTCGTTACTATCCATCATCAAGCATCTGACATCTGCTCCAACAGACCCTTCCGTTCGCCTGTTCGAACTGCACGACAACATTCTGTACCGTCGCAGCTTCAACACTGATGGCCCGTAATTACTACTCGTGCTTCCCCATCACCTGCGTACCAGCGTTCTCGAACAACTACATGACGTACCTACAGCCGGTCACCTGGGCGTCTCTCGTACCTACGATCGTGTGCGACGTCGCTTTTTCTGGCCCGGACTGTATCGTTCTGTGGTTCGCGACGTCACTGCTTGCGACCGCTGCCAACGCCGTAAGCGCCCCTCTGTGATACCGTCTGGCCTCCTACAGCCCATTGACATACCGACGGAACCATTCGTCTGTGTTGGCCTTGACCTGTTGGGCCCGTTTCCTACGTCCACCTCCGCAAATAAATGGGTTGCAGTCGCCACAGACTACGCCACAAGCTTTGCCATCACTAAAGCACTGCCGACAAGCTGTTCCACTGACGTCGCTGACTTTCTCTTGTATGAAGTCATTCTTCATCACGGCGCTCCACGGCAGCTGCTTACTGATCGAGGAAGGTACTTTTTTTCACGTGTTGTGGATGACATTCTCCGCGCCTGCTCCACTGAGCACAAGCTTACCACCGCTTATCATCAACAGACAAATGGATTGACCGAGCGTCTGAACCGAACGCTGACGCAGATGCTGTCAATGTACGTTTCACCAGATCACCGTGACTGGGACAAAGCACTCTCCTTTGTCACGTTCGCGTACAATTCTTCACGGCACGACACAGTTTTTCGCCGTTTTATTTGCCATTTGGCCGACATCCAGCATTACCATTTGACACGCTCCTTCCTTCGGCTGCCCCCTTGTCTACTGAGTACGCCAGCGATGTCGTTTCTCGAGCCCATGCAGCCCGTCAGCTTACCCGTGATCGGCTGCACTTGTCGCAAGCGCACCAAAAAGACCGCTATGACAGTCGCCACCAAAGGGTGCACTTCTCACCGGGGTCTCTGGTACTTCTCTGGACACCAAACCGCCAATTCGGCTTATCAGAGAAGCTACTATCACACTACCATGGCCCCTACAAAGTGTTACGACAACTTAGTGACGTGAGCTACGAGATCGCACCCCTAAACAATGCCTCTTCGACCCCCTCACTCCAGACACACGTTGTACACGTTGCCAGACTCAAAGCGTATCACCCTCCTCGTTCGTCGCCGCCGTACTAAGCGCCGTGACGGTGCTTCCGCAGAAGGGGAGTGATGTTACGGTGCATCATCGACAGGAGCAAGCGTGGCACTTTGCGAAGATGAAGAAGACGCCTGTGTGTTAGGCGCTTGCACGAGAGGCAACTCAGACATCTTGTTCGGCTCCGATTCTTGGTGGACGCTATCATATAAGCCTAGACCTCGCCCCGTCACAACATCAACTCCCTATATTAACATAATAGGGAGGGGGCGCTAAGTCAGCCCCTACATGGACATAATAGGAAGGAGGCACTGCGATGAACTTTGCCTCCCCCTCGAGGAGAATCTTGATAGACGTACACTATCCCCCCCTCAAAGAGCCTATGATAGACGTACAGTATCCTAGACGCGAATGTTCATTCGCTGGAGCGGCGCACGCACCGATGTTGATTTCCGGTGCATACCGCTGTAGTTAATCTGGGCACTGGAATGTCAATTACTTCTAAAATAGTCTAAACTGTGGTGGGTGAAGCACTATCAATTTTTTAACGTGCTCTCATATCCTCTAAAACTTGGAAACCCGACCCAGTGAAGAACGTGCCGTTGTGTGATGAACTTGGACAGTTCTAAGCCAAAAGATCAAGCAACATTGTGCATCTGCCTTTGGACGCGTGGGCGTCAACGCAGTTGACGCGTGCCAGTGGTTGCGCGCCCTTTTCCACAACAGGCGCGACCTGACGCTTGTGACGCGTAGGCGCGTGCGTACGCGTGCTAGTTATTGGCACTTGAAGCATCGAGGCTGCCGTGGACTACTTCACAGCTTTTCTAATTGACGTTGCCACCAAATGTATTCCTCTAACAAATGGACTATCTGGCAAATGATGTGTTCTTTGATGGAACAATGAGTGCCGAAAAGCGCGCAAAAAAACAAACCAAGCGTAGAGACTGCTCCGAGGTTCACCAACGGTCGAGAGTCTCACAAATTTTAAAACATAAAATGCCAGGGTAGGAGGATGCGCAGACAAGCCAGGGTAAGCTGTGAAAATTTTTGATCTGGCATCACATATTGTACACATGAAGGTAAGGTCTGGAACAGGGTGACATGGTGGAAATAAAACAAGCATATGCGCTCCCTCTGGTGTACACGGTGATAGCTTAGAATACCAGGCAAACCGCGTAGGACCACACTTTGAGCAAGTTTCCGGCTCGTCAAACTACTGTCAAGAGTTCCAACAATATAAGACAAGAGTGGAGAATCAGAAACTAGATACCAAATGTACAGGATGTGAGGCATACAACCAATCTTCCTCCCTAGGTGAACTACAGGAATCTTTAAACTACTGCAGCACTTCCGCTCCGGGGTCTGACCGTGTGGTCTATGAAATGTTGAAGAACCTACCTCTCGAAACGCAAAAAAAACCTTACTTTATTTCTACAATGCCATCTGGTTTGCCTGTGACATCCCCTCGAGCTGGAAAGAGGCCATTCTTATTCCCATTTTGACAGAAGGCAAGGATCCATCCTCCGTTACGAGTTAAAGGCCCATACCACTGACAAGCTGCCTGTGCAAACGTTTTCAAAAATAATAAATCGCCGACTCGTACACTTCCTTGAGACTAACAGCCTACTTGATCTGTATCAGTGTGGGTTTCGCGAAGGCAGATTCACCATTGACCACCTGGTACGTATCGAGGCACAGATACCATATGCTTTCCTTGATAAGTAACTTTTTCTCTGTCTTTCTCGATATGAAAAAAGCCTATGACACCACATGGCGCTTTGGGAAATTGTGAGACCTCTCAAACTTAAGTGTCCGAGGTAATATGCTGAACATATATCAGAGCTATCTGTTCAATCGCGCTTTCCCAGTTCGAGTAGAGAATATCTTGTCCCAAACTTTTCTACAAGAGACGGGAGTGCCTGATTGTAGTGGGCTGAGCTGCGCACTTTTTATTATAAAAATGAATACCTTGCATACCTGTATTCCACGAAACAAGTTCTATTGCACATACATCGACGACGCGCAGACAGGTTAGAAATCATGGAACCACGCAATGTGTGAGTAACAGGTTAAACTTGGCTTGAATAAGGTAACCAAGTGGGAAGACCAGAATAGATTCATCGTTAACCCACAAAAGAGCATCTGCGTTTTATTCTCAAGAAAGGGAAGTCTTCATCTATATCCGGACATTTACCTGCATGTTCAGAGGCTACCAGTTAAATCTGAGCAAAACTTCTAGGCATCATTTTAGACAAGAAAGACAAGAAACTAACAATCATTCCTCACATCAAGCATCTCAAAAACAAGTGCGTGAAAGAAATAATGAATGTACTCAAGGTTTTATCGCGGACATCATGAGGCAGTGATAAAAAAATGCCTGATGAATCTTCATAAAAATCTTATATGGACACGCCTTGATTACGGGGCGATCATTTATCAGTCTGCAGCACCGATTGCTCCGCAAATGCTTGACCCTGTCCACCATTTGGGCATCCGCATTTCTATGGGTACTTTTCGCACCAGCCCAATAAAAAGCCTCTACGTTGAGTCAAATGAGTGGTGGCTTCATCTGCAGAGAACTTGCATGTCTTTTGCATATTTTTTTAAAGTGAAAGCAGACAAGAGGCACCCCTCATACCCCACTATTAATGATTTGCCGAGCTGCATTGTGTTTCAAAACAGGCCTTCGATAAGTGAGCCCTATTCAGTTTGCCTAAAGGGTCTAGCTGAGTAAACTGCTGTGCCTTTTGAACACAGTTTAGTGGCTCCTGCAGCATATTCGACACCGTAGCAGTCGCAGAATATAGACTGCGATGTGTCTTTCCTAGAAGTTGCAAAACATGCGCCCCTTGCCCATATCCGAACATACTTCCTGGAACTTCAACACAAATACAGACGTCTTGAGTTCTTCACAGATGCCTTTAGATCTAACTCTTCTGTGTCCTGCGCTGCTGTGGGCTCATATTTTTGGATGCTGGCCCTCTACATCCACGCACAAGTGTCTTCGCAGTGGAAGCTTGCACGATGCTTGTGGCTGCTAAACACATTAAACAATTACAACTAAAAAAATGAGTAATTTATATGTACTCCCACAGTGGGATAAAAGCTCTGCAAACTCTTATAAAACAAACAAAAACTCGGCCCTCGTATCACTTTACTGTATTTTATTCACACTCTACACACTCGAACAACATGTCGTAGTTTGCTGTGTGCCACGGCACCGTGAGATCCAAGGCAACGTGATGGCGGATCAGCTTGCTGCATCCGTACACGAAAGCACTACCACTACACCCATATCAATCGCGGCCCTTGACCTGAAACTGGCTCTCAATCGAAAACTCATCGACTACTGGCAAAACAAGTGGGATAGACACACACACAAAACAAACTACACGTTATTAAGCCACATCTTGGTCATTCTCCGCCAGTATCAAAATCACGTCGTACAGAGCTAGGTAACACTAACAAGGCTCGGGATAGGACACACATACACGACAATCTCATATCTGTTGTCTGGTGGCGATCTACCATGGTGAGGTCGATGTGGTGAAGCACTAACAGCTCTTCACACTTTTATCCATTGTGAACAATTAGACACTCTAAGAAGACCACACTTTCTATTACCCTACCGACAACATATACCATTACACCCTGCAATTTTCGTCGGTAGGGAACCACTTTTCACCCATAAATCCATGCTAGCTTTTTAAAAGAGATGTCCGCTTCTATCATGTAATAAACCCAGGCATTGTATAAGGCGACATCTCAAGAGATGTTGCTGCTGCGATGGCTACATTGAAAAGCACTTGCCTCGCGGCCCTTGGACACAAGGGCGCTGATAAGGCACTTGTGCTAGTGCCAAATATCTTCACACGTGCTTTTATTATCAGAACCTTTACCAACCCATTTTTCAATACCATAATCTTTCTTGGGAACCTTTGGCGAAAACATTTGGTCTGTCTGTCTGTATATTTGTCTGTTTGATTGATATGTGGGGTTTAACGTCCCAAAACCACCATATGATTATGAGAGACGCCGTAGTGGAGGGCTCCGGAAATTTCGACCACCTGGGGTTCTTTAACGTGCACCCAAATCTGAGCACACGGGCCTACAATATTTCCGCCTCCATCGGAAATGCAGCCGCCGCAGCCGGGATTCGAACCCGCGCCATGCGGGTCAGCAGCCGTATTTGTCTGTTTGTCTATTCTTAACGGCACCGGGTACTTGAAATGGCAGACCCCATCCACAGCACCCACCATTGTTGCTCAAGGTTTCGCGTTCATACTTGTGCAATTGTCAATTAAAAAGCAATTATTGGGCATGTCTGTGGCAGCATGACAACACGTATATATTCTGCATGTGCATCGTTTACTAGAAAAGGCATACAGAGGTGATTTTAAGGACCGTAGTGCTTATCACGCTGCGCCGACCATGCAATGCTTGTACGAAAAGGCAAGTGTTTCCAACGCTTTGCTAAGACGAGACGGTGGCGGCACCCACTTGTCACCTTGAATTCTACACGTTATTGCCTCAGAGATGGCCGTTTTCTAGGATAACTGCCAGATAGCGTTCATGTCTCCCGTTTGACGTGACTAGATGCGCTCGTTCGCCTCCGCTGTACGCTCGAGGCGCTCTAACGCAGCGCCTCCAGAATACTATCCACCAATTTTCTTGCGCAGAACATCAGATAAACGTTTCGTTCACTCTCTCCAGATTCAAGACTATCGTCTTTCAACTAACTATGAAGAAAAGTGGGTGAAAAGATAACTTGCCTTGGGCAGGATCCGACAAGTTGTCTTTTCACCCCCACTTTTTATGTATATATATATATATATATATATATATACCTCATGGGGATAATATGGCTTATTCATACTTTTCATAATTGCTTGGCTTAAAAGGCCACTCACCAGGTTTGAAAATTTTGAGCTGACAAGCGCAATGCGTAGACGAGGCATTCATTATTACGTCTGCCGAAATTCGCAACGCTACGCACAGCGGAAATGGGTCGGATTTCAAGGTGAATGCTGCTGCCCCTCCCCTCTACCAGTGCGCGCCTAGAGAATGAGGGCATGACGTGCGCGTATGAATGACCCTGCTTACACGGCAATGCAGTGACGTTGGTCCTCTACGTGGACGACTCAGCTCTGACGTTGCAGACAGTGGCACGTGATATGGGGAAAATTATTTAACACCGCATGCGTAGTTTATGTGATTTGTTGCTTTAAAAGATCAATAAAACTCTAGATAAATAATGAGACGCAATAAGGGAGTGTGAGTGTCTCTTTTCCATTTTTCTCCCGCGAATTGAAACAAGGTGCAAGGCTTAAGCCATCGGCGTTTCACATGCGTTGGTGTCCCCGCGGTCAGCGCATGGAGCAGGCGACCGCCGTGCAATGCTCCTGCGCATTCGCGCACTTATTGTGCTCATCTATACTACCGCGTCTTAGCCAGCGTTTCGAAACGATTCCGCAGAAACAGGCAGAAGACCACAAAATAACGCTGGTCAACAAAGCAACGCCGCTCGCGTGCTCGGGGGTTGGACATGTTTGGGCACGTCATGCGCGCGTGACCTCTTGGTCAGATGCCGGAGAGAGTGGGGAACAGAATTGGTTTATGAAGGTGTCACAGAACGAGCGCTAAAAAAGAGCGCGCCGCCAAATTCTTGCGACAACGGGCGGGAGAAACGCCGCGAGGTCAAAAAGAAAAAAAAAGAAAGCAAACGTCCAAGGCTCCCCGGGCGCGCGCTCTCCCCGCGGAAGCGTGGCGTCGCAGACGAACCTCCTCACCCCGCATCGGCGGCCCAGCAAGCTCGCGATTTTTCTAGAACGAACGGGGCGGGGTCATACCGAGTTGAATCATCCTCCGGGGAGGGCAGTCGAACCGTCTCGCACCTCTCCCCAGCTTTCGCTGCGCATCGCGCCGACGAAATGAGGAGAACTTTCTGGAAGGTGGCGCGGAACGTATTTAATCGAGCAGCCGAGACGAGAAATCAGGAGGAGACGGAAGTTAACGCCAGAGCGCGTAGGGATTCCGCCGTGTAGTCGGCGAAGGTTTTGGTCCGTAGGGACGAAGCCGGAGATGAAGAGGATTTCCACCTGAGGGGTGAAGGCTCGGGCTACAGGCAAGAGCGTGTGTTTACCGCTATTGAGCGAAGACGCGGGGCAACAGCTGCGTGTGTGAAGCCGACGTGTTCCGGCGAAGAAGTTGAAGTTGGAAGAGTGGCCTATTGAAGACGGGAGGTTTCCTGGAAGAGAAACTTCGAGGGCGCGGAACGACAACAACGCTGGACTTAGAGTGAGTGATTCTCGGAAGAGTATCATTCAGACTTTTGTTCCAAGGACTTTGGACTGAATAGGTTTTATATCTCTTTAGTCTTTAAGTGTCTTGGTTGTTCAATGCATGCGACTGCATTGTAGTGCGTATTGTTGTCTGTGTCCGTTGTTTCAAGTGTGGCTGATTGTATTGTGTAGTACGTTGATTGATTGGTTTGATTGGTGACATATTGTATGCAACTATTGTGGAGTGTGCATTTTTGTGTATTGTTTTCGATCTGCCATTATTGAGAATATAATTTTGTTTGTTTATCAACTCTCGGCTCTGACTTGTTCTTTGGACCACAGCCGGCGTCCGCCGGCGCGCCAAAAAGGACCACTTCTAAATTGTCCACGCTTTCGTGGTGCGGTTCGGGGGGCCGATACTCCGACCCTTGGAATTAGCCCGGCGATTGCCTCCCTAATTAACGGGACAGGTGTGACAGAAGGCTATGTGAAGGAGCGGCAAGAGTTTCGAGCTCGCCTCCTCTCATCCTCGTTTCGCGCCGCTTCAAAAAACCTATTTTTTCTACTCGTGATAAACCGATTCAATTTTTTTTTTGTTGCAAAATGTTCAAGATCGGACACCCAACAACTTCCACTGTCTAAATAAAATTTGGTATGGGGCCTGGTGAGTGGCCCTCTAAGGCGGCGTTTATGCGAAACACCGAACAAGCCCCGCTATGGGCCTCCCCACCTCGGCCATGGGGCGCTGCGCTGCACGCATTTCACTGCCTTAGTAGAAAAAGCTGGTCGCTCGGTACCGCGCTGCCACCTTCTGCCTGTGCAATATCAGCGCGTTCACGCGCTCTGCGCGCGCTGTTATCTGGTCGCCCTCCACGTGTAGCGTCACCTGTGGCTTGCTCCAAAGGTTTAAAAGATTAGGACACGTTTTCACGGTGAAAATTCTGTCATAACCGAGAGCGATTCATTAACAACCTTTGCGGGACCAAGCAAGTCAAACACAATGTCTTTGAGCGAGTTCTATGTGAATGTCAATCGTCAACCTTTCTATGACATTTAAAATTTATGACATTATTATCGTGCTTTTCTATGACATTAAAAGTGATTTACGGCGCGAATTTTATATGTATGTGACAAAAAACGCGCAACTGCTTCGGCATTCGTTTTTTTCTCGGCACTGTCGGCAAACTACCACCTCGGTTTCGCGTGTACTTGTATATAGCGTTCGGATTTCTTTTTGTTGCTTGAATGCCAAATTTGTAACGCGGCTTTCAATTTAGTAGGAGGTCAGTGTGAAGAGACTGAAGTTACGTCTGCCCTGTTCAGTCTCTGGCACCATTTAAATGCGATGTGTACATTTTCATAAGGATTTCACTTTTGCCGAGGTTTTCATCAGATGTTAACAAGGTCGTATCATAAGTTTATTGACACCTTTACTATTTCGCAGCTACCTTGAAATTATATTGATGCGCACAAAAAATTTATTTTATGTCCACTTCGACATGCACGTTTCTTGCAGTGCATGTTTCATTTCGGATGATATCTACACATTTTCACGTAGCATGTTCACTGATTCGAATGCTAATTATAGGTGGTTTTGAGAGCTCGCTTGGTCGTGTTCATATCACACAGTACCCACTAGGATCAATCATGTTTTTGTTACACCAAGATTAGCCCCTGATAACCGCGTCAAATGTCGTAAAATCATCGAAAATTTTACATCGGCTTTGGTTCTTTTTCAACTCGTTTTCATAGTGGCAGCTTTTTATCGCCCGTGGCTCCGGCGCATGCAAGGGCATACTATTTTACGTTGCAAAACAATCATATCATTAGGAGGCACGCCGTGCATTGAGGCTCCGGATCGTTTTCGGCCACCTGAGGTTTTCTTTTGTTAACGTGCACCTAAATCTATTTGAAGTATATATGGTGCGATGACAATGGACAGAGGTTGGACACAACCCGAGCGTCATTTATGTTCACTTTGAGCATCATACCACCCTACGATGGAAATATGCAGCACGAACACGCCCTAGCTGTCATTCTTGCACCAAAATCTGAGCGCACTGTAACTGCGTTTTGCTCCCGTGGAAATTCAGCTGGCGTATGCGGGAATTGAACTCATGGCTTCGGTCCTAGCATCACAGCTCCTCATCATGCTCACTTATCGGTGGGTGTTGCTTGCAAGAGCTGTACGTATAAACACTCAGCGCGAAGCCGCAGCACAAATCTGTTTACACTGAGCGGCGACGAGGAGACTACAGCCATCAGCTGAATAAACCACTTGCATGACTCACAGTACGATACTTTAGGTGTATTAGGCTAGCAAGCTCCACACTTTCGCACTACCAATGGTTGTCTCGTAAAGCCAGAGCTCAATCGCCAAATGTACAGTGCTTGTCTATTTGCTGTAGTTTCAGTTTACAAACATGCTTTATTCTAACATGAGTCCGGCCATCGCGTTTATTTCAGTAAATTAATAGTTTGCAGTACTGTGCATCACAAAAAAAAATTTCAAAGTAGTGAAACCGTGGAGTATCGGCGAACTGCCATAATCCACTTTTGACGACTTCGCTTCTCGCACTGCTTGCACTGGAAACGGTAGAACTTGACGAGCAGTTTTCAGGTCTTAATTGATGGATATGTGGTGTTTAACGTCTCAAAACCACTATATGACTATGAGAGACGCCGTAGCGGAGGGCTCAAGAAAGTTTCACCACATGGGTTTCTTTAACCTTCACACAAATCTGAGCACAAGGGCCTACAACATTTCCGTCTCCATTGGAAAGCAGGCGCCCCTGCTGGGGTTATTCGATCCCGTGACCTGTGGGTCAGCAGTCGAGTACCTTAGCCACTAGACCACCGTGGCGGGGCTTCAGGTCTTCGTCACGTTTAAACTTTTGTAGCAGCTCACAATGCAGCAGTAGTGCATGCCTGCTTTCCAGAATGACGAAGGAGCGCTGCCAGTAGCACGGAAATGCAAGATAAGCGCTCCAAGGGACACGTTTTCCGGGCGCGCAATGGGAAAACTCTGTAAGCGCGGCCTGTCCGAGTGACCGGAGCTTTTCCCTCTTTCGCTAGGGCAGTGAAAGGCACTGCGCAATCTCGAGCCGGTGCACCCTGTCGTACCGAGGCTTGAATAATAAGCAAAAATAACCTGATCAGGGTAGCATGCTCCACTCTATTTTTTATTATTGAGAAAAAAAAACTGCAGCGTGATGCACTAGCCCTGTCACAAAGAGACAAGGATATCAGGATTTAGGAGAAACATTTTCATTGACACATGTTTTTTTCTGTCACTCTCCTTATCATCAATCAAGTAACCCTTTTTGTTTCAGCGCCCATTGAGGGAGCCAAATTTAGGCTGCAGTATCACACATTTATACTGGATCAATTTGCGCCACCGCCGCATACTGACCTGCATTTGAGGTAGCGATGCTAGTGGTGGCTCTTACTCACCTGCAGAAACTTAGGTCAAGAAGACAACAAAATCAAGTAAACTAGCTTAATTTAAAAATGAAAATGAGTCGCTTGGTTCGCGCAATTATTCTCAATCACTCATTTAATGTACACAGCCAGTTAAATCACGCTTTACTCTTCGAAGTCTTACGGACAGTTTCAATCACTTGCCTATATTGATCATCCCCACCCCCCGTCGGCTGCTTTGCCAGCTATCTTTTACAAATTTTGAAAATACAAAGTGACGATATGCGTATGGTTACGCCACATGCTATGCCCACGTGCTATAGTGCAAACATTCGTGTAAACCAAGATATGCCAATGTGCAGTCGCAGCTAATGGCACTGGATTTGTTTGCAGAATGTCATATGACCTCACTGAGCAAGTGTGATACGATTTGGGCAAGTAATTTCACAATCTATTAAGTTTGCTTTCCATAAATGACAGTATGCAAGTTTTGAGGTAACTTATGAAAGAGTCACCATATAAAACAAAGGAAATCTGAAGCACAAAATACATATGGGACCTTAGAGATGCTTACTTCAGTAAGCCTAGCCTTTTTATTAGTGTTTAACAAAGGATACCTTTCGAGTCTATCAGGCGCCCCAACTAGAACAATGTCTTTTGAAGACAAGTAGTGCTGCTTTCCAAGTAGAGCTACTTGTCTCCAAAAGTCATTGTTCTAGTTGGGGTTCCTGATAGACTCGAAAGGTATTCTTTGTTAAACACTAATAAAAAGGCTAGGCTTACTGAAGTAAGCATCTCTAAGGTCCCATATGTATTTTGTGCTTCAGATTTCCTCTGTTTTATATGGTGACTCTTTCATACATTACCATGACCGCTATCCTTTACAAATTTTGAAAGTACAAGGTGACGCTATGCGTATGGTTACGCCACATGCTATGCGCACGTGCTATAGTGCAAACATACGTGTAAACCAGGATATGCCGATGCGCAGTCGCAGCTAATGAGACTAGATTTGTTTGCAGAATGTCATATGACCTCACTGAGCAAGCGTGATACATTTTGGGCAAGTAATTTCACAATCTAATAAGTTTGCTTTCCATAAATGACAGTATGCAAGTTTCGAGGTAATGTATGAAAGAGTCACCATATAAAATAGAGGAAATCTGAAGCACAAAATACATATGGGACTTTAGAGATGCTTACTTCAGTAAGCCTAGCCTTCTTGTTAGTGTTTAACAAAGGATACCTTTCGAGTCTATTAGGCACCCCAACTAGAACAATGGTTTTTGGAGACAAGTGGTGCTGCTTTCCTCTGTTGTTATTCAGGAAGTTTGTCACACCTTCGTCAGCGAAACCTGATAGGTGAACAATGGCGCACTGGACCTTTTTACAGACAGGTTCAAAGCCTTTGCTACCCAGGCAGCACGCCGCCGTTGGACCAATCTTGGACCAACATCGGCTAACATCGGCACCGACGTCGGGCCGACGTCGGAAGTGCAACTTCTTCCAATGTCGGGCCGACGTTCAAGCCAATGATGGGCCGACGTTCAAGCCAATGATGGGCCGACGTTTTGCCGATGTTTTAGCCAGTATGCAACCAACATTGGGCCGACGAAGGCCCATCGTATTGCCGACAAAGCTGCCAATGTTCGGCCAACATTGGGCCATATTTCAGCCAATCACATGCCATTTTTACGCCGATGTTTGCTGCACGACGAATATTGGCTACGGATGTACGACCGACATTGGACCAATCCAGGGCCACATTGCAGCCAATCAAATGCCGTTATTACACCGCTGTTTCCTGCACGACGAATATTGGCTACTGATTGGCTTGCCATCATGTAACCATTATTAGTAGGGAATTTTCTTACCGGAAGATTTAACAATATGCCTCGATGACCCACTCTTGTAGCTTTGCAGCCCTGTATACTTGGGGCAACAGAAAATTGAATGCTGAGAACTGAAAGCAGTTACTCGATCTATTTCATCTTTTATACCTCATTCCCTTTGCTAACACCAGAAGTGTAGTTTATTTTTTTACCAATTTATCTTTTGCAATAGCGAGTGCTTTATTTGGTACTGGTATTTGGTACAGCAGATCGAAAAAAGTAGTTACGAAGTAAATGTTGAAAGCGTATGTCCCAGACTTGCAATCCCCACATATGTCCCCCACATGGTAATCGAGAATATTCATAGTTTAGAGCATTTTTTTTGTAACTAAAACATGGTGATGGTGCTTCCGAATCAGCATAAGCTAGCCGAACAGTGCACCACCGACAGTCTGCAGACTATTTATTCTTTGTTTTTTTATTTATTTGGTACAACAAAAAATGTATACATTGAAAATATATATACACAACTAAAAAAGGCCCGCTCTACTGCAGGTCAGGTTGCGTTGGGGGCACAGTGACAGTGGTGCTGTCAAGGCCCTGGCTGCTGTGGCTGGGCAGGAAGCCAGCTGCCGCGAGCAGCCGATAATCTGCACTCTGAGAGTGGGGATCATCGGGCTGCTCCACAACAAATGCTTCTCTGAAGCGCCGATTCCTGCCCCCACAGCGATCACCAGACCCTGCAGCCACCTCTTAATAAAGTTGAGGGCCTCCGCCTGGTCGCACCCTGCTTTTTGGCAGATGACATCTGCATACAAGAACAGAAATACCATAGTACACATGAAGCACTGCCATACAGAGAATACACAAGGGTACACACACATAAAACAATGAACAAGTCTAACCTGTCACTATCTACAGAGCCTCAGGTTCACAAAGGCCCTTTTCCCTTTTCTGCCATGAGGCTGTACAGCACTTGCACGTCATGTGCCAATACAGCCTTCATGGCATTCACACCAATTTCTCGAAGGCCACGTCCACCACTTGCAGGGGTGCTTGCGCTGTAAAAAAAATGCAAGAAGCTAGATGGGTGGTAACGCAACAGCACATCGAAATGTTTTCATGATAAAAATCTGCAAGAAGAGGACACTGAAAACAACAACTTGAATTTTTGGGCATCACAACATTTCATTGTTTTTTTTACGCTAACTTCAACTCACTTGACCTAAAATGGTTTCCACATCAGCCCTCTCACACTCAGTGTGAGAACCTTTCAGAGTCCTTCTCTGAATGCAGTTTCGCTGTTATGAAATCAAATACAACACTGTTATAACCCTTAATAAATATTGATTCTAGCTATGAATAGTATAATTACTTTGTACAGTTGCTCAAATTCCAATACACGTTTCTTCGAGGTTACAATGTCTTTGCCTGAATGTTGACCAGGAGTAGCTTCTACAGGTTGAAAAACGATAAAATATGTGGAATTCAAAAAGAAGCTTGGACATGTTTTAATCAATGCATGTAAGCAGAGCACAACAAGATAAATGAACATGATCAAGGCGTACTAAGAGGCAACCTTAGAGCGACCAAATCTTGGTCATAGATGAAACTGATAGAAAAATAAAGGTCGCACTAGATGGTGCACCATTTGCTGTTTATATTTTTCTGTGATAGCCAACAAAGAGGCCTGTCGCTATAGAAATCTCATCACAATAAACAAAGGTGCATTTTTCTTCACACTGCGAAATTGGGTGCATGTTAGATTTTTAAAAAAGTAAGAAATCGGCTAACACAAGGCCGGGTGAAACTGTAGCTCAAAGTAGAGAGAGCCGCAGCGGACACGAAATAGGGTGATAAATAAACAAAATTACTGAATGTCTGTTTTTAAGCAGGCTATTGCTAGTCACTGCCCATCAAACACACGATGCCGCCTACATCGTCTGCTAGCTTAGGACAGTTCACTCGGACTTCACAGACTATAGTAAATACAGTCGAATCTCATTAATTCCAACACATTTAATTCGAACTGACGCTGTGGTCCTATCAAAGCTATACCGCGCTCCGAAAATGCTCTCAGCACCCCGCCCAATCCTGCGTTGGCACTTCAGACACCTCATCGCTGTGCTTGAAGAAGAAAATGAAGAAAAGGAAAGAAACGACTGCGGTGGAATGTTTGCCAAATGCCAATCTGCGACATTCCTGTGCCCGGCTTTTTCCGTCCCTGCCACGTAAAGACCCTTCTCCTCTTAACACTGCGCATGAAGAGAAAGAGGGGAAAAAAAGCTGTCGCAGAGAGTTGGCTCTCTCATGCCGATCTGCAACGCGCCGGTGTCACGCTTCCCTGTTTTTCGTTCCTGCTATGTAGAGACTCTTCTCCTTTCAACACCGCGCATGAAGAGAGAGAGAAAAAAAAAAAAAGCTGCCGCGGAGTGTTTCTCTCTCGAATGCTGATCTGCTTTTCTCCAGGTGGAGACGCTCCTCCATTCTCATCATGTGCTGGCCACGCTCCGGCTGCAGCGTAGATGGTAACAGTGGAAACACAGTTGTCTTCGAAGAGTGTCAGCACTGGACATTGCCGCGCGCAACTTCTTTTGCCAGGAGAATACTGAAGCCGAAGTACAAATGCTTGCAAACTGCACGCAAAACTTGTTGACTCGTTGCAAGGCCAACGTGTACAGACATGTATTGACTACTTTAATTAATGACGGATGTCCTGTAATTTGTGAATAAAACTTCTCCATGCACATGCATCACTGCATGGTGAGTCCTCCGCTCGTTTACCGTATTTACTCTATTCTACCGCGCCCTCGATTGTAACGCGCGCCCGATTTCCACGACAAAAAAAAAAAAAAAAAAGACATCGGTTGCAACGCGCACCCTTTTTTCTCGTTGGCCCGCTTGATCACACCACTAGCGAAAACGACTCTTTTTGAGAGCGTCTTCCGTTTAAATATGAAGTACGGGGGAAGCTTATGCCTATCTGACGTGCCACAGAGCATTGCTGTCACTCTAGTTTTACCGTGGCCCGATGTCAGTACACAAACTTGCTTCGCCCCCTTCTCCTAGACGGTTGAGGTGCCAGGCATGTCGAAGTAAAGAGGCGTGTGATCGGCATTCCCGATTTGCCCAAGCAGGTAGCCGGTGTTGGTGCCGCAAGTTTAGGAGGAACCTCTGAAGACTCTGAAGCTTTTCTTCGTACTCCTCCAGCAACTTCCGGCATATGCCCGTTCGCCTTCGGAGGGAAAAAGCCTTTTCTCTTCATAAAGTTCGTTAGCTAGCACCTGCTCGCTTTAAAATGGCTCTGCATTAGCCCTTTTTCTAAGGCTAACTGCATAGCCTGCACTTGGAGCAGTTCTGTCGTCATGGGCCGCTGTGCCGCTCACTGCTTAATCACATACTCGCAGAGCAGCTCTTCAATTTGTGGAAACCGACCCTGCTGTGGTCCACTGAAGCCTTGCGTGAATCTTTGCTGTCGACAATATTCTGCTTTTGTTTTCGCCAGTCCCGCACGCACGTTTCGGGAACTCCGAATGACCGCGATGCGACCCGATTTCTGTCCGTTCCGGCACACGCGGCGACTTTTCTTTTAGAAGCAGCATTGTGGTGCACTCGAGTTTTTGGAGTCGGCCCTACCATGCCGTCGATGCTAATGTACTACAAGATGACGAACTCCTCAGCACACGTATGAAGTGCCGCACATGGGAAACACGTAGGCAGAAATGACCGACGCGCCATGCCGACGCACGTAGGGGGCGGCCATTTTGTAAGTGGCGATGCCAATAGAATGACCATATTCAGTTTTTTTTTTTCGTACTCGATTCTAACGCACATGCGATTTATGAACTCTCTTAACCGAAAAAAAGGTGCGTGTTAGATTCAAGTAATTACGGTAACTTTCATTATTTTGAACTTCTTTTAATTTGAACAAATTTTCTGGCCTCTTTGAGTACGAATTATTCATATTCGACTGTAGTACAGTGGCTCATGAGATAACCTGACTAGTTTGTTCCCGAAACACAGTATCTTAAAGCATTACTAAATTTCTGGCATGTACATAGGCATATTAAAAATCAAGAAATATACACCAAAGCGCAGCCACAGCTTTACTCTGCACAAGCTGCCTCTGCTGCCTCCACTTCTCCAATTGTACCAGCAGGCAGCCGGGGAAGGTCAGAGGGGCGCTGTGCTGGCTGGGCGTGCTGAGGCACGGACAAGAGCCGTACCTTGTGCTTCAGGCTGTCGCACCTCCTGCAGAACCTCTCTTTGTTGCTGCCGGATGCCAAGTTGGATCCGCAGGATCCGTAGCAATAGAGCTGAAACATACAACAGTACATACCATATTTACTCGCACAATTTGCATCCTCACATAATTTGCTCACCAGTATAATTAGCCAGCCTGCTTTACTACAAGAACTTTTTGCTCGCATACTTTGCCCTCCCCAACCAGCCCGAGCCACCTTGCCAGCACACACACAGACACATTTGACTCCATGATGCTGGTCAGGCACATCTCTTGTCGAGCAGGCGAGTGCAGTCTTACACAAAATGGACTGAGTGCAAGGTCCCTTCTTCCATGAACTTTTATGCTTTCCCTAGAATATCGAACTTGAAAACTGAAACCTGTTTATGTGTAGTCCGAAATGCCTAAAGGTTTGCCTCCTATCTTCCCACCTCTTCCACGACAAGAATGTATTCCCGAGACACAGCACAGATGTTGAACGCGTGCAAGGACCTGTCACATCAACTAGATGAGGCAGATTTTCGCACTCATTTTTTTTTTCGGTTTCGCCATCTGGCCATTGCGTTTTTACCGTTCCTTGTGATAGGCTACAATAACTATATACGAGGCAGATTGCTGTTATAAAGCTTACCGAAGAAAACTGAAACCGTGCTACCGCTAAGCACATCAGCGTGGAGTTCTTCGACATGCAATATTCAGTATGGGAGCCAGCAGAAGAGTGCGTTGAATAAGACCTTAGCATAGAAGCTTGGGTGTGTTGGTTAGATATCGGAGGGAACACAACGCAATAGAAGACTGAGACAAGGAATGGACACAACACCACATGAAGGGCGACACACACAGCACTGTGTTAGCATCGCGCTTCCTTGTCTGCATCTTACGTTACGTTGGGTTTCCCGACAATTATTGGAGAGTACTTATGTTCTCTGGTATAACCCTGTCGTGGGAACTGGTTTTTGTGAGCACTGTTCGGAAGAACTTCAAGAAAAATGGGGGCATTTGAACAGGCTTAGCAAACAAATGACAATCCGCTTTGAGACAGCTGTGACAGCGCCTGCAACATATATTCCAAGTTGAGCTTTTAGGCTTGCGATTTCCTACTAGCTTCACACATGACCGGATTGACAAAAAAAGTACAACATAATACGCGAGTATATTACCACATTTAACTCTGTAGCTTCGATGAACCAGGCAGATACCAAATTTATCCAAAACTCCATTGATTCTGTTGCAAATTATTCAACAAACAAATTGCGATGTTATCAATGTTACTATACGATTGTGGCACTTTACCCATTGCAGCTTTCCAAGAGGCACACATAGTGCAGCGTTAGTTCACCACTCGCAGTTAATTGTATGCAGTAGGTTGCTCACAGCAACTGACTGCATGCACTGGTGAACATCTTGCATGCTTGCACCGCTGTTTCAGCATGCTGGCTGCTTCCCATACGGCTATCAATTGATGTTCACAAAATGGGAAGATGAAGAAAGACTACCAGTGCCCTCTGGCCACCCTATACTCCAAACCTCCAGCCAACAAACAAACAAAAGAAACAGAAGTATGCAAATGAATATTATTCCTAATGCAGCTGGAATGGAGTGTAGTTTTTACCAATTCTGTGTGTTAAGTTAATATGGAGTGAGTTAACTCCATAAAGTAGCTTTTCTCATAACAGTGTTCACTCTATTGTAACACAAGAAGTGACTTCATAGCATCTAGAAGGAAGTAGAATCTTCAGTATTTGATAGAAATGTGAGGCTCTACCTTAAAACAGCAATAATCTGGAAAAAGAACTTATTACATTCGAAAAAAAAAAGGTAGCACAGTTGA